>CM035792.1:3537370-3555146 GCA_020466265.1 Siphamia tubifer | reverse complement strand
AAATTTTTTTTTTTAATCCATTTAAGTAAAGGTCAAAGGTCAAGATCACAATTAACTAAAAGGTCAAATCACATTATGGGTTATAACTCAAGAACAGAGGGTCACAGAACTTTCAGATTGGTACCAAACGATGTGGAAAGAAGATTTCTACAATTGCCACACTTGGTGTTATCACCTACGACCAATAGTTTTCTGTGATTTTGACTTTTTATCATGTGATTAAGATTTTTTTATCATATGACTTTGACTTTTTATTACATTGTTTAGATGTTTTATCACATTATTTTGTAATAGTAAAAGTATTTTGTAATTTGAGTGATTTTTTTTTACAGGAAATAGTGATAGTTTTATATGTAATTAATGTGCAATAATAATGTATTTTGTGTGTGTGTGTGTGTGTGTGTGATGATGGGCTATCTTAGTGTTTTTTTCTGTTGCTGTAACAAAAGTAGTTTCCTTGAAAAATAACAAATAAAGTCTCTCTCTCTCTCTCTCTCTCTCTCTCTCTCTCTCTCTCTCTCTCTGTCTTCTCTCTCTCCTCTCTCTCTCTCTCTCTTTCTCTCTCTCTCTCTCTCTCTCTCTCTCTCTCTCTCTCTCTCTCTTTCTCTCTCTCTCTCTCTGTCTTTTTCTCTCTCTCTCTCTCTCTCTCTCTTCTCTCTCTCTCTCTCTCTCAAAAATCTCACCCAAATACATAATGCCCTGGACTATCTGGTCTTGTCATTTATATTGTGCAGTATTATTGAATTCTTTAAATTTGATATGTTAAATACAATTATTATTACTAGGATACTTTCATATTTTAACCCTTTTATACAGATTGTATTTAATTTCAGTCTACCCGAAGACAGATGCAAATTATAATCAATACTAGTAGAACTGTCCATGTTCCTCGTACAGACTGTGGTTGTCAACTCTACTGTGACATATACTGTAACTAACTCTATATGTTTTTCATTTCATCTGTCTGGAAAAATGCTTGTCCTGCTCACTCTTCTCATTTCATTCATTTCTGCATCTCTTGTTTTCCCCTCTGTGGAAATAGATGGTTTGTGGTGTGACATAAACTCAGAAACATCATATTACCATGGTCAGTTCCTCTGCTTAGTCTCTCATCTACTCTCACAGAGGAGGGAGTCAGATTTAAGGCTTCAAACATTTAAAAAAAAAAAAGGTACAAACAGATTCAGGACTTCTCTGACCAAGGACCCAAAATAAGTCCTGGACTAGTCTGTTACAGTTTTACATTTGGATTCAACAATCAGTACATTTTACATACACTTAAACAAATTCAAGCTAATATTTAAGTTTTAAAGTCATATTTATATATATATGTGTATATATCTTAGTCAGAAATAGAGTTTTTATCTCCATCAAGTAGGTTGTGTTTGTCTGCGTTCATTGGTTGGTTTGTTTGTGTACCTGATAACTCAAAAACTAATGGACGGATTTTCATTACATTTTCAGGGGTAGGTTGTTAATGGGGAGATCTGGAAATGATTACATTTTGGTGGTGATCTTTGGGGGGGGGTCTACCTTGGCGAAGGTGTGCACTCTCAGAGCTGTTCTAGTTGTAATCGTACGACTGCTGCCAGATAATCCAGATCTAAGACGTCCACACAGCCACATTAGAAATGATCCAAAGACAAAATAAGCTGAATTCCATAAGGAAAATAAGGACAGTTTTATTGTTTTATTATGAATCACTTCTACAAAGACACAAAACTCTAAGAAACAGAAGCAGAAAATGGTTCAAATTGTGTCTAATTTCAGATTGTTCACATGTTTTCATGTTGTTCACATTTCATTGTTTCAGGATAGTTTGTAAATGTCCATATTTTCAACATTTAACCCTTTGGGCGCCCATTTTTTTTCAATGTTGACATATTTTTTACATGAATATTTCAAAGAGCTGTTGCACAAAAGTGGTAAGAGATAGAGCTTTGCTCCAAATTACAAATTTGTAGGGCAGGACCTAAAGTATAATTTTAAGATATTTTTGTAGATCTAATTTGCATATTATGACATCATCATGACGTCATCAGTAGGCGGACAGCTGAAATTAAGGAATTTCACAGTGGGAGAGACTCTGGATCAATCAAATTGGGATGTTTTGCTTAAAAATTTAATGTTTTGTCATCTACTGAGTGTCTGTGACCTTGTTGTTGCTTAAAATACTGTTATTTACTTTAGATGCATCCGTAGTGAGCATCCAAGAAAACATTGATGACATATGTTGACTGCTCGGAATTCTGTTGAAATTTTCTCTTGTGTGTCTGGCCATAAATAAGGTAATTTTAGACAATATGCATGGAAAAAAGAGAAAATACTTCATATATTATCAAGAGGGTTGAAATATCATATTTGAGTATCAATAACTCTAGCTAAGAATCCTTTTTAGCTTTTGAGCAAATTTGATAAGCTCAACGAACTGATTCTGAACTGATTTGACTGAACTGATTGAGGATATTTATATTTCAGGAACTGATTTTATATTTCAAAGAACTGATTCAAATACAATTCAAAATATTATTTACATGGCAAAGAACTGATTCAAAATATTATTCAAAACAATGAAACATGTAGCCCTAAGAACTACACAAACATGCTAAATATTCATCCATACACATGCCTCAGGGGGTCACTGAGAAATCAGTTCTATTCTATCTATCCAAATGACACTGTACGCAATAGTTTCCCTGGTCAGATTCCTCACTATCACTGCTACTACTTCGGTCAAAATCATCAAATGTTGGATCTTCAGGTTCAGAATCCGAGTCAGCTAAGACCTGACACAATGCCTCATGAACCGTGAACCTCTTTTTTGCCATTTCGTGTGTTTGATGTATAACTTTAGTCAGCAATGCGAGAGCAGCCGCCTCCGTTATACTCCGGAATAGCTCTGAGCGAGCGCTTCGAGGTGCGGTCATTTACCAAGGCATTTCCTGGAAAACTTTTCATGGGGGCAGGGCCTAAATTTGTGCTCGGGAGACAGATTTGCATGTCTGCCACCTAATAGTATGGAGTATGAACTGCATTCAAATCGCAGTTAGATGAGAGAGTGGATTAAACAGAGCACCGCCGCTTGTCGCAAATTTGCGACTTGGGCGCCCAGAGGGTTAATATTGTAAAACAACAGTAAAACAATGACAAAATTTGAAGTTGTCATCATTTATAGGCCAAGAAAAAACTGAGAACAGAATATGGAGTCATTAAATTTAATCATCCTCTACATCCCACTGGCCGCATTGGAACCATTGGTGGCCTGCATTTGGCCCCCGGGCCGCATGTTTGAGACCCCTGCTGTCAGTGTTTTTTTTTTGTTTTAAACCGTTTATTTATCAAGATTTTCTCATTGAACAAACAATCAAAGGTCCATCCAAATATTTCTGAAAAGACACTTGTTACATTTACATTAAAACAAACATTCACTTTTCACACATAGAATAGATCAGGATTTTCAAAGGTCAGAGGTCATATAAAGGTCCAGGCCAGACAATGAGTTCCCATAGTTATAAAGGGGTCCCAGCAGGGACGGAGTTTTTGATTCACGGTAGGGGCAGTGACCCCCCCCACACTGCCAACAGTCAGTCAGTTCTATAATCCTGCTGTAAATCTGGAAAGACTGGTTCCATTCAGGGATTAAGGTTGGACTAGATTGGATTTAGTCTACGTCAGGAGGACAGGAATCGTGTGGACACAGTTAAGTCATCACCCACCTTAATTCTTCTTTACCATCATTCAGTTTTAAATAAAATAATTACAGTAATATCCCCAATTATTACCTTAACATGAGAGGGTAGAGGGCGGGACTTAATATGAGGGGGAGCATGTCGAAGAACGCTCCGATGTTGTCTCTGGCAGCTATTTATACTGGATCTGTGACCCCCCCCCCTTGACTATGTAAAAAAAAAAAAACTAATAATAACCATAATAATAATAAAATTTAATACGTGAATAATAGATGCAAGTTATTTTAGTGTTCATGTCTTATTTTTTATATCTACTTTTCTTAGTGACTTGTCATTTTGACTTTTTATTTCATAGTTTTAACTTTTTCTTTCATAATTTTGACTTTGGTTAATGTGCCTTATATATGACAAAAAACTAAAAACTAAAATAAAATAAAAAAAAAAAAACATTCATTGACAGTGCACCTTATATATGAATTAATTCTGGTTATATATTAGTAACATTTTTTGTAATTTTTAATGTAATTTTCAATTTCTTTAAATTATTATTATTTTTATTTTATTTTATTTTTTAAAGTTCTTACACTCACTACTTAAGGTCTAATTGATTAATAACTTGGTCCTCATGAGACGTGTGTGTGTGTGTGTGTGTGTGTGTTCTAAATGCGTCTGTTAATGAGGTTATTTCATGTGTCTCTAAACCCCTCCCCCTCATGATCCATTACATAACATGACTGAGGTGAACATGGACACTGGTGTGTGTTCTGGAAGGAATTCATTCACTCTCACTCTCTCACTCTGACTTCACTTCCATATAAAGCATGTGTTTACACTCTGCAGGGAATCAACACATGCTCAAGGATTAGTGTCTTTAACTGCAACAAGTGGTTCCAGGCACAACAAGCCCCGCCCCCTCAGCAACAACAAGCCACGCCCCCCTCACCCACACATTTGAACTGATTTACATTATCTCTGATCATTACAAAATCATATTTTTGGTGAATGTGACCTTTGACCTTCATCCACCAACATTTAATGGACCATAAGTGGTGGCATATTTGTTTCCTTTTTCCTTTCTTTTCTTTCCACATTTTCTTTTCTTTTTCAGTTTTTTTCCGATTATTCTTTTTTCCCTTTGTTTTTCTCTTCTTTTTTTCTCTTTTTCACTGTATTTTACTCTGTTTTTATTACATTTTACTCTATTTTAGTGCATATTAGTTTAGTGTGTTTAGTTTTTATATTATTTGACTGTCGATAATATTGGTCTATATGTGGAACCTGAACTAAAATCACTTTCACAGCCTTGACAGTCGAATTATTGACCGTTGAACATTTTACTGATATAAATGACTCCTTAAACTTCCTGAATTTGTCTGAAGGAGAAAATATTTAATTCCACATTCAGCTGTTTTTAGCTCATCTCGACGAAGTCACAGTGAGCTATTGGCATCGTGACTTCGTCCATCATCTGTTCGTCATCTGTCCATCATCTGTCCGTCATCTGTCCATCATCTGTCCGTCATCTGTCCGTCATCTGTCCGTCATCTGTCCATCATCTGTCCGTCATCTGTCCCTCATCTGTCCGTCATCTGTCCCTCATCTGTCCGTCATCTGTCCCTCATCTGTCCGTCATCTGTCCCTCATCTGTCCCTCATCTGTCCCTCATCTGTCCATCATCTGTCCGTCATCTGTCCCTCATCTGTCCCTCATCTGTCCGTCATCTGTCCGTCATCTGTCCGTCATCTGTCCGTCATCTGTCCATCATCTGTCCGTCATCTGTCCATCATCTGTCCCTCATCTGTCCCTCATCTGTCCATCATCTGTCCGTCATCTGTCCGTCATCTGTCCATCATCTGTCCCTCATCTGTCCCTCATCTGTCCCTCATCTGTCCCTCATCTGTCCCTCATCTGTCCGTCATCTGTCCGTCATCTGTCCGTCATCTGTCCGTCATCTGTCCATCATCTGTCCGTCATCTGTCCATCATTTAGCCGTCATCTGTCCGTCATCTGTCCATCATCTGTCCATCATCTGTCCATTGTCCACAATTCACTAAAATCACTTCTCCTCCCTCAATTCTTAACACATTTAAATTCAGATTTTATAATTGACTGATTCTCTTTTGTTGATCGTAAACATCACAGCTGTGACGTCCAGATGAGCACAGGCTCATCAGCACTATCTTTTTTTTTTTTTTAAACCATCTTTGCTGTAAAACAACACATCTGTGTTTACTGGAAAGTTTCTTCTTCCCATTAATACTGTGTTTATCTAACTGACTCTTCTTTCCTTTCCTACTCTGCTTTCCCACAACCCTTTGCTCTGACCCCCTCCCCTCCCCTCCCCTCCCCCTCCCCTCCCCTCCCCTCCCCTCCCCTCCCCTCCCCTCCCCTCCCCTCCCCTCCCCTCCCCTCCCCTCCCCTCTTTTGTATTTATTTGTGTTTATTTTCATGGGTTCCTTTATTACACCATTGTCAACTTATAAATATGATAATAAACAAAGTGACAATTAAAATAATTGAATAGATTTTAATCTTAAGAATTAAAAATTATGGATTTTATTAAGTAAATGTAAAGATAATAATGAAATTATTAATTGAATTATTTACGATTTACTTCAGATTTATCACATGTTGAGTAAAAAAAAAACTGTCCAATATTTAGTAGTTTTCTGGAAAATTAATTTCAGGTACCAAATATCTGTAAAAAAAAAAAACAGACAGACAGACAGACAGACTGTTTATCTATCTGTCTGTCTTTATTTTTTAATGAAGTTTAATAGAATTTATTTAGTTGATATTAATTAAATCCAGTCACAGTTTTTACAGTTTATAGTTTCTGTCTGTTGGTGAATCTTTTCTCTAATTCTTTTTCCTTCCTTTACTATCTCTGTCTTCTTTTTGCTCCTCCCTCTTTTTGCTCCTCCCTCTCTTTGCTCCACCCTTCACCTCCGCCGTCATAGATGAAGCGGAGGATGTCACCCTGGGGAGCTGGCTTTGGAGGCGGGCGCAGGTCAGTCACATTGAACCCTGACCTTTACATGTGACCTCAGTTAATATAGTACAAAAGTATAAAAGTGCCAACATTAAATAAATAAATAAATGCATCAATAATTAATTACATATGTCATTAATACATTAAAATTTTCATTAAATACATAAATGTGTTATTAAATGTGTCATTAATTCATTAAAATTGGTAAATTCAAATAGCTTTGCAAACTCCTGGCCCCTAGGCCCAGACCCTCCTGTAGTCCGGCCCTGCATCAAGCAAAAAGTTTAATGGAGTTTAAAATATCCAGGTCATAACCCTAGGGTTAGTATAACATATATAGTTTATAAACTGCTTATGATGTTTGTAAGTTTACTTAAGATGATGAATAATAAGAATGATTTCATCATGTGAACACTGACGAACTGTTGCACTATGTCCACAAACTCTCCGGAATGTTCCGTCTGTTTTTAAAATACACACATGGTGTAAACACAGACGACAAGATACCTTCCAGAAGTTTCCTTAACAGTTACCACCATCATCAGATCGCCATGGAAACAGGAAAACACAATGAAGAGGTTGAGCTTTTACCATTGAACTATGGAGATTTTAGGACAAAATGAAGTGTACTCACAGGACAGTACTGCGTACAGTACACAGGACAGTACTGCGTACAGTACACAGGACAGTACTGCGTACAGTACACAGGACAGTACTGCGTACAGTACACAGGACAGTACTGCGTACAGTACACAGGACAGTACTGCGTACAGTACACAGGACAGTACTATGTACAGTACTGTGTACAGTACACAGGACAGTACTATGTACAGTACTGTGTACAGTACTGTGTACAGTACACAGGACAGTACTGCGTACAGTACACAGGACAGTACTGCGTACAGATTTGGTTGTAGTTGAGCATAAAATAAATATTTACAAACTGTAAAATAATGTACTAATGTACTAATGTGTCAGAATAAGTTTGGAAAAGTTACCACAGTACAAGTACTTCCTTTAATGTACTTAAGTACACTTTTTAGGTATCTGTACTTTACTTGAGTATTTATTTTTCTGAAAACTTTTTACTTTTACTCCCTACATTTTTGTACATTTATATAAATATATGTACTTTATACTCTTTACATTTATATAAATATATGTACTTTATACTCTTTACATTTATATAAATATCAGTACTTTATACTCTTTACATTTATACAAATATTTGTACTTTATACTCTTTACATTTATATAAATATTTGTACTTTATACTCTTTACATTTATATAAATATCAGTACTTTATACTCTTGACATTTATATAAATATCAGTACTTTATACTCTTTACATTTATATAAATATCTGTACTTTATACTCTTGACATTGTCTGGTACCACCTGGTTTAAATGAATATTTTAAATATTGTCAGACACATGTTAGTCCAGCAGGTTCATTTGTTCCTTTTAGAAAAACCTCTTTTACCCATAATGCACCATCTATTAAAGGCAGTGTACTATAGAACACAATACCAGTACACTTTATAAAAGTATTTTCATAAGATTTTTTTGGGACTAAAACTACTTTCTGATATTATGTGCAATTAAAATGTATATATATATATATATATATATATATATATATATATATATATATATATATATATATATATATATATATATATATACCCGACTCCATTCATCTAATTTTCACAGTTTTATTCCTTTTGTACATATTTTTCGCTCCTGTATATTTTGTATACTCTGGTACTTTTTTTTCTCTACAGTATATCTGTGTTTGTTTGTTTTTTTACACATATTTATATGTTTCTTCTTTTTGTTGCTGTCCTCCTTTTGCAGTATTTCACTGGATACTGTGACATGTGAATTTCCCTGATGTGGGATCAATAAAGTCTTTCATATGTTGTCTTATTTTATCGTATCTTGTCTTAAAACAGTGACGTAAATGTGTAGTTGTTATTATTTATAGGTTATTATGTTTTAATTTTACTGTTGCGACCCTTTGCAGATTAAATCAGACTGAATGTGGAAAATGAAGAAAATGACTTTTTCCAAAGACTTCAGTTGAATTGCTGTTATTTCAAAAGTTGTAAACTAATTTTTATTTTTGAATCTCCGCAGTGACAGCAGTGCCATGGCGTCTGGACCTCCAGATGTGACGGCCAATCAGGAGGCTGCTGAGGCTGCAGAGGAATGCTCAGGTATATAATAATAATAATATTAAAGTGCACCTGTAAGGCTCGTGTTTACAGCATTAGAGCAACGTCAGGAATGGAAAGACAAATTTCGTCCGGTTCCAGAGGTATAAATTAGACCAGGGGTGTCCAAATCCAGTCCTCGAGGGCCGGTGTTCTACATGTTTTAGATATTTCCCTCTTCCACATGATTCAGTTAAACTGAATCATGTGGAAGAGGGAAATATCTGTGTCTATTTGGACACCCCTGAATTAGACTGAACACAGTTTGGCTCAAGACGGCATAATTAAAATTTCTAATGTTTTATCCAAATGGTTTAATGTCAACTATATATGTATGTTTTCACAATCATCTAAAACATGGACTAAACTTATTTTTTATTCCAGATAATCCCTTTAATTTTGTCCCAAACATGGCTCCATAGTAATTAGAAATGATAAATGGTCATTTTTACATGTTAACATCTTTATAAAATAAAATGTTGATTATATTCCCTCAGATCCTCTCAGTATTTTTAAAGGTCATCGTCTTCTCACTGTGGCAGAGACCTGCTTTTTCCCAACATCAGAAAAATATATATTGTCCTGTTAAGATGACAATGAGCACAGAGCTGCTGCAGCGCTGACCTTCTATAGCCCCCCCCCCCCCCCAACGCCTGCAGACCTTTAAACACTTAATACTGTATTGTACCAAAAATAGCAAACAATAAATGCTGGCGTCAGCTGCTGTTTCCCCCTGATTTCTGGTTTTACTGACGAAGAAAAGTCTGTGAAGTGTCATCAGAAGCAGAGGTGGAAGTAACTACGTCCAAGTACTTCATTACTGTACTTAAGTACAGTATTTAGGTATCTGTACTTTACTTGAGTTTTTATTTTTCTGCGACTTTTTACCTTTACTGCCTATATTTATATAAATATCTGTACTTTATACTCTTTACATTTATATAAATATCTGTACTTTATACTCTTTACATTTATATAAATATATGTACTTTATACTCTTTACATTTATATAAATATTTGTACTTTATACTCTTTACATTTATATAAATATTTGTACTTTATACTCTTTACATTTATATAAATATTTGTACTTTATACTCTTTACATTTATATAAATATCTGTACTTTATACTCTTTACATTTATATAAATATTTGTACTTTATACTCTTTACATTTATATTTTGTTGTAACATGTGTACAATGACAAATTCATTCATTCATAAAATAAAAATCATCTTAACCATGTTACCATGTGTTTTCAAGCCAATGACTCAGAAATGTATAATGTACGTCTTGGCCCAAGTACCAGATTCAGATTCCAGACATTTTTCTGCTGTGATTCACTTCAAACCATGACACATATTTTTACAGAACCAGCCGAAATGCTGAAGGATACTGAGGCCTTAAGGGTACCTGCCAAAAATGTACTAAAATGAAGTAAAAATAAAATAAAATGCCCTGAAAATAGAGAAAATTTTACTAAAATGGCCAAAAATATCCTAAAATCACCAGCCAGCAGGAATGCTGAAGGTTTCCTTATGGGTACTGAAGCCTTATGGGTACTGAAGCCTTATGGGTACTGATGCCTTATGAGTACTGATGCCTTATGGGTACTGATGCCTTATGGGTACTGATGCCTCATGGGTACTGATGCCTTATGGGTACTGAAGCCTTATGGGTACTGATGCCTTATGGGTACTGAAGCCTTATGGGTACTGATGCCTTATGGGTACTGATGCCTTATGGGTACTGAAGCCTTATGGGTACTGATGCCTTATGGGTACTGATGCCTCATGGGTACTGATGCCTTATGGGTACTGATGCCTTATGGGTACTGATGCCTTATGGGTACTGATGCCTTATGGGTACTGATGCCTCATGGGTACTGATGCCTCATGGGTACTGAGGCCTTATGGGTACTGAGGCCTTATGGGTACTGAGGCCTTATGGGTACTGATGCCTTATGGGTACTGATGCCTTATGGGTACTGATGCCTCATGGGTACTGATGCCTTATGGGTACTGATGCCTCATGGGTACTGATGCCTTATGGGTACTGATGCCTTATGGGTACTGATGCCTCATGGGTACTGATGCCTTATGGGTACTGAGGCCTTATGGGTACTGAGGCCTTATGGGTACTGAGGCCTTATGGGTACTGAGGCCTTATGGGTACTGATGCCTTATGGGTACTGAAGCCTTATGGGTACTGATGCCTTATGGGTACTGATGCCTTATGGGTACTGAGGCCTTATGGGTACTGAGGCCTTATGGGTACTGAGGCCTTATGTGTACTGAGGCCTTATGGGTACTGATGCCTCATGGGTACTGATGCCTCATGGGTACTGATGCCTTATGGGTACTGATGCCTCATGGGTACTGATGCCTCATGGGTACTGAGGCCAATAGTTTTCTCTTGCTCTTGTGGGAACGTCCAGTTAAATCCTTAAACAGAGTAAAACAATCATTTGAATTTCTAAGTGCACTTACACATTATCAGTATGTGTCTCCTTTTTAGTCTCAGGCTGATTGTCTAAAAGCTAAAGCAGGACACACACACACACACACACACACACACACACACACTGGTGGGCTGTTTCACATTCTACTGAAGGCACTTTATAGCTGTTTACACACTTATAAAACAGTTGTAGAGTTTTTCCACTGCTGTGCTAATGGATGTGGACTCACTGGGGGAAGGTTTTTACAAGCGCAGGTATGTGTGTACATCTGCTTTGACGTTTGTGCACATGTGTGTGTGTGTGTGTGTGTGGTTTTACCTGCAGTGGGCTTTCACAGTCGCCTAATTACTTAAAGTGCAGTTCATATGAGGGCAGCATGTAAAGAAAATATACATGTAATTTAGTCATTAACTCTGTACCATTCCAGGGTCATTTTTGTCTAAAACAGCTGAAAAATTCCTCTGTAAATGAAAACTGCAGCTGTTCTTCAACTGTTTGGAGTAAAAGATAAAAGAATGAGCTCTTTGTAAAGGAAACACCCTGAGGTTGGACTAAAACACTTTTATTTAACAGGTCAAACACTCACACATTCACACCCTCCCCCATTTTTCTACGTTGAAAAATGTATAAAAATTGCCAAAAATATGGTAAAAAAATACAGTGAAATGCACTAAAAATGTAGAAACAGTTTAAAAAATGATCCTCAAACTTTGTTACTTTTTTCTTTTAGGGAAGAAAAAGTCCAAGTTTCAGACGTTTAAGAAATTCTTCACTAGAAAGAAGCGAAAAGAACCATTGGTGGGTGGAGCAGATGCAGCGCTTAAAGGCAGCCAATCAACTGACAATGTTAGCAAAACATCTGAAAATAACACAATTCCACTGTCTGACAAGAAGGAGAAGAAGGAGAAGGAGAAGCTGAAGGCCTCTGGGTAAGAGACAAAACTGTAAAAAACTTTAAACATGATTGTCTCAATGTTTCAATGTCTTGGAACCAATTTTCCAATTTAACCCTTTGATGCACATACTGGTCACTCTACTGGACTGGTCATTCTACTGGACTGGTCACTCTACTGGACTGGTCACTACTGGACTGGTCATTCTACTGGACTGGTCACTCTACTGGACTGGTCACTACTGGACTGGTCACTCTACTGGACTGGTCACTCTACTGGACTGGTCATTCTACTGGACTGGTCACTCTACTGGACTGGTCATTCTACTGGACTGGTCACTCTACTGGACTGGTCACTCTACTGGACTGGTCATTCTACTGGACTGGTCAGTCCCCTGGAGTGACCAGTCCAGTGCTGCTCTCTTGTATATTCATGGGTTTGTAGGTTAAGTATCATCTAATAAACCAGAAGTGGAAGTAACTAAGTACAAGTACGTCCTTTACTGTAGTTAAAGGGATAGTTCAGTATTTTTCATATGAATGTGAATGACATCAGTGTCTTTACTGAGGAGGAGGAGGGAGGAGGGAGGAGGAGGGAGGAGGAGGAGGAGGAGGAGGAGACATGACAGGAAGTGGTGCAGCTTAGAAAAAAACTCCTAAAGGAAATCAGGAGTGTTCACAGGAAGACACATTCCTCTATTTGAAATGAAAACAGGAAACCATGAACCTCCACTGAGATAAGTTTGGAAAACCAGGGGATGGGTGTTAAAACATCAGCTTCCTTTCTTAAATTATCTCCATCTTTTTCACACAAGGGGAGATATTTATCTGAACTGTCAGGAAAAGTCTGGACACACAAAACCTGGGTCCAAGAAAATCTGATCAAAAACAAGAACAGTTTTCACACAATGTTTAATCTGATTCTATTTTATTCCAATCTCCAGTTTCTATGACAACCTGTCATAGAAACTATTGGAGCCAATAATGTGATTTTGACCTTTCTGCTAAATATGACCTTGACCTTTGACCTTTTGCAATATTGATAATTTCATTGTATGTATAAATGTGTCAGTGTGTGTAATATTATGATAATATATCCAGTATTAAGTTATAGTGTGATATGTTTATGTTTGACACAGTGTTACACAAGTTAAATTTGCAACATGTCACCTTTGACCTCCAGAGATCTGAAAACTATTAGTCATAGGTGATAACACCAATAATGACAATTGTACAAATCTTCATTCTGCATCGTTGACCGTCTGTTGTTGAGTTATTTTAGGGTTAGCTAACGCACGCTGCCATTGTTGTGTATCTGTCAGGTAGTCCCACCCTGCGATACTGATTGGCTCCTTCGTTTTGAAGTAAATCTGATCCTCATGGTACTCAGATGGTTGTGTGAGTGTAGCGTAAAACAGCCAGATGACGTGTGTCAGGTTACCTGACAGACAGACAAACAGACTTGAATTTAAGACGTCCTTGGTGGACCTCTCTTCATTTGAAGGGGAGAGGTCTGCCCTGGTGGAGGTTTGTACTCAGAGTGGTTTTCTATTTATTATTATTATTATTATTATTATTATTATTATTATTATTATTATTATTATTATTATTATTATTATTATTATTATCATTGTCATTATTAGTATTAGTATTAGTATTATTAGTATCATTATCATTATCATTATTATTATTATCATCATTAGTATCATAATAATAATAATAATAATAATAATAATAATAATTATTATTATTATTATTATTATTATTATGTCCTTTGGAACAATAACATATTTGTGGAAATAAAGTTATGACACAAACGGCGTCATCGTTTATTAACTGTATTTATTTTCTCCAGCTGTGATGTTTGACTTTCTGTTTATTTGTTCCTCTTTGTGTTCCCCAAAGGTCAAAGGTCAGCCTGGGCACCAAAGCATTGTCACATGACTCGGTCTTTGTCTCGGACTCTTCTGAGGCCAATGAGGCTCTGGGGGCGTCCCAGGACAGCATCCATGGGAAAGTTAAGTCACTGCAGGTACAAGTTAAAAAAACAACTTTTTTTCAAAATAATTATTTTTAATAAGACGAAACAGTAAGTCGTTTATTTATTATTTGTTTACATAACCAAAATGAAAAAATGGATAATGATGTGTTTTTTCCATTTTCATTTTTGTGTTTAAATGAATAATGAAGAAAAAAAACAAAAACGGATAATGGTCGTTTTCTGTTTTATCCAATTTTGACCTGAAGCAAATTGAGTAAACTGGAAAATGACCTTTTGATAGTTTGATATTTTGTTTTCAAAATAAAATAGATTTACGTAAATACTGCAGTTTTCCAAATTTATTTTTTTTTTCATTTTGAGGCACAAAGTGAAATAACGGAAAAACCAAACCAAAAAAAACGGCCTAATTTTGATTTATCTACATTCACTTTGGTTTGTGTTCTTGTTTGTATAACTGCGTAACAACGACTCACCGTAAGTGGAAGTTAAGTGTAACAACTTTTTATCTCATAATACGGGGCAGATTTAAGGGACTTCATAAGGGTTAGGGTGAAATCCATGTGGGTGTAAAAACGGTTTTCCGGGACTGTCTGATACTCTTTAAGCCCCTGAATATCTAAATGCGGCACTGTCAGTCCTTGAAGAAAGTGTTAAATCTCTGATCCTGACCTTTGACCTCCTGTGGGAGAAAAGAGGATTTGACTTCAGGGATTTATACACAATAATAAACAAACAGTGTTTGTGTGGTGGTGTAATGTCTTTACGACTAACGCTAACGCTGCAAAGTATACTCACATTCTGTACTGCAGTACAAGTACAACTACTGCTGGGAACAGAATACTCTGGTAAAAGTACATGTACTGATTCAACTGCTTTACTGAAGTAAAAGTTAAACAATAAAAGTAAAACTTCACAATTATAATAAAGTAAAAAAATTAAAGTGTAAAACTACACATTTTTTCCATAAATGAAACAATACTGAATCACACAATATTATAAATGTATCCAAAAATAAAACATTTAGTAGTGAGTTACTGGGTAGATAATGTGTTTGATCAGGTCATAGTCAGTTTTGTGGGTACGGACAGGAAGTGGAGGAAAAATGGAGAAAAAAACAAAACAAAGAGTGACAGTTGAGATAAAAAAAAAAAAAAAAAAATCCTTAATTAATTATGAGAAAAAAGTTCAAAATATAAGATAAGAAATACACAATAATGGGATAAAAGAGGCAACATTATGAGATAAAACTCACACAAATGACTTAAGTAGTTATAATTATGAGATAAAAAATCTGAATGAAGAAATAAAAAGTCACATTTCCCAGTCATTAAACACAACCAAAATGAATCCATATATAAAACGCTCTGTCACATTATAGTCTGGAAAATACAGTATGTAGTTTATAAATATTAAATAAATATTAATTATTAACAGCCATGACTGTGTCCTCTTATCAGGTACTGTGTGTGTGTGTGTGTATGTGTGTGTGTGTGTGTGTGTATGTGAGTGTGTGTATGTGAGTGTGTTATCAGTGTGTTATGTGTGTGTGTGTGTGTGTGTGTGTGTGTGTGTGTGTGTGTGTATGTGAGTGTGTGTATGTGTGTGTTATCAGTGTGTTATGTGTGTGTGTGTGTGTGTGTGTGTTTAACAGTTGTTCAAGGACATTTTTACTAAGAGTCCACACAAACACTGGACAATACTACTGTTCTTTACACACACACACACACTCACATAATACACTGATAACACACTCACATACACGCACGCACGCACACACACAGACATACAAACACACACACACACACACACATAACACACTGATAACACACACACACACACACTCACATACACACACTCACATAACACACTGATAACACACACACACACACACACACACACACACACTCACACACACACACACACAGACACTCACACACACACTCACACACACACACTCACACACACACTCACACACACACACACACACACTCACATACACACACACTCACACACACACACACATACACACACACACACATACACACACACACACACACACACAGTAAGATGATCAGTTTGCTGGGCCACATTTGGCCCCCGGGCCACATATTTGACATCCCTGATTGAGAACTTTAGAAATGTTTCGCATTATTAATTTTTTTTCATTTTAATCAAACCTCTGCTTTAATGTTAACATAAGATAAATCTGACTAATGTAATATGTTAACCAAAAACACGTTAGACTCTATTTTTACTGCATTTTTTTGTTTTTTTTTTTACTACATTTTCCTTTATTTTTTTTTGTGATTTTATTTTTTTATATTATTTGTCTGTAGATAATATTGTTCTGTTTGTGGAACCTGAACTAAAACCAGTTCACAGCCTTGACTGTGGAATTATTGACCTTTGAAAATTCATCCCAGGGGCCACATTTGGCCCCCGGGCCACGTTTGAGACCCCTGGGTTACAGACGTGTTCTTTTTTTTAAAGGTGTATTTTAAAAATCCTTTCTGAATGACAGTTCCATAGAGGGTTAAAATCCAAACCAAACAGCTGACTCCTGGAGGTTAAGTCAATGTTACGGGGCTGACGTGTCCCCAGCGTTATCAACATGATGTTAATTTACACGTACAGTAGCAGCAGTAACAGTGTGATGTGGGTTGTTTTTGTAGAACCAGTTGAAGCAGGCCATTAAACTGGGATCTCCTCCGTCCCTCATGTGCGTGAAGAGGACAGACGATGTGGGGACGATGTCAGAGGACGACGGTCTACCCTCTAGTCCACCTGAGTACACTACACACACAGCCCTGGTAACATGACACTTTTTATTCCTGTTTTATTCACAATAAAGGTTAACCCTTAAAACATTTAATTTTTTAAAAATAAATATTTAATTTTATTTAAATTTTTAAAAAATCTTTACACTCACTACCCAAATGCTACTTGATTACGAACTTGGTCCTCTTGAGACATATAACCTAGCATATATATATATATATATATATATATATATATATATATATATATATATATATATATATATATATATATATATATATATATATATATATATATATATATATATATATATATATATATATATATATATATATATATATATATATATATATATATATATATATATATATATATATATATATATATATATATATGTATGTATGTATGTATGTATGTGTGTGTGTGTGTGTGTGTGTGTGTGTGTTTGTGTGCAGAAGTCCCCACAAAGCATGAGGGAAACAGGTGTAAAGCGAAACATGTATTTTTCAAAGGCTTAAAGATGTGTTTACTTAAAGAAAGGATTTATTTTTATGTATTTTTAAATTATTTTATTTATGCATTATTATTTGTTATTTAAAAATATTCGTTTTATTTATTTATTTGTATTTCAATTTGTAAACATTAGTATTTATTTTTTCATTTATTTTTATTTTTAAAATTTCATTACATTTTTATAATTTAAGTTTGTAGATGTGTTTACTTAAAAAATATGTATTTTATGTA
>CM035792.1:3502370-3534870 GCA_020466265.1 Siphamia tubifer | reverse complement strand
CAGAACAAGAACTGGGCAAATATAAAATACTAAATAAATAATAATAATGATGTGTTTAATCTGTTTCTTGGAGGATAGTTCTAGTTTTTCTTCTGTGTTTCCTTTAACTATTGTTCATCTCCTAGGTCAGGGGTGTCAAACTGTGGTCCTCGAGGGCCGGTGTCCTGCATGTTTTAGATGTTCCCCTCTTCCATTACACCTGGAGCCCATTGCATCTTTATCAGTCTGATGAGGAACTGATTATTAACTCTTTAAGTGTCAGCGCTGATGTATTCTGAATAGATGATTTAGTTTAAATATTCTGAAAAATTCTACCATTTTCCTTTTAGTTTTGTGGATGGAAAAGGTGTCAAATTGGTGTAAATTTCTCCTTGGAGATCAATAAAGTATCTATCTATCTATCTAAAAAGCAACATTTTATATATATATATATATATATATTTATTTCAAGGCAAAATTAAAACTGTTGGGACCAAATTTTAATACTAGTTTTCTTTTTTTTTCAAACTTTTTCACATAATTTTTTATTTTTGTAAATATGTATTAGGTTTTTTTTGTTCATTTTGTTTCTGATTTTGTTTATTTTCCTACATTTTGTATATTTTTCATTATTTTTCTTTGGTTTTCTGCTATTTGTGTCTTACTTTGCTCATATTACCAATTATTTTGTTAGCTTATTATTAATTTTTGTTTTTTGTTGTTGCTTATTTTATTTTTTATTTTTTTTACTGATTGGTAAAATCTCAGGAGTTAAAGGGTTAAACTGAATCACATGGAAGAGGGAAATCTCTAAAACATGCAGGACACCGGCCCTCGAAGACCACAGTTTGACACCCCTGTCCTAGATTCAGTAATTGTCCATTTCCTCACATCCCACATGACTTTTATTTTTCTTTTAAACCAAAAACATATAGATTCCAAACAAAGATAAATCCAGGAAACTCCAAGTAAACAAAGAGGAAGTAAATTAAAAAGCCTTTTTTAAAGCATGGGTAGATCCGGATAAAAAAAAGCCCACATGTTTGGACCATACGGGTTTTCCTACTTGATCACATTGACATGAAGACGACGTCCCAACCTATGCTAACCCTCACACCTCATGTGTTCATACTGTGACTATAATGTTGGTGAAAAGCCTGGTCAGCAGAGTCTGACTAACGACTATTTAATGATGGTGCAGCTTAAGCAATTTCTGAAGGATTTTTTGGCTGGTGATTGACCCGCAGAAAAAACCCACAAATGGACACAGATACAAAAGACTGAAAGTATTTAATTTAAAAAGTTCATTCCACAGCCACAGCAGCTCAACAATGACTGAGGAGTTAAAGTTATTTACAACAGATTTGGCTTTTTTTTGTCCACCAGTGGAGACAGAGGATGTGTCCCACGTCACCCACTGGTTTAAAAGACAGATGAGACACAAACACTGTCCACATTTAACCTTGGAAGTGAACGGTTCAATGAAAGTCTTTCATTGTGTGTCTGTCCTCTGTCTGTCCTCTGTCTGTCATCTGTCTGTCCTCTGTCCTGTGATTTGGACTTTTTATCTCAAACTCTGTGTCTGTCCTCTGTCTGTCCTCTGTCTATCCTCTGTCTGTCCTCTGTCTATCATCTGTCTGTCCTCTGTCCTGTGATTTGGACTTTTTATCTCAAACTCTGTGTCTGTCCTCTGTCTGTCCTCTGTCTATCCTCTGTCTGTCCTCTGTCTGTCATCTGTCTGTCCTCTGTCCTGTGATTTGGACTTTTTATCTCAAACTCTGTGTCTGTCCTCTGTCTGTCCTCTGTCTATCCTCTGTCTGTCCTCGGTCTGTCCTCTGTCTATCCTCTGTCTGTCCTCGGTTTATCCTCTGTCTGTCCTCTGTCTATCCTCTGTCTGTCCTCTGTCTATCCTCTGTCTGTCCTCTGTCTATCCTCTGTCTGTCCTCTGTCTGTCCTCTGTCTATCATCTGTCTGTCCTCTGTCCTGTGATTTGGACTTTTTATCTCAAACTCTGTGTCTGTCCTCTGTCTGTCCTCTGTCTGTCCTCTGTCTGTCCTCGGTCTGTCCTCTGTCTATCCTCTGTCTGTCCTCGGTTTATCCTCTGTCTGTCCTCTGTCTATCCTCTGTCTATCCTCTGTCTGTTCTCTGTCTATCCTCTGTCTGTCCTCTGTCCTGTGATTTGGACTTTTTATCTCAAACTCTGTGTCTGTCCTCTGTCTGTCCTCTGTCTGTCCTCTGTCTGTCCTCTGTCTATCCTCTGTCTGTCTTCTGTCTGTCCTCTGTCTGTCCTCTGTCCTGTGATTTGGGCTTTTTATCTCAAACTCTGTGTCTGTCCTCTGTCTGTCCAGCTGTCCTGTGCTGCGTCCAGCAGAGCAGTGAGCCCCCTGGTGGTGGTCCCAGGGGACTTCAGTCAGCCGGCCAGTCCCTTTGCCTGCCTGGACAACTCTGCAGCCAAACATAAGATGGGACTGAGACACAAAGCCTGTAACAAGAGGAAACCTGTCACTGTGAGACTGAAACTCATGTCCTCTCTTTTCCTCTGTCATGTTGGGGTAGTTGTTTCAATTCACCTTAAGGCAGAGGGGTAGGGGGAAGGGGAAGGGCTTTAAACCCCTTCAAACACAGATTTTCCAGAGGCAGACTCCAAGTAGAGGGGTACAAGAAATTTCCCAGAATACAATGTGGATCATTTTTTTAAAAAGTGGCGGCATCGACAAAAGAAATAAACAAATGTCCTTCTGCTGTAACTAACAGTTTAAGTTGTGATAAGTGTTGTATTGTATCACAGTGTGTACTGATCATTTTATCCATAAAACTACATGAAAAAATGTAGCTATTTACGTAAATGTGGAGTAATCTGTGGATGTATAACACTTCTGTGATTGGACGCAGATATTAGTAAAAAATGAAAAAAGCTGAGCCTGGGAATAACCTGAAATATTTGTGGAATTTTACCAATATTCAACCTGTTACTAAATGTTGTGTATATCTGTAAATGTTGTGATGGAAGTGGCCATGGGACAGTACCCCCCCCCCTCACACACACACACACACACACACACACACACACAACTCTCGACCCAATGTTTTTCTTAACCATTGGTTTCTCCTCCAATGAACAATAACTAGCAACACTGAAACATATGGACCAATATTTGACCATTCTCTAAAAATAACAGTTTTTCCAAAGTTCCCTCATTGTTTTCTCACCACTTTTCTAGTTTTATCTAGTATAGATATTTATTATCAAGCAAAATTAAATGTATTTCTTATCACCTACCCTAGCAGTGTTATCCCTATTCATTCCATGTATGGGTCTAGTGGTGCTTCATAGTCAGAGGAGGCGGGGCTAAAAGGTTGTCTTTCAAATCCTCTGTATGTAATAGGACGGTACTACAACCAATTAGTGTAATCTTTAGGATGATGTAGTTAGAGCGGAGAACGTTAGGAATGACTAAACAAAATGGTGGATTATGGAGCTGAACGACTGTTAAAGATTGTTTAAAGATTGTTGAAGTTTTCTCACTTTCTTCACTTATCTTTGAGAAAAGAAAATCTACACCTTTCGTTGTTCTTCTTCTATGGTTGTTTCTCTCTGAATCACCAAAGCGTCAGTTTGTTACTACAGTAGAACATTAGATTTACTGATACTAGGGGGGTTAGCGCTCACCCTACGGGGTCTCAGCTCCCACATGATTTGAACCTTGTGCTGATCTTCACTCTGACTCCTTTTCTAGTTTTGTCTTGTTCTGTTTTACTTGTTTCTTTGCTCAAATAAGTAAATGAATACATTTGTTTGTCCATGAAGAGGCTGGAACTGAGAGCAGATGAAGACTCTGTGGTGGAGGATGTTCTCAACAGTTCCACATCAGAACCTGTGGAGGAGAACACAGAACACAAGAGCACAGGTTAGAATTCAATTCTATTCCCTGTATAGAACCGACAGTACTACTACTGAACATGTGGTTAACTAACTACTGTACATGTGGTTAACTAACTACTGTACATGTGGTTAACTAACTACTGTACATGTGGTTAACTAACTACAGACATGTGGTTAACTAACTACAGACATGTGGTTAACTAACTACAGACATGTGGTTAACTAACTACTGTACATGTGGTTAACTAACTACTGTACATGTGGTTAACTAACTACTGTACATGTGGTTAACTAACTACAGACATGTGGTTAACTAACTA
Organism: Siphamia tubifer; assembly: GCA_020466265.1. Classification (NCBI taxonomy): domain Eukaryota; kingdom Metazoa; phylum Chordata; class Actinopteri; order Kurtiformes; family Apogonidae; genus Siphamia; species Siphamia tubifer. Next base: position 3,530,688 of record CM035792.1, on the reverse strand, counting down.
CTGTACATGTGGTTAACTAACTACTGTACATGTGGTTAACTAACTACAGACATGTGGTTAACTAACTACTGTACATGAGGTGAAATTTGTCCATGTTAATAATTATTTTGTTAGATTAATTTTTGTTCATTTTATTGCTTTTTTTTTTTTTACTGTGGAACTGCTAAAGTCTCAGGAGTTAAAGGGTTAAAGTGAATCATGTTGAAGAGGGAAAAATCTAAAACATGCAGGACACTGACCCTCCAGGCCTGACACCCCTGAACTACAACATGTTGGTGTTTGTCTGTGATTCAGATGTAAGTGCTGATGAATTCAAACCAAAAGAGGAGGAGGAGGAGGAGGAGGAGGAAAAAGAGCAGGCAGAGAATTCCAGACGATCCCTGTTCAGCGATAAGGAGGAGAGAGCGGAGTCATCCTCTGAGCCGGAAGCAGAACAGGATGTTTGTGAGGGGACGAACACTTCCTGTCCTCCTGAAACAGGTCTGTGGGCGGAGCCAGCTGCAGATGTCCAGCCCCCTGCATCCTCTGTGGACAGTCCCAGGTCAGGACATGTCCTCCTTTTATTTCTACCACTTATTACAGTACACTTGACCCTGTTGGGAAGACCAGGGTTGTCATGGAAACGGAGTTCTGACCGAGTTAACATTCAAAAAGCTAAGTTGAGTGATTTTCTGGATGTGATTTCACTTTGTGTCCCCACAAGTTTGACCTCAAATATTTTTATATAAACTAAACCACTAAATACATTTAAAAACATTAGAACACACACACATATTTTAAATATTATATTTTCAAAATTTGGGTTTTTTTTGAGGCGTAGAGTTCAGCCAAATGAGCATGTCCCCACTGAGCAAATCATGAGATAAAAAGTTAAAATTCTAAGTCAGCAAGCACAACCAGAATATATATATATATATATATATATATATATATATATATATATATATATATATATATATATATATATATATATATATATATATATATATATATATATATATGCAAAAATGTAGGGAGGAAAAGTAAAAAGTTGCCAGAAAAATAAATACTCAGTAAAGTACAGATACCGCAAAACTGTACTTAAGTACAATAAAGGAAGTACTTGTACTTCGTTACTTCTACCTCCTGCACTAAAGGATTGATTATAATATAATATAATATAATATAATATAATATAATATAATATAATATAATATAATATAATATAATATAATATAATATAATATAATATAATATAATATAATATAATATAATATAATATAATATAATATAATAACAGTGGATGTTCTTTCAGAGGAACACCAGAGCCCCCTGCTGGTCAGATGGACAATGTGATGGACCGTCCAGACACTGCTGGTGGGACAGAGGACAAAAGGAACCAAAGTGTCTCTGTGATGGGACGGACAGAAGGACAGGATGTGGAGCAGAAAACTAAAGAAGAAGAAGAAGAGAGTTCCCTCTTACAGGAAGTGCTCAGCTCACTGAAGAACCCCTTAAATTGTCCTCTGGTGGAGACTGAAAATATTGTCCTGGAGATAGAGCAGGAAGAGGAGGAAGAGGAGGAAGAGGAGGAAGAGGAGGAAGAGGAGGAAGAGGAGGAGAAAAAGACAGAGACAGAGGAGGTAGATGAAGTAAAGGAAGAGGAAGAGGAGGAGGAAGGGGCGGAGTCGGTGTTTTTCTCAGCTTCTTCAACGTCAGATCAGAAAACCAAAGTGGAAGATGAGGAGGAGGAAGAGGAGGAAGAGGAGGAAGAAGTCACCACTACCACTGCTTCCTACAACCACACCAACGAAGAGCTAAAACATGTCAACCAAGAGGAAGAAGATGACAGTACACAGGAGGAGGAAGATGAGGAAGAGGAGCTAGTTGTGGAACACTTCCATCAGTATCATGTATGTACAGTGTCTTTAATTCATCTGTTGAGTCTGGTTTATATGTGTTTCTGTCCCACACTAACTCACACTAACATTAACCCTCTGTGGGACTAATGTTACTTATTAATGAAATTCATTGAAAAAAATTTATTAAGTTGATTATCTGGAGTAAAAATGAAGAGAGGTCCATGTCTGTAGATCAGTAACTGTGGACACACTATCTGAAGACATGTGAAGACCTCAGGACACTTTAGGGACCCTCTACTTACTACCACAGAAGAGTGATATTGTTTAGAACAGGGGTTCTCAAACTTTTTTGGCCCAGGTCCCCCTTGGAGGGGTGAAATTTTTCCATGTCCCCCCTCATCCTCGCGATACTGAAAATGATAAAAAACCACTTCAACAATGATTATTATGAAACAATGATAACCTTTTTTAATAGTGCTTTTGTGTAAACCAGCCACATTTTCAGGTATTATAATATAAATGAACACTTCAGAAACAACAATTTAAAATAATTTTAAAATAATAAACGGAACAAAAGACACACAAAACCATGTGTGTGTGTGTGTGTGTGTGTGACAGACAGACAGACAGACAGACAGACAGACAGACAGACAGAGACTTAATGAGAGGGATGATCTTGTCAAACTCAATATAACTATCAATGTACTTTCTCTTTTTAGGGTTAGGGCGTTTGTTTTTGTCATTGTCATTTTCATTGTCATTTCTTTTACCACTTCTTGAGGAACTTGGCGGACACAAAAATCGATCCATGTTCGCTGCAGGGTGGCTAAAAATAGCCTGTGACTCGCTCCGTCTCAATTTAGTCAAGCTGGCGTCAAACAGCGCTGTTACTTCCGCCCGCTCGCTACAAAATAAAACTTCCGCATTTCAAAATAAAACAGCAAAAAAAAAAAAAAAAAAAAAAAAAAAACCGTGAATAATTTCGCGTACCCCCTGGACATGCGCCACGTCCCCCTAGGGGTCCGCGGACCCCAGTTTGAGAACCGTGGGTTTAGAATTTTAGAAGAGTTAGTCTAAAAATAGTGTTTTGTGTCGGCAAAAAAGACATGTCCTAATCACTTCCATGTTAACACAGTTTGGCTCAAAACTGCAAAACTGAAATTTCTCAATGTTCATCCAAACGGTGTGATTTTATATGTGAACTATATGTATGTACTAACAATCATCTAAAAATGAGCTAACCTTATTTTTACTCCGGATAATCCCTTTAACGTCACTGAAAAATAATTGTTGCATTTCCACCTGTCTTCTTTCCAGCAGGTGGAGGAAGTAGAAAAGGAAGATGTGGAGAAAATTGAAGCAGAGGAGGAAAATAGTTTACATTTAAGACAAACTGAAAACTGCACAGAGGAAGAAGGAGAAGAAAAACACATGGAGGAAGAGGAAGAGGAAGAGGAAGAGGAAGAGGAAGAGGAAGAGGAAGAGGAAGAGGAAGAGGAGGCCAAAGAGCTGGAGCCTGAGATGAAGCTGGAGAAGACCGTAGAAGATGAGGAAGAAGTTGAAGAAAACAACGAGGAAGTAGAAGAAGATGTAGAAGAGAAGATGTTTGGTGAAGAACTGGTGGTGGATCTGGAAGAGACAACTGATGATGCTAGTGTCCACGAAGACCAACCAGAACATGAGAACCATGGAGATGAAAAACAACCGGGGCAGGAGGAGGGAGGTTTTGACACCACACAGGAGAACCGGAAGTCTTTAGACCAAACAGAGCAAAACCAAGAAAACAATGACTCGGCAGCGATTGAACCTGATGTGGAAGAAAGTAGAAGTAAAGAAGATGAAGAACAGGAAAGTATCGAAGTGTTCCGCCAAGAAACCACAGCAGAGAACCAACAAAGTGACGTGGACCGGCCCGGTTCTTCCAGACCTTCTTCACTTTCTCTACCACAGACTCCCACTACTCCTTCTAAGACCAGTACCATCCACATTAACCTGGTCTCTCCTAGCGCCGAGAAGTTCACCTCTGGTTTTCAGCTTCCTCCGTCTCCTGTCGAATCCAACAAGTCCACAACTGAAGAGCAGGAAGAGGAAGTGGAAAAAGCACAAGAAGAAGAAGAAGGAAAACAAGGTAGTGATGCAACAACTGACATTGATACAGGAGCTCAACTTTCTGCCCCCGTAGACGAACCATCCAAAGTTCGCTTCACCATCACCTCAGCCTGGCAGAGGTCACTCTCCATTGGAGACAAAGACACTTCCTCTGTTTCCTCTTCATCTGCTACTGAAGGAATGGAGGTGGCGACTGCGAACGAACAACCGGAGAAAGCAGAGTCTGCTAATTCAGATAAAGCTCAAGTGGTGTTGAGCCCAAGTAGAGCAAAGAACACTGAGACCACCACCACCAAAACACAGTGGAAAACATCATCACCCCCCCCAGGTAAACTTCAGATGGATGATAGGAATGTTTCTCATTACTAAGCCCCCCCAAAGGGGAGGGGGGAATAATGGGTAGGTTTGTCAGCAGCTTTATGAGCCTAAGTCCATGTATGGGTCTAGTGGTGCTTCATAGTCAGAGGAGGCGGGGCTAAAAGGTTGTCTTTCAAATCCTCTGTATGCAATAGGACGGTACTACAACCAATCAGCATAATCTTTATGGTGATGTAGTTAGAGCGCCGGAAAGTTGACGGAGGAGTCTGGAGAAAGTTAGGAATGACTAAACAAAATGGTGGATTATGGAGCTGAACGACTGTTGTCGCTTCTGTAAAAAGAATTTAAAGATTGTTGACGTGTTCTCACATTCTTCACTCATCTGTGATAAAAGGAAATCTACACCTGTTGTTGTTCTTCTTCTATGGTTGTTTACGCTTGTTTCTCTCCGAATCGTTGCAGCGTCACTTTGTTAGGCCCGCCCTCCGACTCTATACTCTGTACACGGTAGCACATAACATTTGCTGCCACTAGGGGGGGTCTAGCATGGCTAGGCTAAGGTCCTTCCATAGACATTTTACATAATATACCATTTGCGCTACACCTGAAAAACCACTTCCTGCCAAAAACAGTTAATGAAAAAATAGCGATGCATCGATCAGGATTTTTTGGCCCAATCACCGATGCTGATCACCAAAAAACTTGATCTGCCGATTGCCGATCACTGTCAATGATGGATGGAATTTTCCATTTCCATACCTTTCATCTAGCAGAGGATGCATCCTTTATAGAAATAAAACTATTAATTAACTAACTCTATTTTAATAAGTACAGAAACAGTCCAGACAAGATGCACCTGTTCTGTAGTGTTTGCCAGTTGGTTGCTAGTAATTTATGTCACGTGATTGGCTTATTGATCTGCCTGTTTTTCCCATCACTGATCACGCTATTTTTGGGAAATATCGGCCGATGATGATCAGCAGCTGTTCGGTCAGTGCAACATTATGAAAAATTTAGGGTTTTGTTGAAATTGTCGGTTTTTCCATTTGATTATTTTTTATGTGTAACTTATATTTGCACCATTTAAGAAACTAGTGAGTCACTTTTACCCCTTTTCTATCTTTTTTTAAGCAGTTAAATGACATATTGCATTTAAAGCTAAATTTCTAACACCGAACATTCCTGCGTTTCCGTCCACAGAGAGCTCAGTTGTAGTGGAGGGAAACCCAAACAATCGGTTTGGAATCCGTCTGCGGAAGACGCCGGGCCTGCACCGCTTCAGCTCTGAGGAGGAAAATGCAGAGGTAATAAACCAAACTGTTGGGGTTTGAGGGAAAATAATTACAAAACCAGAAAGTTTAGAGTTAGTTTAGAGACGGGAACCATCAAAATGTAATGAAAATCACAATAACATGAAAATCTAAATACTTAATTAAAACCATGGCACAGTACCCCCCCCCCCCTCTCTCTTTTCTATTTGTGGGTGATTCTCTGAATTGGATGCACATTGGAGGCCGGCATGAGAACAGTTCAACCTTCAACCCCGTAACAAGAATCATCCCCATAACAGCGTTTTTTGGTTATGGGCTTAAAAATAGCCACAGATCCACATTAGCTCAACCATGGAGCATTAGAGCGCAAGAAATTAATAAAGTTTTCCAAAACATTTATTAGTTTTTTTTCCCAAATTGAGGCTATTATTACGGTGCAGTCACACAAGTTAAACAAGGTCCATAATTTACTAAATTAACAGACAGATTCTCCTTCAACTGAACATTGCACCCAGTGTTGGGAAAGTTCACCTTGATTAGGAACTAGTTCAAAGTTCAGTTCAAGTTAGTCAATATGAATTAGTTCAGTTCATCGTTCATTCTTACAAATTATCAACTAGAAGTTCATGGATCCAAAAATGAACTTTTTCGTTCTTTTTTTCGTTCTTTTTTGTGTTATTATTGTAAACGTATTATTAACCGTTTCTGACGTTATCCTGTAGTCAACAAACCAGGGGAAAATGCCGCCTAATCCAGAGCGGAAGTAAGTACCTTACCCCAGGGTTAACTTCCCTCTGCAGGTTCTTAGAACACAAGGAGCTGTTTCAGTGAGTTTCGTTTTCAATGTTTATTTCCAAGAACGGGACAACACCTGCTCCGGTCACTGGTCACACTCTGTACATTTAACTCTTTTTCTCCGCTCCCAAAACTCTCTGCACCCCTCTCTCTCTCTCTACCCCGCCCAAAACGCTTCTCATTGGCTATTCCACAACATTATGTTTCCAACATTAGTTCAGAATAATAAAAAAAATGACATCTATGATAATGCTGTGTTTTGATCCCATTTTATACCTTATAGGACTCAATAATTACAACGTGATAAGAACGAAATGTGAACTAAATAAGAGTGCAGTTCAATAAATGCCAGAATAACCGCGTTCACAACTTCCCGTTCATTTGGCAAAAGTGAACGAGTCGTTCACGTTCATTAAAAATATGATATAGTTCGTGAACGATCGTTCAATGAAAGCGTTCAGGTACAACACTGATTGCACCAATGTTAATGACTGTTGGCTACATTACTATCTGGCTACATACCTCCTTTTCATTTTTGGTTTGTTTATTATTACTGTAGCTGTAGTTTAGTAGGCGGAGCCACATTGTCCATTTCCTGCTTTTCATACATTTACAATGAAATTCTGTTTAATGCAATTCTTTGTAGCAGTTACAACATTCCATCCTGAGCATACATGGAAATATATATATATATATATATATATATATATATATATATATATATATAGAGAGAGAGAGAGAGAGAGAGAGAGAGAGAGAGAGAGAGAGAGAGAGAGAGACTGGTGACTAAACAGTAAACCAACTCCTCTGCCCATTCGTGTGTATTTCAGTGTGTTCACTCACCTCAGCCCAGCAGCTGCACGTCTGACTCACCACAGCAGCTCAACCTTAAACCTTCTGTAAATCCACCCGTCAGCAACAAACCTGCTCTGCCCAAGAAACCAGAGGTGATGGGCGACAGCGGAGGAAAGACCAAACGGATGTTAGGTGTGGACACATCAACACTCCCTCACGTCATGCACTGACTTTAACTTTTCTAAGGCCTCGTCCACACGACAACGTTTTCAAGTGAATTTGATAAAGTATTGATTGTTTCATCCTTGTGTCCACATGGTATGTGTATTGGGTTGTTTTCAGTATGTGTTTGATCGCCATGGTTACTGACCTGTTCCCAGTGTGGACGCCATATTTTTTGTACCCGGTACAAAACAAAGTGTCATTGCGTGGCAGTGTGGACATATCCTAAATCTGTTGTGAAAAAACACTTGAGACAAGCAGTGAAAGTGTTTTCTTCTGTAGATGCACCGACAGCTGGTCCTGGATCAGATCCTCCCAGCTGGATCTCTGTAGCCAAACGGAAGCAGAAGGTCTACAAAGAAAACTCAGTGGAAAACACATCTGTTCAGAAGGTACTGTGTCTGTCCATGCTGTTTGACCCACATGTTTGACCCTTCTGTTTGACCCTCCTGTTTAACCCTTCTGTTTGACCCTCCTGTTTGACCCTCCTGTTTGACCCTCCTGTTTGACCCTCCTGTTTGACCCTCCTGTTTAACCCTTCTGTTTGACCCTCCTGTTTAACCCTTCTGTTTGACCCTCCTGTTTGACCCTCCTGTTTGACCCTCCTGTTTGACCCTCCTGTTTGACCCACCTGTTTAACCCTCCTGTTTGACCCTCCTGTTTAACCCTCCTGTTTGACCCTCCTGTTTGACCCTCCTGTTTAACCCTCCTGTTTAACCCCCCTGTTTGACCCTCCTCTTTTTGACCCTCTGCACCTTTTATTTTGTGTCTCTCAGAATTATGTCACTATTATATCATTGAGACATTATTTTTTTTTCTCTTCCATTCATAATTATGTTGTTTTATTATGTTTTAATTTTAAACCTCTTCTGTCCTTCATCATTAAAATGATTATCTGGAGTAAAAATCAGTTTAGCTTATTTTTAGATAATTGGGAGTGACATCATAATCACATCATTTGGATGAATATTGAGACATTTTGGCATTTTGAGCCAAACTGTTAAACATGGAAGTGATTAGGACGACGTCAGACTAACTCTTCTAAAGTTTAAACAACATCACACTTCAGTGGTAGTAAGTAGAGGGTCCCTAAAGACAAACCCAAGTGTCCTCAGGTCTTCATGTCCTCAGATAGTGTGTCCTCAGGTCTTCATGTCCTCAGATAGTGTGTCCTCAGGTCTTCATGTCCTCAGATAGTGTGTCCTCAGTTACTGATCTACACACATGGACCTCTGTGTTCAGAAGACGTCTGAGGACGAAGACTGTAATAGTCGATTGCCGAGTGCAGAGTTAGACGCTCTGGAAATTCATGATAAGTATTTCATGGGAACAAGCAACTGAAATATGTTTCCTTTGAAAAAAAACCCTGAAAAAACCCCACATTACTATCCATTTTTTCATTTTGGTTTTGGAAACAATGAAGAAGAAACAAGTTGTTTTTTCATTGTCTTATTTTTGGTTTTATTTTGAAAAACGAAGGAACAAATGATACGCAGATTTTTTTAAACTTTTGATTATATTTTTTAATTTACTTCAGTGAAGAAAAAATGAAAGTTTGTGGCATTTCATCAATTTTCGTTGTTAATAATACGTTTGATAAGTGATTATCCTGTTCTGTTGTTTATCAGGAGGAACAAGAGCGGAGGTCTTCACTACCAACAAACAGCAGCTCCAGTAAGACCCCACAATGCTCCAGCAAAGGTCAGTGTGTGTGTGTGTGTGTGTGTGTAGACTTGCTTTCCTATCGTTGTGGGGACATTGATATGTTTACACTGCCATGCTATGTGGACCATATATATATATATATATGTGTGTATGTGTGTATATATATATATATTATATATATATATATATATATATATATATATATATATATATATAATATATGTATTTAAAGTTGCCGGTAGTAAAATATAAATCTGTGTGAAGTATGCAAATGTATCCAAATAATGTCCCCTGTAAATTAGGGGTGTAACTTTTGGTCCAAAACTACTATTCGAAATTCACTGCAAACTATTTGAATATTATTTGAACATCGAAAGTGTTTCCACAAACCCACACTGACGTGCGCCTCCACCCTCAAACACACACACTCAATGGTAAAAGAAGTACATCTTTTCTTTTCTTTTTTCCTAAAGTGAGTCTGTCAGAGCTGAACCAGTCCTCAGTATCTGCAGAGAAGGAGTCCAGGAGGTCTTTGTCTGCTCCCACCCCAGTGACCCCCCAATCTGCAAAGTCCCCGTCCCTTCCCTTCCCAGTCCCGCCTAAACCTCATATCCCCAGCTCCACTGCACCAAGACCCCCCCCTCAGCGGTCCTTGTCCCCACCCACTCCAGTCCCAGGGGCCCAAAGGCCTCCCTCCTGCACTAGCCCCCCACCCACGTCCAAACCCACCCCTCCCCTCCCCACAGGCAACGTGACGCTCAACTCCCCTCCTTTTTCATCATCTAGAACCGCCCCTGCACAATCTACAGGTTCTAGCCCCACCCCGGCCCCCCAGCGAGGAGTGCCTTCCCCAGTTCTGACCCAGGACGAACCCCCCTGGATGGCCCTGGCTAAGAAGAAGGCCAAAGCCTGGAGCGAGATGCCTCAGATTGTCCAGTGACAACCCTGGGGGGGCAGTAGTGGTGGTACACTAATGAGCCTAAAACTGGCTCAAGGGCTCAGTCAGATCTGAAAGTGACACAAGTGGATTGACAGTCTGGACCTGGACCTGGACCTGGACCTGGACCTGGACCTGGACCTGGACCTGGACCTGGACCTGGACCTGGGCTGCATTTGCATTAGTCATCCACCCCATCCATCATATATATATATATATATATATATATATATATATATATATATATATATATATATATATATATATATATATATATATATATATATATATATATATATATATATATATATATATATATATATATATATATATATATATGTGTGTGTAAGGACCGTCAAATGATTACAGTTTTTAATCAGATGAATCATATTCAGGACGTACATGTGTCTTTTTTTTGTAGTTGAGCATAAAAGTGTTACATCAAAAATTACATTTAAGAAATTAAAAAATATCAGTACACTGTCTTCAGTACAAATATGAATTTGTCACATGGAACAAAGTGGTTAAAAATATGTTATCTTATTGAATATTTTCTTGTTCATTTTCTTGAATATTTTTTACATTTTTGTTAATTTTACTGAGTATGTCATAAAATTACATTTACATTTATTTAATTTTTCATATCATAAATGAAATTATATGATTGTATGAAATATTGAGTAAAATGAACAAAAATTTAAAATTTTGTAAAATGTACAATTTCCATTCGTATTCTGCTAAATATCAAACACAACATATAAGTACAAATGGACTCATTTTATCATTTTTTTCATCAAAGAGTTTTGTATTTAATCTCAGAATACTTTTTTTTTCTTCCAAGTTTTCAGTTTTTTTCTCCAGATAATGACTTTTAACAGAATTCTGACTTTAATCTCCAAATTCTGGCTTTTTCTCTGAATTATATTTGTGTAATTTGTGGTTGAATGAAAAGATTCTAATGTGACCAGAAGATTCCATCTGATGGAAGAAAAAATAGAACGAAGATGGTTTATTTCCCGTTAAAATGAGGTCAAAGGTCAGTCTGTCCTTTGTGTGTGTGTGTGTGTGTGTGTGTGTGTGTGTGTGTGTGTGTGTGTGTGTGTGTGTGTGTGTGTGTGTCCACAGACTTTAAACCTTTGGTCTCATGTCAATAATAACAACTTCAAATTTTTACCTTTGTTTTAATTTTTTAAAAATAAGATGAAAAAAAGGAAATATTGACATTTACAAACTGTAACATAAGAATAAAATATGAAGAAGTTTGAACAACATGAAATGACTAAAGAAAATTCACTACAATTTAAACATTTTGTTTTGCTTCTTCGTGTAAAACTGTTGAAGCAAAACATTAAATTACATTTATTTTTCCTACGAAATGTTAGTTTTTCTGCTTATTCCCCATTTTCATAACTCAATGGGGGTGTTTTGCACTAAATCAAAGACAAAAGTTTGCATTAGTTATTATGTAAATGTTATTCTATTATTTTATTGGAAATTAAATCAGACTGAATGTGGAAAGAAAATAAGTTTGAGCCTTGGTCTAAACTAAAAGTGTGTATATGTGCATGTGTCCAGCATGTTTCACTTGTATTAAATGTAAATTCTGTTTTAACTTCTTTTATTTTTTTAATATATATATTTTGTATTAACTGCCTATTAACTATAGAGGACTGAACATGCAAAAACTAAATAAATACACCATTAAATACCATATTTTCCACAATATAAGGTGCACTGGACTATAAGGCGCATTAAGTGAAGTCAAAATTATGAGATAAAAAGTAAAAAAATGAGATAAAAGTCTAAATTGTCCCATATTCCACATTTAATTATTTTTTTTTAAATGATGTTTTAATGATTCACTTAATTTTGCCACTTTTAGTCCTCCTTAGTTACCATGTGACATCGTGTGTAAAAAGGCTTTTTAGTAAAATTCTATCACAGCAGTGATGTGGTGTGGTAAAGACTTTTTCCACTTACAACCAAATGTGTACATAATGCATCATACATGTGGGTATTTGTTTTATGCAGGTGTAAAGGAGATGTGATCTAAACATAAAAATTTTCTTTGTATCTAATCACATTTATCTACAAATGTTTGAAGCAATTTTGTTTTATTTTGTATTTCCTTTGGAGAATTTGTTATGTACATACAAGTGCAGTAAAGAACTGGTGAGACTAATGAGCTGTCATTTTTATTAGACCTGCATGTGTGTGTGTGTGTGTGTGTGAATGTGTGTGTGTGTGTGTGTGTGTGTGTGTGTGTGTGTGTGTTCTTTGAGCCTTTTTTTTTTTTTTTTTTTACAAAACTCATCGGCATCCCCTGGTGTTCAAATGGTAAGGCTATAATAAGGGCTCCAAAAGGGAACATTTTGGACCATCTTCAAATCTTCAAATCTGGTTAAAGATGAATTATTATTATTTATTTTTTCATTCATTTTTATTTAGTTATTTTTTTTACAAAATTTTAACATTTTTATTATTGGTATTTATTTATACTAGTGTATATATATGTATAGTTCGATAATACTCCTGCTGCCCTATTTCTGATATAGAACCACTATCTATCTGTCTGTCTGTCTGTCTGTCTGTCTATCTATCTATCTATCTATCTATCTATCTATCTATCTATCTGTCTGTCTGTCTGTCTGTCTGTCTGTCTGTCTGTCTGTCTGTCTGTCTGTCTGTCTGTCTGTCTGTCTGTCTGTCTATCTATCTATCTATCTATCTATCTATCTATCTATCTATCTATCTATCTATCTATCTATCTATCTATCTATCTATCTATCTATCTATCTATCTATCTATCTATCTATCTATCACTCAGTCAGTCAGTCAGTCAGTCAGTGCCAGGTATCCATGGCAACGACCTTCTCATTTACAGATTATATAACTAACTAACTAACTTGTCATCAGTCAGTCTTAGAGGTGAAGAGGATGGACTAAAGTGAACTGACACTATTATGGTCTGGACAACTACTGCCTTACTGACCTTAAGTAGACTTTTTTAAGCATCTGTACTTAAGTATTTAATTTTCTTGAAACTTTTGACTTTTACTCCCTACATTTGTTCCGAAATATATGTACTTTATACTCTTTACATTTATATAAACATATGTAGTACTTTATACTGCAGTAGAAGTACAGCTGCTGGTGTGAAAAAATACTCTGGTAAAAGTAGAAGTACTGATTCAACTGCTTTACTAAAGTAAAAATATAAAAGTACATGTTCTCAACTGCAATAAAGTAACAAGTAAAGCTGCATTTTATTTTTTCTGTGGATGAAATAATAATAATTTGAGCAGAAAAAAAATGTAAAAAAAAATATCCAAAAATAAAGCCTTTAAAAGTGAGTTAATGTGTAGATGATGTGTTTTAGTGGGTATGGACAGGACATTTAGGAAAAATGTAAAAGTCAGAAATATATATTTTTTAAAAGAAAAAAAAGAGCATCATTATGAGGCGAAAAAAGTCAGAATTATGAGATTAAAAAGTCAAAATTATTAGATAAAAATGTATTATGAGAAAAAAAAGGCAGAACTATGAGATAAAAAGTCAAAATTAGGATCACATGATGACGACCCAGGAGACGTTTTGTTCTGCCGGAGCTCCGCCAACACCCTTGAGATATTTATTTACAATATCTCTTCATCACACCGATTTTTATGACATCAAAAAACACCAAAGCTGAAGAATGAATCACAACAGCTAACTGACAACACGGCTATGGAACTCACCAAACATAGCAGCGAGCATGGGGAGGCTAAACCACGCCCTTCTACTTCCGGTCCATGGGTGCTTAGCTTGCAAAAAGTTGAATGGGAGTGAACGGAGCGAGTCAAGATAAATTCTGATTCCGTTTGACAAGTGCTCTGAAACTCACATGTGATATCGGTTAATAAGAAATATTTGATGTGGCATCGACAGACCACCTGTTTATGATGGGAAACAAATGTAACGTTAGCTTTTGTGTGGGCTTAGTAAGAGACTACAATATGTCGCGGATGTGACGTCACACTCCGCTCAGCTGTGGTGTGGAGTATCTGGTGACGTCACATGCGCGCCAGGCGTGTAGTCCAAATTAGTCGCAAATAAATCAGCTATTGGTTAACAGAAGCAGTTGAAATACACATCAATAATTATCACTTATGTGGTACAACCCGTGTGTGATCCAGAGCACATGACCACCCAGATTCCATTTGAGCATTTTATTTACCATTGAATACCATTTGTTAATTTTTCGATCTCAAGCCCCAGGAGCCTCCCGGAAGGACCGACATGAGTGAGGGTCGACAGCGAGGAGGCAGTTTTGAACCTGGACTCGCTAAGCCACTGGATTTGATGACCACTAAATTAATGGTGGCTCTTAACAACAAACTCGACCCTTTAGCTAAGACAGTCCCCTCTCATACACATGAATTGAAGAAGTTTAATGACCGCTTGGACGAAGCAGAGGCTAATGTGCTACAGCTTGAAGCCGCTAGCTAACGAGCCGAAAGCTAATGGTATAAGTATCCTGGGAGAAAAAAAGTCCAATAGTTCCTTCATTACATAGATGACCTAGAAAATATTCGCATCCTCAACCTACCGGAGAATCTGGACGGGAGAAATACTTTGGACTTTTTTTTTAACACTGGGTGCCGAATTATCTCCACTGGATGTTTTTTTTGGGGGGGGGTCAGCTCGAATGAACGGGCTCTTGAATGCCAAAGCCCGCATCTGACCAGCGACAGCCCCCGGTCATCATCCGGTTCTACGCTTTCCCAGACAAGCAGAGAGTGGTGGTAGCAGACGAGGATATTAACATGGAGGAAGGAAACATATCATTCTACCGTGACCTGTCCACCACAGTGCTTCATAAACGTAAGGAGTTTAATGAATGAATGAATGTCTATTACCATAATGTGTATTTTGGTGTCCCATTTACTGATCATATTCATTTAGTCAAAGTCCAGCTGGTCAAAGAGTAAATTATGATTCATATTTAGAAAATGTTCATGTATCATATAACAGTTGGGTGTTGCTATGAGCTCCAGTCAACTGGGTTATGTCACTTGCTTTTTCTTTCTGTTTACATAGTGTGACAAACACACTTGGCCCTAGTGGGGAGGCCTAATGTTACAGAAATCACTTACCATTGTCTATGTTTCCCTTCAACATTTCCTTTTTCTGTTTGTTTTGACATGCAGAGTTTTTTGTACATTATTGTTTCAAATGTTCTGGTTTTGTACAACTTTTATAGTTCATGCTCAGTACTGGTCCTTCACAGTTCAGTGTAATTCTTCTGACCATCTCTGATTCCCAAACACGTGAATTTAGGGGTGGATCGGTTCAAAAATGTCATGGTTCGGTACGTACCTCGGTTTTGGACCCTACGGTTTGGTACATTCTCGGTACAGTGCAGGAAAAAAAACATGATCAAAAGGCAGCTTTTTATCCTCAAATGCAGCTTTTTATTATTTAAATTTCCAGCTGAGGTAGCTGCAACTTTCTGTAAAACAAGTGAACAAGCACCACATTGTCATATATTGACATGAAAGGAATATATTGATGGGTGCATCAGTGCCACACATGGCCTTAACATAAGCTTACAATACACAAGTGCCCTTTTACATTCACATAGCTCAGTGAACATGAGCTGTAGGCCTCACAGATCACAACATAACATTTTTGCATTTTACATTAATCAGCTTTGTACAGCTGTGTGTATTGTGCTCATTCAATTTAACATTTTATCATTAATAACTGCATTTGCCATCACCAACTGTACAGCTTTATTCAATGCCATGTAAATTCCAATGGCTTCCGTGATTTTCTTTGCTCTGGATGTACTCGTGTCAAGGGGCTGGTGTAAGACATTGGGGAGACGTAATTGAACAGTTTTCTTCTGTCTCGTCCCGGTGACAGGGATATCTGGGTGGTGTCGCTTGATATGTGTTAACATGTTAGAAGTGTTCCCACTCCAGTAATTGAAACCTGTCGAACAACGACAGCAAACGGTCCTTGTTTTGTCAACCACCCGCTCTCCATCGCCATTATATATCACAGGGAACCCGAAGTTATCCCGCACTATTGACTTCAGTGATGATGGTGGGTCTTCTAACTCTTCGCCACTCGCCATGGTTAGCACTCTCTCGCAACATCAAACGAACAACGTTAGGCTTCCTCCCCACAGAGTACAGTTTGAAAATTGAGGTGGAGATTGCTACCTAGACCAGAGATCGTTTGCCTAGACCAATCAATAGCCATGTTTACACGCATGGACCAATCAGAGCTTACAGGTGGCAGCAGTTAAATACGTCCTGAAGGGAAACTCTTGGGAAATAACAGTTCCGCGTTCAGAGCAATATTAAACTTCTGTACCGAAGTATTCTGCGTGGCAATGCGCGTGCTGAACCGTGACCCCCATACCGAAATCGGTTCGATACGAATACATGTACCGACCCGGGCCTACGTGAATTAAATACTCCCATCATCAGGCCCCTGGCTGACTGTTAATTTTAACAGCTCCAGAGGAGGTCTTCTTAACACACCAAAGCACCAGGGCCTGATGGCTTTAGCAGGGAATTTTATGAGGAATTTCAAGATGTGCTTGTTGACCCCTTCTTGGAAATGTTGGAACATTCTTTCATCACTGATACCCTCCTCAGTTCAGTAAGACAAGCCCATATCACCTTAATTTAAAAAAAAAGGAAAGTCCCCTTGAGTCCCCTCAGGACCCAGACCTATTGCTCTAACATTAAACACCAGAAGGTTTGGCATTTACTTTTACCAGAGTATTTCTTCACCCAGCCGCTGTACTTTCCCCTTGGTTTCTTCATTTACTCATTTCTTGGCATCTGACATTTGTTTATTCATGTTTATCTTCCCACATGTCACATGTTTTCCTCTAATCTAACTGCTCTGGAAATGTCTTTAACCCTTTAGACTTCTACTCAGTTTCACCTAATTTTTTTAACAAACTTAATTGAATGCTGTTCTTTAACCATTTTAATAACATGCAGTTAGTGTTTGATTATATTATGAATTAAAATATTCAGATGTAAACTGGGACATTGGAGGCAGGTCCAGTTAAATGATGCAATAGATAAAACATTTGTAGATATTTATCAACGTTTTGGACAATTATTACCTCTGCCACAGAGGTATTAAATTCAGTCTGTTTTTTTGTCTGTCTCTCTGTCTCACAATTTTGACTTTATCTCATAAATATTGACTTTTTATTATACTTTGCACTATTATTTGGACTTTTTAATCTCATTTTGACTTGACTTAATTCACAGCACTTATTTCACATAGTCTTTTTAGACATATTGTACGTTTTACTACAGTTAATTCCAACTGTTCACTATTGTGTATCATTTTTGCAGTATTCCTGCTTTATTCTACACCATATTATTAACATTTGACAATGACAATAATGGACGTGTGTGTGTGTGTGTGTGTGTGTGTGTGTGTTGATATAAATGACAACATTACACTGAGGTGATTTATCAGTTACTCTCTTTAAAAAAACACACAAAAACAAACAGCATTACATGGCTTTGGCCCTTTCAGTACAAAGTAATAAATGTAATTAATTAGTTAACGTGACACTTCATATACACACTCACACAAACACACATGATATACAGACAAATTATACACCAAATGTGAATAAGAAAAAAAAAAAAAAAGAACCTGATCGTACATAGACAATGTAAAGTCAAACATGTTGGTAAAATAAAACACTCTTTTTTTTACAGACATAAAGGCCTCAATAGTTTAAAACCAACACATTTGTCATAAATATGTTTGTAGGTTATCAGCGTCTCAAGTCATTTTTTTACCAAACAGGTTAAATTCAAACATATTGCAGATGCTACAGATGTTTGTGGTGTTTGTATATAAAGTGTTTCCACATGTTCAGTGGACAGAAGGCACTGAAACTACACACACACTTTTACCACAAACACTACATCGAACACAAGCTTCTGCTCAGATTTATTTATTTTTTTTACCATATTTTTCAGACTAAAAGTCCTATTTTATTTGTATTTTTTTTTTCCATAATTTGGTCGGTGCAGGTATTTTTGAGAAAGCAGACATTTGCCGTAGAATGTTCATTATGTCGTACTGTTAAATGAAGTTAGTCTTTCTTTTATCTCTAACATATACCACCACGAAACCAGGCATAAGTTTTTGTAAATCCAAACAGAGTTATGTGTGTATCTTGGTAGAGTGGAAACTAAGGTTTAAGATGGTGAAAAAATGATGTTTCTATCACAAGTAGAACCAAAGTTATGGTCATTTTAATATCCACATTTGGACATATTTTACAATTTGCATATTTTTAGATATTGTCCGTTAAAGTTTTGGACTGTTTTGGGGTAGGAAGTCCTTAGCAACGCATAATAATTTGTATCCGATTGACACAAATTGTTGACAGATGTTAAAGGACACTCTGATGGACATGTCACAGAAGTTTTATATATTATAATAATAGGACAGAAGTGTGACGTATTATAATCATTTGGCTTACACCATTGGACAGAACATTCAATATAAGCTTTTACCTCGTACCAAACACTTGGGTGTTTACCCACGGAACGGAGATCGTTTTGTTCGGCGAAAAGAGGTGGAAGTCGTCTTTGTCTTTGCTCAGCAATACCTGAACTTTTGTCACCGCTTAAATAATTGACTCAATAAACACCTTTATTGATTGGATTTCAATGTAATGACCACAGGAAGTGAACATAGAGGTGTTAAGGTACCGTTTTTTGATAAGGTGTAAACACTAATAACAAATCACCTTCCAGCCTAAATTTGGCTGTAGCTCTGAACGGCTCAGCGCCACTTATGCCTGGTTTCGTGGTGGCGGGTCACATATGTGTAGGTATTTGTCACCTGACATGTTTTCAGTGTGTTACTTCAGCCTTCGTCAGAGGGTCACCAGGATGTTGCAGCGACAGGCTTTTAAAAACAGCTGGAGCACCATCCTGAAAGGTCAACTCTAACAGCAGGAGGTTTGACCTGTCACACATCCACAACATCAGCTGTTTTTAAAAGCACGACACCTTAACATCCTGGTGACAAATACCTACACATATGTCTGAGATAAATGAAAGACTTAATTTAATTAAGCAGACATTTGCTCGTCATTGACACAGTTTTTTTATTCCTATGAAAACGCATCTTTCTAAAAAACTCCAGCAAGAGTAAAGATTTTCCAGATTTCCCAGAAGATCTAGGAATAGCAGAGGAGGTTATTCTTTTGATCATAACAGAATGCATCATTTCAGAATGGGTGACAAAGAATTCAAACATCCAGTCCTGTGGTTTTATCCCAAAATATGCTTTTTGGATAAAATCTTGTTTTTTAGAATTTTATTTTTAGTAAATATATCGTCCACTGGAGAAAATGTTAACACTTGAAAATGATACCTATGGATCCTATCAACTTTTTTAGGTATGTTAATTAAGCTAACTTTAACAAATTACATACACACTTTAATAACAAATACTTTTCGGCAAATGTCCATGACACTGTACTCTTAAAAATACAAGTCGACTTTGAGGTCGTTCACACCAAGACGATTGCGGCTAAATACGACGGCATATTTTATCAGAAGTGCCTTTCATTTACACGAAGCAGACGCCATCAGGGTGTGAAGACGCACTGGGTCGCATCTCCATCTCAATCAGAGGTGTCAAACATGCGGCCCGGGGGCCAAAATCGGCCCGCCAGTAGGTCCAATCTGGCCCCGAGGGATGAATTTGTCCAAAAATGACAAGGAAGACATTAATAATTAAGGAAGTTCTAAATGATTTGACATCAGTTCAATCTAAAATTGGATCAATTATAATCAAAATAAATTATGAAAAATGCAAATTTCTTCGTTATTTGTTTAGTGCAAAACACGGAAAATAAAAAAAAGACTAGCCTGTTACAAAAAATGTGAATAACCTGAAATGTATGTGGAATTATAGCAATAATGAATGTTATTAAATGTGTGTATTTGTAAATCCACCGTTGTCTTTAAGTTGTGATGCACATGTATAAATGATAAACTAAAGCACAATATTGTTAATATTGCACTTATTTCTCGTAAGAATTTTCAGGTTGTTAATATTGGTTCATGTTATTTTGGAGTACAGTTTGTACATGTAAACAATTTCATTATGGAATTTTAATATTTATGCTAAAAAAACTGAAACGTTTGGAGTTGACATTATTTCTATGTTTTTATCCTATTATATTATTTTACTGGTGTGGCCCACTTCATACCATATTAGGCTGAATGTGGCCCCTGAACTAAAATGACTTTGACACCCCTGGTCTATATGGTAAGAAACGTACATGTTCACGTCTCATACATTTTCACGTTACATTCATACGTCGAGCAGGTAAAGCAACAAACGAGGGACAACCTGGATCCCACAGATCTTCCAGCTGCACTAGCTTTAGCAGGTCTAGTAAATGAACATGAGTCATTTCAGACATTACACACATACCTGAACAGAGACGGGTGGACATATGTCAAAAACAGAAAAGGACATGTGGGTGGGTCTATCACAGTACCACATAGCGGTCTGGCAGGACTATCCAATCGTATTTCTCCTACAGTTGCATCTTCATGAAAACGTTCGTCTAAACGCAGATGAAAAACCGAAGACGAGACACTTTTGTGTGTTCCGTTTTCATCGTCTCCGTATAAATGTAGCCTTAAACAACACTTAAACTTTTTATTCTTATTGTTTAAAGTTTAACAATGTGTGATTCCAGATTAAATTACCATTTATGTACATGTCTCAGTGAAGCCACACATTGTTAAATCCAAAATTTCCAGGCATTTACATCTAATTTGGGCAGATTTTAGTCCATACCCACTTCACCACACGTGGCAGGATACATCCAAGAAGTGAGTGAACAGGTTATAGTTAACATACCACACACGTTCTCAGTTTGTCATTTATGTATCATGTATCGTTAGGTGAACGTGTTACATTAACATACCGTACACCTGTTCAGCTTGTTCTCTATTCTATATCTTACATTGACTTCACATGAAATATCTGTTCTTTTCCCCAAAAAATACCACTTCTAATCCAGTGTGACTTAATATAGTCCAGAAAATACGGTAGTTTAACATTATCTGACTGAACACATGTAGGCCTGCTCACACGGTTACATTCCCTTATAATCAAAATAAGTCAGAATAAATACTGAATAAAAACACATATGACATGATGCCATCTGTTTGGAAGCGTTGTAGCAGCTTTGACTGCACTGTGATAGTTAGTAAAGGTTGTTTTTTTTCTAAATAAATCAACTGATAACAGCGAGAGAATCCAACTAAGTTAAGTCAGTAATGGTGCTAGCGTAAATAAAACAATGGGTCACCACTGATCTGGAAACAGTTATAGTGTATAAACCAAACACCTTAAAATAGGGTCATACATGGGTAGCACACTGGAGGAAGGGGGGGGGGGTCTGATGACCAGTAGCTTCTTTACAGCGTGATGAATAGAGTGCCTAGCAGTTTCTTTTAATAATAATAATAATAATAATAATAATAATGCCACCGATATTAACTTTTTATCTCAGAACTTTAACTTTTATCTCATAATTTGAAATAAAAATCATAATTGTGATTTTTATTTAATGCACCTTATAGTCCAGTGGACCTTGTACAGTATTCATCAGAGTGCAAAATCAACAAGCTACTGGATCTAACATGGTATCATACTGAAATATAACCCAGATACATATCTTTCAGAAAGATAGTGGATGGTTCATACACTAATAATTATTCAAAAAGACAATCTTAAGTTGACACTGCCATTGCCCTGTGGAACTCCATGGTTTTGTTTAATCTTTTACTCCACACTGGTTGAGTGTGGGTAAAGTCACTGTGTTTTTTCCATCAAGTTTTATCATTGTTGAAGCATTTGGGGACAAATGAAGAGCGAAAAAAAACTGAAATAAAGACTTTGGAAAGTGAGCAGCTCATTATCTCTTTAACATCAAATGTAAACATGTTTCTGCATGCATAAATAATGACAAAATAAATAATGTGAAAAAATTAACGTAAAAATAAGAATAATTACAAGAATAAGAGCCGATGTAAAGATTCAGGAAGAAGGAAATGGAAGACTGGGATAATGTCTAATGGACACGTTTTCAGAGGTGTTTAAAGTACTGACACTCTGTACTTAAGTACAAGTACAGCTACTGGTGTGAAAAATACTCTGGTAAAAGTACAAGTACTGATGTAAAAGTAAAAAAAAAAAATACCATTTCTCAATTGTATTAAAGTAAAACTGCAGTTTTTTTGCCATGGATGAAAAAATACAGTGATACCTCTACTTACAAAAGACCCAGCTAACGAAACATCCAAGTTATGAAAAACCTTTACCTCAAATTTTCGGCTCTGAATACGAAAGAAAATTCTATTCACGAAAGGAAACTGAAACCGAGACATAAATACAGTGCTGTATGTACGTCACTATACATAACTACGTACTGTATGTAGCATCCCATTGCCTATGAGGGCACCCTGTTTGGCTGCCGTCTCCATGGTAACACAGACACTTTAATGGTCATTTCTCCACCTAGACCAGCGCTCTTAGTATCAAAAGTTCAGCTGAACGGTGCAAGTCGAGTATATGACCAACAGACTATCATCAGCTTAAGAAAAATTGTTAAAGACTTGCAGAGATGCTACACTGGCCAGATCTAGCGTCCTACAGCAGAGCCCCCCCACAGAGGCTCTGCTTCCGGAGCAGCGTGGGAGGAGGCAGAAGCACGTCTGTTGTGGTGGATTTACAGCTAAACTAAGAGCTAACCAGTTCTGACCGCCACTTCCATCAGTTCTGCTCGCCAACGTTCACTCACTGGAAAACAAACTGGACTACCTGAAGCTGGATTTAAACACCAAACATGATCCACCAGACTGCTGTATCCTCATTCTCACCCAGACGTGGCTCAACTTTTCTGTCCCGAACACTGAC
This sequence comes from Siphamia tubifer, assembly GCA_020466265.1. NCBI lineage: Eukaryota > Metazoa > Chordata > Actinopteri > Kurtiformes > Apogonidae > Siphamia > Siphamia tubifer. The sequence continues at coordinate 3,507,742 of CM035792.1, read as the reverse complement.
ATTAGCCTGGACAGACTAAAATCAAAATTTTCATTTAACACATTTCATACAAAAAAATCTGTGCATTTTTATAATTTTTAAAGGGTTTGAGGAACGAATTAGGTGTTTTACATGCAAAATGCAACTATTGCCAAAAAATTCACGGTACAAAAAGACTTCTGGAATTAAGTAATTTCGTAAGTAAAGGTACCACTGTACTTATAAAGCGAAAAGTTATAATTATAATATAGAAAGTCTCAATTTTCACACTATTAGTTTGGAAAAGTCTATTCTGAGCATGTAAACAGTACAGATATTTATGCAAAAATGTAGGAAGTAAAAGTAAAATTACCAGAAATATAAATACTCAAACTACAGATACAAAAGAACTACTTAACTACAGTCATGAAGTACTTTTCTTCTTACTTCCCACCTCTGGAAAATGTCTTTTTTAGATTCAGTTTTGTGTGATCACCTTAAGTTACGGTTATTTATTAGTCCTTTGCCGCGGACCACGTCCAGCACAAGTCTGCTGTGATCGCAAGGGGAGTCAGCCCTTTGACCTCTAATTTGACCCCCCGAACATGCACGAAAACTCACCAAATTTTGCACACACTTCAGAAGTGTGAAACATTGCAAGTATATCTAGGTTTCGTAAAAGTTGGTAAAGAAATGTGCTTACAGCGCCCCCTAGAAGAGTGAAATAGTTTGTATTGGGCCGGATCACGCCCCAGTGCAGGTAGAGCTATGAAAATCGATACACATGTTCATCATATGATGACGAACAAAAAAAACCTATGATGGCCACACCCCTAAACCAACAGGAAGTCTGCCATCTTGGATTGAAATTTCAAACCTGTTGAGTCATGGATTTTATCTGTCTTCGTAATTTAACGAACTCCTCCTTGGCCGTTGGGCCAAATAAGCTTAAAATCGGTGAGCTCGATCTAGACAAGTGGGACATAAAGTTATCCAAGTTTGCTAAATTTTGGGGAAAAATTACCACTACATAAATTTCTTCAGCTTGGACATAAAAATAATGATTTGGCTGAAATTTGACTCCAACATCTACCCCCTGGTCTTACACCAGTTTATCAATAGATTTTGCTCTATAGCGCCCCCTTACAAATTCACCTTTACTAAAATGGCTGTAGTTCACACATACGAACACCAATTTAGCTCAAATTTTACTCAGTTGTCAGTCTCACAGTTCTACACCCATTCAACACACATTTCAAACAAGTCACTCACTTGCGCCCCCTACATATTTATACAAAAGCGTACGTTACTGGCAGAATACCGCATCCCACCCACGGTACGATGTTGTCTCACCGTTGGCTGACATCAGTGGTCACGTGGGAGGGCGAAGGCCTTTGGGACTGCTTGCAGTTTTATTATTATTTACTTTAGAATTGTAAGTGCATGACACAAAAAAGGCAAATTGATAGTTTGGTCTCCTGTACTTATATGTGCACTTGCGTGTTTTACTACACTATTGCAGTTATTATCTGTTGGGTTGTACTGAATGGACGCTAGCTTAGTTCTGAAGCAATTTTTTTTTGTCATTTCTTTTGTTGATTCAACCAGAAAGTGTCATAGTCATGGAGGACATCGAAAACAAAACAAAAAATAAAAAATCGGAACCTGAATGCATCAAGAAATATAGTTTGTCGTCTTGTGTGGATATAGTTCAAGTTAAAGAATTGCATGAGGAGGGTCATTTGTGAACTGGGCTGCTGTTGTTATGCAGGTGTCCTCCAGTTGTCCGTCCAGTGTCCTGGGAAGATCCATCTCTGTACAAACCAAAAGGTTTTTTCTTGGTCTCTACAGGCCCGGGCCATTCAGACCATTTCACTGCATTGCCCCCCCCCACCCCACCCCTAGATGGTTGGTGGATATTCCTGGGGACAGAAGGTCACCGGTGTTGGCTTTGGGCCATGAACAGCAGCACCTTGCGGATGCCGCTTAAGCGATCTTTGAGCGAGGTGAGGGCCAGGAAGGGCAGCTGGGCTCGGCCTTCTAATGGAAGAACAGCTAATAACCACCAACACCATGACGGCCCATTGGGACTGGCCTGGAAAAAGACAGGACGACAAAGAAAAGGACTGTCAGGTACCAGGTGTTCTGACACTTTAACACTTAATCTGTATGTTCAAACTTTTGACTTTCATCTGGAGGGTTAAAATATTATTTTGTCTCCTGGGACAAAAGACTGGAAGATCATTCCACCTCAATTCAATGTGTTTAGAAAAGAAATTTCTACTCCAAAATCATGGATTTGCTTGAAATTTTTACCGTAATTATCAGTGATTCACGAGCTGACCCGAAGTGTGTGTGTGTGTGTGTGTGTGTGTGTATGTAGATATAGATAGACAGTTGTTAAAATAATGTGGCCTACATTCAGGAAGCGGGACATAAGGCTGGTAAAAGGATAAGATGTAGAAGTTCAGGTACCTGGATCTCAGAGTCCTTGTCTGGCATGGGTCCAAAGTGTCCCTCAATGCGTTCCTTCTGCTCAGTCTTCAGGGAGTTGACCCAGACCAGGGCCTGGTCATACACTGCATCATGAAGAGACTGCAGTTCACGCTCTGCCACACCCTCTACCTACAAAAAAAACCCCAAAAAACATTTCTAAGCCATTGGTGCCTTCCAGGTATGGACCTCAATGCATTAGCTGAAAACAAATGTTTAAAAAATGTTTTTTTTAAAATGAATATCTGATTCTGGATCGATTTGCTTATTAATTACTCAGGATAGATTTGTATATCCAAAGATAAAATTTTTTTATTTTATTTACCGTATTTTCCACACTATAAGGTGCATTATTGTGCACAAGTAAAGTAAAAATTCTGAGCTAAAAGTATTTGACAGTAGTTTGCTAAGGTGCACAACTGTTAGCAGTGACGACGTGCATTGATCACTATTGAGAGAAAGTAGCTCCAAGCAATTATGTGGTGTGAGTTTTTGTTCTGTGATGGTTTTGTTATGCAAATAAATCAGTCATTCCAACACATATTGTTTTGACAAGAAACACATTTTACTTTGTTGACCCCAGAAAACCTGCCAGAAGTACTTTCGCTTTGACCAAAACCGGGCTCACAGGACACTGTCGGGGGTACGTTACTGTGGGTGCCCCAGAGTAAAGACCCTGCCGACATACACAATCATGTGAAAAAGACTCAACTATCCCTTTAAGATCCATAATCCACCATTTTGTTTAGTCATTCCTAACTTTCTCCAGACTCCTTTGTGAACTTTCAAGCGCTCTAACTACATCATCCTAAAGATTACACTGATTGGTTGTAACCGTCCTATTGCATACAGAGGGATTTGAAAGACAACCTTTTAGCCCCGCCTCCTCTGACTATGAAGCACCACTAGACCCATACATGGAATGAACAGGGATAGAACTGCTAGGCTACAGCTCTACTGAAAACATGTCAAGACTACTTCATACCTTGGTGTCCTCCAGGTATTCTATATCAGCTGTGTTATACCCGTCCCTCTCGCTGTGCTGAACTACTTTAAATCTTCGTCTACCGATGGTGTCCGCCACAGAGCGTCCGTCAGAGAAGAACTTCACGTCACGAATTTCTAGCAGGCATCCGTAGTCTGCAAACCTAGATGTTGAAAATGGTGGGAGGGGTAGAATAATATATCACTTCCTGGAAAAAATTAAAAATGCTCCAAAGCTTTGGCAGTCTTTAACCCTCTATAGGACGTAAGGTAATAAGTGATCTTTATTTGGTGTACCGTCATTTATAAATGATTTTGTCCCGTTAGGGTATATTTAATAATCTCATATTTTTTCATGAATTTTTTATGTAAAAAGCAATTGTTAATAATGTAATTTCAGAATGATTCTAAAAATCATAAAAATTCTGAAAAGTTGATGAACATAAGGTTGAACGGACAACTACAAATGAAATTACGTTAAAGGCGACAAGTAACCGTCATTATTTCCTGAGTGGAGGATTTTTGTAAAACTTGCTGTTTTCAAGAAGAATTTGTAGATTTCTTCATATGAAATTTCTTAAAAACAGTTTAGTCTATTTAGTAATATTGTTTTATTGGTGTTTAAAAATGGACTGGTGTGACCCAACATGTGCTCTTGTCTCCTGTACTTCCTTGTTGTGTCACATGACATCAGGATTTTAAATCTTTGACTTTATTGGTGAGACAGGATTTTAGGCGATACATTTATGGTACAATATGATTGGTTAGAGGCTTGTTATTTTTTAAGCATCATTTATAAATGACGTCATCCCATTATAGAGGGTTAAAATGTGACCCATATAGCACTGACCCTTTCAGATCATCTGCCAAACACATGCCGAAGCAGTTGGTCCCTGTTTCCATGCATCGGCGAATCATCAGTCTGTAGCAGGGCTCAAAGATATGGAGAGGGCATGGCACAGTGGGGAAGGCCATGGTACACACAAATATAGGCACGTTCTTGTTGAGACTGGGGAGACACAAGAAGAAATACTGATCTTAGAACCAGAACTAGTGTTTGAGTAAATATTAACACTGAGGACATCCTGTGCATCCTGGTGACGTGCACAATTTATCACTTGGGTCAAGTATGTTGATTGGTAGCGTTTGTTGCCAATTCTTGACAGATTGGTCTCAAATTGGGCTTATAAAAAAAGACCGATAACAGGATGAACTGGACTGAATTTCAGCCAAGTGGACTTGCTACTTCCGGTTTGACACCATTTTAAATTTCCACTCTATGCACTCTAGCATCACCAATTCATGATGGATTGTTTTGAAATTTGGTGTGTATAAGGAGACAGAAGGAAGAAAGAGACCAGATTTCAGCCGATTTGGTGAAGTATTGTGCTATGCGTGACATTTCATATATTTATTTAACTGTTTATTTGATGTGGACATAGCAATTACAGTGGACAAACCATATGCATTGTTTGAGTGTTTTAGCACATTCATGCCATTTATGGTAAGTGTGGAATATGATCTGGTATTGGAACAGCACTTACCCGCTGAAAAATGTACACTTAGTAAGTATGGAAAGTATACTGTATGTAATTGTACTCCTGACAGTCTGAGTATTGGAACACAGTATGTGTCGTGCCATTTTCACTCCTCGTGATCATGTGACCACAGGTGTTTCCATTGCACTTTTGCGATATATTAGAATATATGTCCATAGCGCTATATAATTATTGCACTATAGACATTTTTGCAAAATTCCAAGGGTAATGGAAACCGTGTTTGTGAGACAAGAGTTCTTTCAGATGAAGTCTACATGAGCTTCAGTCTTCTATTGTAACCCGAACCATTCCTGGGGGTTCCATAAAAAGGAAGGGGAACTCCAAGCTTAAAAACATCTTCACATCCACTGGGCCATGGTGACACATTTCAGAGTTTGG
>CM035792.1:3424870-3497370 GCA_020466265.1 Siphamia tubifer | reverse complement strand
CGTCTGAATCTGCACTCGACAATCGATGTTTTCAGACTTCCTCTTAAGACAGCTTCTGCATCTGGAAAGGTCCATGTGTGTAGATCAGTAACTGTGGACACATTATCTGAGGACATGAAGACCTCAGGACACTTGGGTTTGTCTTTAGGGACCCTCTACTTACTACCACTGAAGTGTGATGTTGTTTAAACTTTAGAAGAGTTAGTCTGAAAATAGAGTTTGGTGTCAGTGATAAACACATGTTCTAATCACTTCCATGTTAACACAGTTTGGCTCAAAACGGCAAAGTCAAAATTCCTCAATTTTCATCCAAATGGTGTGATTTTAATGTCAACTATATTTATGTATGTACTCCCAATCATCTATAAAATTAACTAAACAGATGTTTACTCCTTTAAGTGTGTAGAACATATGAAAGTGGATGTTTGGGCGTGGTACCTTAGACCAGTGGGGCATCAGTCGACAGGCCATCTCAGCATCTCTCAGAGCCTTGTCGTAGTGCCTCAGGCTGGAGTGGATCTGGGAGCGATTGCTGAACAGTATGTGGTCCATGGGTGCTGAGGAAAAGAAAAAGACGCCGCAGGTTAGAATCCAGTCCTGCTCACACAATCTGAACCAGAGCCTTGCACTCCCACGGGACGCAACACAAATCAGTGCAACACCCGACAAATGTTAAAAGCTCACTGTGGGGGCGATGATTAGCTGCAGTCCCACAAAATCAAAACACGTTTAAAGTAAAAGCTTTAAATGATTCACTTTGACCATCATATATATGTGAGACGGCCCACCGAGGTTAAATCCCCCAGACGGACTGCGACAGACTCCCTTCAGTTGGCTACTTGTTGACTAACAGTCTCCTGCCGGTATTTAAAAGCACAAAAAATGACCAAACTATTTAATACAATTAACAAAAATTACCAAAATAAAATCAGTAAAATGATGAAAAAAATAACAAAATACTAGATAAAAATAAAAAAGGAATATTCAGTAAAATTAACAAAATATTCAATAGAAAACAAAATGTTCAGTAAAATGACATTTTTTACTACTTTCTCCCATCTGTGTATTTCTACTGAAGACAGTGTACTCCTAACTTTCCATTTCATCGATTTAATTTTTGATGTGCTAACTTTTCCATTTGTATTCTCCAAACAAAGATGCATGTATATCCCAAATATGTATGCATTACTGTCCTGTAAATACACTTAATTTTGGTCTAAAAATTCAGTATCTGCACTTAATATTAGTTCAGTTAAAGCAGATATTTAAAAAATAAAATAAAATAAAATCAACTCCCCCCAAAACTCTGTATCAGCCAAACCAATAAAATTAAGTAACATTTTAAAAAAGATCAGTGACTAGTTGTTCTGCTTGAAAGTGCACTTTACTTACTCAGTTTAAACACTAAGGCTGTTTCATAACCCAGTGCAGATAAATAAGAAAACAAGAATGCTCCCAAAGTTGACATGCCTAAAAATTTTTAATCAAGTCCAGAATATTTTAAATGCATTATAAAACACGTTATGCAAAGCTAAATAAAAAAAACGTCCGCCTTACAAAACCATGCAGAACTATCAAGGTCACCCACATTCCAGGTTTCATAACGATATGAAAAAATGAAAACTTATGCAAATGTGGCAGTTGGCTCTTTTGGGGGGGGGGGGGGGGGGGGTTCAGAAGGACTAACTGTTCTCCAGACACAGGCAGGAGGCAAAGAAAAAGCACCAACACAAATAATAATAATAAAACTACTGGAAATGGCCTGGGACAGTGAATGTAGATGAAGTTAAATATGTGATAAAACACCAACGAGGTTTGATTACTGACTTTTAGGGGCACTGAAAAAAACCACAGTGCAGATATGGACTAATTCTAGTTGTGCTTAGTGACCATTTTGACTTCACTTAATGCGCCTTATAGTCCAGTGTGCCTTATATATGAATAACTTTAAAAAAACAAACCATGCATTAACAGTGTGCGTCATAACATGGAAAATATGGTACTTGGCTTTTCTTTCTTTTTCTTTTTTCTTTTTTTGTTTAACAAGGCCATGCATGTCTCCATATGTAAACAGTCATTTCTGTCCTAAATATAGCTGAGGACACTACTATGATGCATTCCCTGATGACTTGGTCCAAACTTAAACTTCAACAACATGCCTGAACAGAACCACAGCCCTGAAGATTAACCTAGATCTGATCTTAAAGGCTTTATCAAACTGGAGCCACAGTTAGTATGTTGGTGTGTTTACTTTGAATTACCTTGTGCATGAATGGTGCTATACAAATAAACTTGACTATTAAAGGGATTATCCAGAGTAAAAATTAGTTTAGCTCATTTTCTAAATATGTAGTTGACATAAAAATCACACCATTTGGATGAACATTGAGAAATTTCGATTTTGCCATTTTGAGCCAAACTGTTAACATGGAAGTGATTAGAACATGTGTTTTTCTCAGACACAAAAGGCCATTTTAGACTAACTTCTGAAGTTCTAAACAACATCACACTTACGTAGTAAGGTAGTAAGTAGAGGCTCTCACACTGGTGTATGAATGTTTGGTGGTGGTCAGAGGGGCCGTCGGTGCAAAATGGCTGCCACGCTTCTGTCAGTCTGCCCCAGGGCAACTGTGGCAATATACGTAGTTTACCACCACCAGGGTTTGCATGCGAGAGCGAATGAATAATGGGTCACTAATGTGGCCAAAATGCGCTATACAAATCCAATCTATTATTATTATATATGAATAACCTAAAAATATACCATTAATCGACATTGCGCCTTATAGTGTGGAAAATATGGTACATCCAAATGGTGTGATTTTGATGTCAACTATAGTATGTACTGCCAATAACCTAAAAAAATTATTACTCCGGATAATCCCTTTAAGAGTCAGAAGTTCACATGCAAATGGACAGGACGACCAGAAGTCATTGAAGTGTGACACATCTGTCCAAAATAAGACCGTTATGTCAGTCTTTGTTAATGATTACATATCAAAGTTACTAGAAACACTCAGTAAATATGTTTACACATGAACATTCAGGAACACTGTGTCATTTAGTCTTTTAGAGCTCAGGTTAAGTTACACAACCACATTGTGGACTGGCTTCAGAGTGGCTGCGGCCACCGTCTAAGCCCGTCGGGACACGAAAAGACACACACAAAAAAAGATGGACGGCTCAAAGCACAGGTTGTTTTTAACTGGGTCAAACTAGTGGTGTAGTTAGTATAGTTCTGTGTGCAGTCAGCTGCTCCACATCTGTACACTCAAGTCAAATGAGGTCAGGTAGTGTTAACTAGGGCTGCACCATATTTGCTAAAATTTCAACAGTAAGGGTGTACGGCAGGGGTCTCAAACATGGGGCCCGAGGACCAAATACGGCCCGCCAAAGGTTCTAATCCAGCATGTGGGGTGTATTTTTAAATTGTTCTGATTTTAGTTCGGGTTCCACATACAGACCAATATTATCTACAGTAAAATATAAAACTAAATATAAAAAGTAAAATGTAAATGAAATGTAAAAAATATGCTAAAATACACCAAAAAATAGAGTAAATGGTAAAAATACACTATAAAGAGTAAAATACAGTAAAAATACACTAAAATGCACTAATGTGGGACCTGAACTAAAAATCAGTTCCACAGCCTTGACCATTGAAAATTCATCCCACAATGGAACTGTTTGTGGGTTGCATTTTGCTCCTAGGCTGCATGTTTGAGACCCCTGGTTTACATAAGTACATTAAAAAAAAATATCAGAAAATATAATTTCACACATAAAAAACAAAATACAGATACCTTACTTAAGAAAGGTTAAAAAAATAGACAAATTTGGGACCTGTCACAAAAGTCACACTGGGTCTTTAGCAGTTAATTTTTGTAAGAAAATAGACTTTATTCCAGACTATAAATCCTCAGTAATAGTACTAAGTGTACCCTTTTCATCCACAGCCTGTCCCGTTAGGAAAGCCCCGTCCTTCTAGTTAAGAAGAGCACAGAGCGGACTGTACCTAGTGGTGACCTGCAATAGTACCCTTGACCCACATTTGTCTGTATCATTGTTTTACGTTATACAATGAGGAGTTTGGAGGAGGGGCGTTACATGCTTACGCAATGTTTGGACCAGTGGCCCAGCCTACATAACACTGTTATCCAACACATGGCGCGGAATGGCCCAGAGACGCCAGCAGAGCAACAATACCAGCCCCAGCCCCAGCCCCAGCCCCGTACAGCCCCGTACAGCCCCAGCCAGACATACTAACCACATAGACTTTTCTGCTTCTATACCAGGGGTGTCAAACTCTAGTCTCAAAGGGCCAGTGTCCTGCATGTTCTGGATATTTCCCTCTTCCACATGATTCAGTTTAACCCTTTAACAGTTCCACGGTAAAATAAATGACAAAATGAACAAAAACAGCCAATAAAATAACATGAACAAATTCAGACAAATTGTTTTTTATTGTATTATTATTTTCTTTCATTTTGTTCAATGTAGAAAAAACCCCAAAAAAGGAACAAACTTAACAAAAACAAATACACATTTACAAAATTATAAATAACATGGAAAAATTTGCAAAATAAAAAGTTAAAAAGAAAGACAACTAGTATGGATGGTTTACTTTAAATATTCAGTTGAAAATAAATCTACCATTTTCCTTTTTTTAAGTGAGTTTTTTGAAAATGTTTCTGTTATTCATAATTTTGTAAATATGTATTAGTTTTTTTTTCCATTTTGTAAGTTTATTATTCGCTTTGTTGCTCATTTTGTTTTTTTGTTCATTTTATTGATGACTTTGGCAATTTTGTTCATAGTGTTGCTTATTTGATTGTTTTTTCATTTTGTTCCATTTGTGTCTTAATTTGTTCATGTTAATTATTTTGTTAGTTTATTATTCATTTCATTGATAACGTTAGCTGTTTTTGTTCATTTTGTCATTTTATTTTTTTTTAAGTCCTGTGGAACTGCTAAAATCTCAGGTGTTAAAGGGTTAAACAGAATCATGTGGAAGAGGGAAATATCCAAAACATGCAGGACACCAGCCCTCCAGGACTGGAGTTTGACACCCCTGCTCTGGAGGTTTTTATAATAAAAATACTAATCAGTAACACCAGTATATCATTAACAATTTAAATAAGCCATTAAAAGAGGCGGGGAAACAACAAAACATGTCTGAAAGTAGCAAACATGCTAGCAGGAACATCTACAGTTGTATTCAAGGTAGAACAGTTTGATGTAATATAACATTTTCACCCAGAAAACTTGAGTTAATTGTACTAATAAACAGCGTGTTCCCATAGCCAGGGACTCCCGGGGCCAGGGGCCAGTGTGTTGGGTGTCTTACCTATCAGTATGGCTTGGTCGTATTTGTCCAGAGCCGCTTCCATCTTCCGCTCGGCGTACAGCCCGTTGCCCTCGCGCCTCAGCCTGCCGGCCTCGTGCAGGCTGGGGAACCACTTGGCTAACAGGCTGCTCAGCACCACGTTCACCCTGGAAGTCTGTATGTCCGCCGCCCTGGAGCCCTCCTTGCACTCCTTACACACCACCGGCCGCTCTTTCTCCTTCCGCTCCCTCTCCAGACACTTCTTACAGAAGCTGTGTCCGCACGTCAGGGTGACTGGCTCGAACAGAAAACTCAAACAGATCCGGCACGAGACCTCTTCGTACCGGCGGCCAGCGGCGGTCTGCTCCCCGCCTTTCGGACCGCTGTGCCCGATACTATCGGACAGGTACTCCAGGAGGTTAACCAGGTGAAAGGGTCTCAGTCTGTCTATTTCCGAGGCTTGTCGGTACACGGCGAAAGCCTCAGTGAATTTGCCCCCGAAGGCGAGCGCATCCGCCCGCTTGACCATCAGCTCCTGCCGGATCCCCGGGTCACCGACACCCGCTAACTGACACTCGTATATCTCCGCTGCTAGGTCGAAGTTTTTCGCCTGGAAAGCCTCCGCTGCGAGCTGCAGCATGCTGTCACACTTCATCCCCATTCAGAAGAAGAGCCTGCGGGAGGAGAAGCCCTTCATGTGTGAGCCGGACCCCCGGTGCCATGAAGGTGTGTGTCTGCTGCTGACAGGCACGGACACCACTGCCTTTGCATGGTCCCCCTTCATCAGGAAGTATCTCTGGGATTGTCAATAGAGCAGCGAAGGGGGGGGGGGGGGCACTTATGTAAAAAGTTGGGTCACGTGACGCTGGCCAGCTGTTCTCATTGGACAGTTTAGAAAGTGTTACAAAACAATTTGCCATGTAACAGTTTCTGTGTCAGGGCGCGAGCACGTCTGACCTGTAAGAAGGACCCAAGAACTAGGATAAGCACTGAAGGGTCAGGGTGTCACCCCTCCGACCCCACCTCATGACGTCACTGCTACTGAGGGTCTGCAGTCAAACAAAGCATACAAGCAGATTTGGAGTGAAGTACTGGAACTCAAATAATATTTTTTTTATGTGCAGTATTTCCCAGCTGCAACCACAATGGACCAAAACATTTTTGAAGGTTTTTCCCTCAAATTGTTTTTTTTTTAATTTTATAATATTTCTGGTGTAGTCTTATTATCCATTCATTATTTTTGAATCCTTCACAAGTGCCTTAAAACATCTGAACAGACACCAAGTCAGTGGTGAGCCATTTTAAAGATGTAATAAAATGAACAAAGATGACCAAAATATTCAGTAAAATGATGTATTTTTGACCACTTTCTTCCATCTGAGGTATTTGTACTGAAGACAGTGTACTTGTAATTTTTCATTTTGTATATGCAATGTTTTGATTTTATGAAATAATCACTAAAATGAAAAAGACAAAATATTAAAAATTAACAAAAATGAACAAAATATTCAGTAAAATGAACAAAATTTTCAATGAAATGACCAAAAAATGACAAACATTCAATAAAATGAATAAAAATATTAAATAAAATCAACAAAAATGAGGAAAATATTTAGTAAAATGAACAAAAATGTTTTCTAGCTGCTTTACATCTTGCACTGAAACCACAATGGACCAAAACAATTTTAAGGTTTTTCCCTGAAATTATTGTTTTTATTTCATTACATTGTTGGTATAATCTTATTATCCATTCATTATATTTGGATCCTTCACAAATGCTAAGTAATACACACCTTAAAACATCTGAACAGACACCAGGTCAGTGGTGACCCATTTTAAAGGTGGTTGAACTGATGTAGTTTATTTATGGTGCATTTTTTTTCTCAGAGGAAAATGTGTTAGCGTGGTTTTTTTTTGGAACCTCCACATTCCTTTTTGGTCTCATTTTATTTTAATAAATGTATTGAATTGACTTGATCTGACCACAAACCCAACACACAAGGACAGTGAAACTAACATTCTGCTATTAAAGGGACAGTTCAGTATTTTTCAGATGAATGTGTTTGTCATCAGTGGCTTTACTCTGGTGCACCCACACTGACTTACCCCCGACAGTGTCCTGTGAGCCCAGTTCTGGTCCGGTTTTGGTCAAAGCAAAAGTAGTCCCGGCAGGTTTCCTGGGGTCAACAAAATAAAACGTGTTTCTTCTCCAAACAGTATGTGTTTGAATGAGTGATTTATTTACATAACAAAACCATCACAGTACAAAAACGCAAACCTCGTAATTGCTTGTAGCTACTTTCTCTCAATAGCGATCAATGCGCTAGCGTTGTCACTGCTAACAGCTGAGCGCCTGCACGTAGCAGCTGCTAACACTGCCCAAGAACTGATGAAAGTAGTTTGCTGAGGCATACAGAAAAATATTCAGTAAAGTTACGAAAAATAGTCAGTAAAATGAACAACAATGAACAAAATAATCAATAAAATTAATAAAAATGACCAAAAATATTCAGTAAATTGACTAAAAATATTCAGTAAATTGACTAAAAATATTCAGTAAAATGAAAAAAAGACCAAAAATATTTATTTTTATGACCTATAATAATGCACTGAGCCTTTATTAACATCCACAGTTCAGGGTAGAATTAGAAGTTGGTTATTTTAAGGGCAGAGTTTAGTCAGACTTACGTTAAGGGATTGCCCTCCAGTGTGCTACTGGCCTCAGGCTTATCAGTAGTATTTCCTGTCATGTCAAAATAAAAGCTAGTTGTTGTGTATGTGTGTGTGTGTGTGTGTGTGTGTGTGTGTGTGTGTGTGTGTGTGTGTGTGTGTGGATTACAGGCTGGTCAGTTTAGTAGTAGTAGTCATGTTGGTAATATAGGTCGACCGGTCTAGCCTGTGAACTCAATCCTGTGCACAGACACCACCTCTGACGGACATATACACCAGAGCAGACAGACTGACACACATGTCCAAAAGACACGCAGACACACAGACAGTCACTGGCTGACATATATATGCAAATGAGGACAGTTGGAGAATATTATGCAAACATATTCTGAAGCAGCCAATCAAACAACAGGATAAGATCCTCTTGTATCATCACCTTGAAAATGTGGAGTGTGTGTGTGTGTGTGTGTGTGTGTGTGTGTGTGTGTGTGTGTGTGTGTGTATGTGTTCCTAAATAGGGCAACAATGTAGTCTAGCCAGTTCTCCTTCTATGGACTGGACTGTCTGGACATCACTTATTAGACTGATCCTCCACTGACTGACTGTTATACAAGGTCACACATGCACTGTAAAAAAATATACCCCTTATCTATTCAATAAAATTATGGCAACATATTACAATCAATTAATATTAAACTTTATTGCAGACACAGGTCTATAAAAAACGGGCAAACAACATACATAAGCCTGTAACCAGCATTGAGGAGGGGGAGGATCTTTTCACCCCAAAAGTGAACTTCATCTGGCCTCCTACTCCAATGCTCCCTAAATATGTAGATAGCATAACCTTTAGCTAATGTATATACTCTGATAGAATACATTTAGCATTACCCAGCATTGTTTATTTTCTTAATTTGTTCATGTAACTAATTATTCTTGTTAATTTTATTAATGACGTTGGCCATTTTTGTTTGTTTTATTGCTCATTTGTTGCTTCTTTTTATTCTTTTTTTTTTTAATGTGGAACTGCTGAAGTGTCAGGAGTTAAAGGGTTAAACTGAATCACATGGAAGAGGGAAATATCTAAAACATGCAGGACACTAGCCCTCCATGACTGGACTTTGACACCCCTGATCTACGCTTAATGGGGCTTTGAACCCCCAACCATGCCTCCAAGGTAGCTGTACCTTGAAGGCACTCCCCGCCCCCAGCGGCTGTAGCCAATCACAGTATTCCTGGTAGATTTTTGTATTCTTTTCTGACGAGGACTCAGCAATTGTATATTCAGCCAAGGTGAGTCATCTTTACCTTGATAAAGTTATTTATCTGTAACCTGTGTAATGTTGTAAACTGTGTAACTGAATACTGCAGGTGTGCATGGTTACCTGACTAGGCAGCTATGCTAATGAGCTAATTAGCTTTTTACTGTTGACGTTTAACATAGGAATCAATTTTGTATTTGTAACAACTGAAAAAAACATGGCCAATGGACTTGAAGATCATTAATTTCACCCAATATTTGTTGGGAGAGATTATTGTATTCACCGTGTGTGTGTGTGTGTGTGTGTGTGTCTGCAGAGACATATCATGCTATAACGCAATGAATACTTTAGATATCACCACGAAATTACATGGGCATATACATATAGGTAATGTGCATCAGATGCAATGATCCATTTAAGTAAAGGTCAAAGGTCAATGTCACAATTAACTAAAATGTCAAAATCACATTATTGGTTACAACTCAAGAACGGAAGGTCACAGAACTTTCAGATTGGTACCAAATGATGCAGAATGAACATTTATACAATTCTCATAATTAGTGTTATCACCTACGACCAATAGTTTTTGTGATCTCTGGAGGTCAAGGGTGACGTGGCAAGATTAACTTCTGTAACACTGTTTATAGCATAATTTCTTTTAATTTTTTTTTTTTTACTTTTCATCGCATTATTTTGCCTTTTTATTGTGTGATTTGAACTTATCGCATTATTTTGACTATTTATCGCGGGATTTTGACTTTTTATGAAGGTCAAAAATGATGCAGAATGAAGATTTCTACATTTCTCATAGGTGGTGTTATCAACTACAACCAGTGGTTTTTGAGATCTCTGGAGGTCAAAGGTGATATGTGGCAAAATTAACATGTGTAACACTGTGTGTGTGTTAACTCATTCACTGCCAGCTATTTTCTGAACAGCCAGCCTCACAGTGCCAGCAGTTTTGGAGAATCTTGAGTGATTTTTTTAGAACCAAAGAATATTGAGTTTTATGACTTTATGAACACAGAAAGTGTAGACTTCTATGAAACAACAAAAACAACACATAAAACAAGGTGTTTGATAGAAAAACAGTCATTTATTCATAAACATGCCCTAGTCAGTGTACTATTTCTCTGTGTGTGATATGCTGTAAAACAATGTCCTGCATGTAACGCCACACGGCAGGAAACACACCACATCCTGGTCTCACTGCGGCGGCCGCTGCGCGCACAGACACGACACCTCCGTGTTGGCCTGGTCTTGTTGGGGGTGGGCATCAGCTTTTCCAGCCTGTGCCTCGCCATGTTGCCATCCAGCCTACTTTCAGGGTCCATGTTGTACGGTGCTCTGGGATTGTGTGCTTCGTCTGACTGGGCCGTCTCCGCCTCCAGCACCCCATGCTGCTTCCCTGACCACATCCTCACGACCCTGCGTGTGAACTCCAAAAGTGACTTACATTGTTGTGGATTTCTGGCCCTATAAAGAACATATGCGTTAAACATGGCAATTTGGAACATGTAAGCCACAAACTTCTTTGACCAGTTTAGGGACCTCCTTATGAAGGGGTAGTAGGCCACATTCTGGTCCAGTTTATCCACGCCATTCATGTTGGAGTTGTAGGCGATCACACACACTGGTTTAAACTGGGTCACTTTATGTCTCTGCCCCCTCTGCCACACATCAACCCCTTCCATTCTGTCTTGGTGGCAGGTTGTCACCATCTTCACGATGCGTTTGTCCTGCCAAGCTACCACCATCATGCGCCCATTGTGCCGCACAATTCGTTCCCCTGCCCCCAGGTCAGACTTTTTGATATCCCGGATGATCAATGGCTCTCCCCTGTTTTTCCTGAGGGTTCCACAGACGTTTGTCTGTGCTCTCAGTAAGCGTTCGCACAGGGACACAGAATTATAGAAATTGTCCATGTAGACAGTATAACCATGACCCTGGAGACGATCAAGCAGAGAGAACACTATCTCTGGCAGAGTACTACCTTCACCCACATAAGGCCGCAAGTTGAAGCAGTACCCTGTCGCAGAGTCACACAGAATGTACGATTTTATACCATACTTCACCGGCTTTTGTGGGTTATACACTCGGAACGATAGGCGCCCCCGCCACTGCATCATGCCCTCATCAATGCAAATGTTTTCTCCTGGCTGGTACAGTTCTTTGCATTTCCCAACAAGATAATCTAACACTGGGCGGACTTTGTACATTTTATCAGCAGTATTTTGTGTGACATTGTTATTGAAATGGAGGAACCGCCATATAATTTGAAATCTGTTCCTGGACATTGTCTGGCTGAAATATGGTGTTGCATCTATTTCCTCTACACTCCAGTATAAGTCAAGGCTTGGCTTTTTGATGTAGCCAGTGAGGAAACTCAGTGCAAAGAATGTTTTCAGTTCTGGGACTGACACTGGCTTCCAGGCATTACCTCTGCTGTGTGGTAGCGCCTCAGGGTTGGCTTCAAAGTACTGACGAGCATACAAGTTGGTCTGAGCGCGAATATGCTGCAGCAGCTCATCTGTCACAAACAGGTCTAGGTAATCGGCCGGCTCATTGGAGTCTAAGTCCGCCGCAGCGTTCTGAGGGCCCGGTGTTGCAGTAAACGCCAACCCCAGGGGTTCCCAGCCGGCTTGACACCAGCCCTGGTCCTGGTCGTGGTCCCAGCCCCTAGCTGATACACCTTTCTTTCTTTGTCCTCCACCACGAGGAGGGATGGGGGCCCTGCTGGACCCACCACCTGTAACACATAATTACCATAATGATTAGCAACAGGTGCCCATAATACAACTGAAGGAAAATGGTGTTCATGTAACAAGGACTGAATGGGGGTTAATTCTTACCTCTGTCACGTCCATTATCGGAGCGATCTGGCTCCCGCTCCGGCGATGAGGCTGTGTCGGTGTCAGACGAACGAGACGGCAGCCATTCGTCTGACGTATCCGGGTCTGGTTCACTGGGACCCTCTGAACCGGATTCACCTGGGCCATGCTGGTGCCCTCGGTCCTTCGAAGGCACATGGTGCGCACCACACCCGCTCCCTCTGCCCTTCTTCTTTGCTGGGTATCTCCGACCTACTCTCCCTTCTCTTTCCCCCTCACCTGCCGCAGTATCTCCTGACATACTCCTAAACCTGCTTTCTTCCACCGCCAGCTGCCTCAGTTCGCTACATCTCCGCTTTTTCGCCATCTTCACTCAACCTCGTCCTTCTTCCTCTGCCAACACCAGTTGTACCCCACCCACAAACCGATTCCCATGGTCCCCGCCTACAGGATTCAAAATTCAATGAGTACACGCCTCATTTTCAGTGACAGGCGACAGGACCTCCAGGAACCAGGGGTCTAATGGCCAGGATGTAACCCGCCCAGAAGGCCCGGTTCTGGGGGTAAAAAGGCAGGGCATCTGGACCCCTGGAACCACATAGAACCAGGGGTCAAAAGGCCGGGCGTTAGACCCACCAATAAGGCTCTGGTGGGACTTAGAAAAATTTCAGATTCACTCTGGTAGTACCATGCCTCTGGTGGGACTTAGAAAAATGTAAGCTTCACTCCTGGTAGTACCATGCCTCTGGTGGGACTTAGAAAAATTTCAGATTCACTCTGGTAGTACCATGCCTCTGGCGGGACTTAGAAAAATTTCAGATTCACTCCTGGTAGTACCATGCCTCTGGTGGGACTTAGAAAAATTTCAGATTCACTCCTGGTAGTACCATGCCTCTGGTGGGACTTAGAAATATTTCAGATTCACTCCTGGTAGTACCATGCCTCTGGTGGGACTTAGAAAAATTTCAGATTCACTCCTGGTAGTACCATGCCTCTGGTGGGACATAGAATAATTTCAGATTCACTCCTGGTAGTACCATGCCTCTGGTGGGACTTAGAAAAATTTCAGCTTCACTCTGGTAGTACCATGCCTCCAGTTCAGAAAAATGACAAAGTCCAACTTTCAGACGTAGCGAGTTTTGCCTCTTGGTAGTTGCTGGGGCCTCCCCATTCAAAGTCAATGGAGACACCTTCTGCATAGTGCATTTAGCACTTTCTTGGGAGGTATTTTTTCACGTGCTTCCCCCATTTCAGAAACCACGATTTTAAGTGGTGTTCCTCCAGGCGCAGGCAGGCAGGATTCGCAGGGTACCTTCCCCGGACCAAAATGAAGGGACATCTGTTCCCTTTTGTTGCTTTTTCCCCTGCCATCCTCCGGAAGCTAACAGCAAGCCTCCAATGGGACTTGCTTCACCCCGGTAGTACCATGCCTCCAGTTTAGAAAAATGACAAAGTCCCACTTTCACACGTAGCGAGTTTTGCCTCTTGGTGGTTGCTGGGGACCTGGAGCCCCATAGAACCAGGGGTAATAAGGCTGGGCCTTGACCCAGCCTGAAGGCCCCATTCTGGGGCACAGTAGCCGGGCACGTGGACCCCTGGAGCCCCATAGAACCAGGGGTAAAAAGGCCGGGCCTTGACCCAGCCTGAAGACCCCATTCTGGGGCACAGTAGCCGGGCACGTGGACCCCTGGAGCCCCATAGAACCAGGGGTAAAAAGGCCAGGCTTTAGACCCAGCCTTAAGGCCCCATTCTGGGGCACAGTAGCCGGGCACGTGGACCCCTGGAGCCCCGTAGAACCAGGGGTAATAGGGCTGGGCCTTGACCCAGCCTGAAGGCCCCATTCTGGGGAAGAGGAGAAGGGCACGTGGACCCCTGGAGCCCCATAGAACCAGGGGTAAAAAGGCCAGGCTTTAGACCCAGCCTTAAGGCCCCATTCTGGGGCACAGTAGCCGGGCACGTGGACCCCTGGAGCCCCGTAGAACCAGGGGTAATAGGGCTGGGCCTTGACCCAGCCTGAAGGCCCCATTCTGGGGCAGAGGAGAAGGGCACGTGGACCCCTGGAGCCCCATAGAACCAGGGGTAAAAAGGCCAGGCTTTAGACCCAGCCTTAAGGCCCCATTCTGGGGCACAGTAGCCGGGCACGTGGACCCCTGGAGCCCCGTAGAACCAGGGGTAATAAGGCTGGGCCTTGACCCAGCCTGAAGGCCCCATTCTGGGGCACAGTAGCCGGGCACGTGGACCCCTGGAGCCCCGTAGAACCAGGGGTAATAAGGCTGGGCCTTGACCCAGCCTGAAGGCCCCATTCTGGGGCACAGTAGCCGGGCACGTGGACCCCTGGAGCCCCGTAGAACCAGGGGTAATAAGGCTGGGCCTTGACCCAGCCTGAAGGCCCCATTCTGGGGCACAGTAGCCGGGCACGTGGACCCCTGGAGCCCCGTAGAACCAGGGGTAATAAGGCTGGGCCTTGACCCAGCCTGAAGGCCCCATTCTGGGGCACAGTAGCCGGGCACGTGGACCCCTGGAGCCCCGTAGAACCAGGGGTAATAAGGCTGGGCCTTGACCCAGCCTGAAGGCCCCATTCTGGGGCACAGTAGCCGGGCACGTGGACCCCTGGAGCCCCATAGAACCAGGGGTAAAAAGGCCAGGCTTTAGACCCAGCCTTAAGGCCCCATTCTGGGGCACAGTAGCCGGGCACGTGGACCCCTGGAGCCCCGTAGAACCAGGGGTAATAGGGCTGGGCCTTGACCCAGCCTGAAGGCCCCATTCTGGGGAAGAGGAGAAGGGCACGTGGACCCCTGGAGCCCCATAGAACCAGGGGTAAAAAGGCCAGGCTTTAGACCCAGCCTTAAGGCCCCATTCTGGGGCACAGTAGCCGGGCACGTGGACCCCTGGAGCCCCGTAGAACCAGGGGTAATAGGGCTGGGCCTTGACCCAGCCTGAAGGCCCCATTCTGGGGAAGAGGAGAAGGGCACGTGGACCCCTGGAGCCCCATAGAACCAGGGGTAAAAAGGCCAGGCTTTAGACCCAGCCTTAAGGCCCCATTCTGGGGCACAGTAGCCGGGCACGTGGACCCCTGGAGCCCCGTAGAACCAGGGGTAATAAGGCCAGGCTTTAGACCCAGCCTTAAGGCCCCATTCTGGGGCACAGTAGCCGGGCACGTGGACCCCTGGAGCCCCTTGGAACCAGGGGTAATAAGGCTGGGCCTTGACCCAGCCTGAAGGCCCCATTCTGGGGCACAGTAGCCGGGCACGTGGACCCCTGGAGCCCCATAGAACCAGGGGTCCAAACCTGGGACCTATACCCGAAAAAGGTTCCTTATGCCCGGCCACAATCTAGACACACCCGGCCCCTACAGGACCTCCAGGGACCGACCGCCCCAGTCGGTCCCTGGTACCCCAAACTTAAGCCCCCTCCTCGGGCTAAACCCCTTCAACCGGCGCCGTAAGACAACCAGAGCCTTGGTACTACAAAACGAAAAAATATCAGAAATTTTTCTAAGTCCAAACAATACTTTGAAAAATTTCCTCTATCTTTATCTTTGTAGTACCAAGGGTTTTTTTTTTATTTTTTGGAATTTTTCTAAGTCCAATGTGGACTTAGAAATATTTTTACATAGCCTTGGTACTACAAAACCATAGGTAGACATTTTTCTAAGTCCACACATTACAAAGTCCCACTCTCATACGTAGCGTGTTTTGCCTAGCGGGAGTTCCTGGGCACGTGGAACCACATAGAACCAGGGGTAAAATGGCCAGCCTTTATACCCAGCCTCAAGGCCCCATTCTGGGGTACAGTAGCCGGGCACGTGGACCCCTGGAGCCCCGTAGAACCAGGGGTAAAAAGACCAGGCCTTGACCCAGCCTGAAGGCCCCATTCTGGGGCACAGTAGCTGGGCACGTGGACCCCTGGAGCCCCGTAGAACCAGGGGTAAAAAGACCAGGCCTTGACGCAGCCTGAAGGCCCCATTCTGGGGCAGAGGAGAAGGGCACGTGGACCCCTGGAGCCCCATAGAACCAGGGGTAAAAAGACCAGGCCTTAACCCAGCCTGAAGGCCCCATTCTGGGGCAGAGGAGCCAGGTACGTGGACCCCTGGAGCCCCATAGAACCAGGGGTAAAAAGACCAGGCCTTAACCCAGCCTGAAGGCCCCATTCTGGGGCAGAGGAGCCGGGTACGTGGACCCCTGGAGCCCCGTAGAACCAGGGGTAAAAAGACCAGGCCTTGACCCAGCCTGAAGGCCCCATTCTGGGGCACAGTAGCTGGGCACGTGGACCCCTGGAGCCCCGTAGAACCAGGGGTAAAAAGACCAGGCCTTGACCCAGCCTGAAGGCCCCATTCTGGGGCACAGTAGCTGGGCACGTGGACCCCTGGAGCCCCGTAGAACCAGGGGTAAAAAGACCAGGCCTTGACCCAGCCTGAAGGCCCCATTCTGGGGCAGAGGAGAAGGGCACGTGGACCCCTGGAGCCCCATAGAACCAGGGGTAAAAAGGCCAGGCTTTAGACCCAGCCTTAAGGCCCCATTCTGGGGCACAGTAGCCGGGCACGTGGACCCCTGGAGCCCCGTAGAACCAGGGGTAAAAAGACCAGGCCTTGACCCAGCCTGAAGACCCCATTCTGGGGCACAGTAGCCGGGCACGTGGACCCCTGGAGCCCCATAGAACCAGGGGTAAAAAGGCCAGGCTTTAGACCCAGCCTTAAGGCCCCATTCTGGGGCACAGTAGCCGGGCACGTGGACCCCTGGATCCCCGTAGAACCAGGGGTCTAACCCTGGGACCTATACCCGAAAAAAGGCTCCCTATCCCCGGCCACAATCTAGACACACCCGGCCCCTACAGGACCTCCAGGGACCGACCGCCCCAGTCGGTCCCTGGTACCCCAAACTTAAGCCCCCTCCTCGGGCTAAACCCCTTCAACCGGCGCCGTAAGACAACCAGAGCCTTGGTACTACAAAACGAAAAAATATCAGAAATTTTTCTAAGTCCACACAATACTTTGAAAAATTTCCACAAGGAAATTTTTTTTCAGAGTCCCATGTGGACTTAGAAAATTTTCTATCTTTCCATTTGTAGTACCAAGGGTTTTTTTTTACTTTTTGGAATTTTTCTAAGTCCCATGTGGACTTAGAAATATTTTTACATAGCCTTGGTACTACAAAACCATAGGTAGAAATTTTTCTAAGTCCACACAGTACAAAGTCCCACTCTCATATGTAGTTCCTGGGCACGTGGAACCACATAGAACCAGGGGTAAAATGGCCAGCCTTTATACCCAGCCTGAAGGCCTCATTCTGGGGCACAATAGCCGGGCACGTGGACGCCTGGAGCCCCATAGAACCAGGGGTAAAAAGGCTGGGCCTTGACCCAGCCTGAAGGCCCCATTCCGGGGCAGTGTAGCCGGGCACGTGGACCCCTGGAGCCCCATAGAACCAGGGGTAAAAAGGCCCGGCTTTAGACCCAGCCTCGAGGCCCCATTCTGGGGCAGAGTAGAGCAACATATGGACCCCTGTGAAAAATGACAAAGTCCAACAAAATTTCAGCTTCACTCTGGTAGTACCATGCCTCTGGTGGGACTTAGAATAATTTCAGCTTCACTCTGGTAGTACCATGCCTCCAGTTCAGAAAAATGACAAAGTCCAACTTTCAGACGTAGCGAGTTTTGCCTCTTGGTAGTTGCTGGGGACCTGTCTATTTTGCCACACGTGATTGAGTTTTGCTTCTTGGTAGTTGCTGGGGCCTCCCCATTCAAGGTCAATGGAGACACCTTCTGCATAGTGCATTTAACACTTTTTTGGGAGGTATTTTTTCACGTGCTTCCCCCATTTCAGAAACCACGATTTTAAGTGGTGTTCCTCCAGGCGCAGGCAGGCAGGATTCGCAGGGTACCTTCCCCGGACCAAAATGAAGGGACATCTGTTCCCTTTTGTTGCTTTTTCCCCTGCCATCCTCCGGAAGCTAACAGCAAACCTCCATTGGGACTTGCTTCACCCCGGTAGTACCATGCCTCCAGTTTAGAAAAATGACAAAGTCCCACTTTCACACGTAGCGAGTTTTGCCTCTTGGTGGTTGCTGGGGACCTGGAGCCCCATAGAACCAGGGGTAAAAAGGCCGGGCCTTGACCCAGCCTGAAGGCCCCATTCTGGGGCACAGTAGCCGGGCACGTGGACCCCTGGAGCCCCATAGAACCAGGGGTAATAGGGCTGGGCCTTGACCCAGCCTGAAGGCCCCATTCGGGGGCAGAGGAGCAGGGCACGTGGACCCCTGGAGCCCCATAGAACCAGGGCTCAGGAGGCCAGGCTTTATACCCAGCCTCAAGGCCCCATTCTGGGGCAGAGTAGCCGGGCACGTGGACCCCTGGAGCCCCATAGAACCAGGGCTCAGGAGGCCAGGCTTTATACCCAGCCTCAAGGCCCCATTCTGGGGCAGAGTAGCCGGGCACGTGGACCCCTGGAGCCCCATAGAACCAGGGCTCAGGAGGCCAGGCTTTATACCCAGCCTCAAGGCCCCATTCTGGGGCAGAGTAGCCGGGCACGTGGACCCCTGGAGCCCCATAGAACCAGGGCTCAGGAGGCCAGGCTTTATACCCAGCCTCAAGGCCCCATTCTGGGGCAGAGTAGCCGGTCACGTGGACCCCTGGAGCCCCATAGAACCAGGGCTCAGGAGGCCAGGCTTTATACCCAGCCTCAAGGCCCCATTCTGGGGCAGAGTAGCCGGTCACGTGGACCCCTGGAGCCCCATAGAACCAGGGCTCAGGAGGCCAGGCTTTATACCCAGCCTCAAGGCCCCATTCTGGGGCACACTAGCCGGTCACGTGGACCCCTGGAGCCCCATAGAACCAGGGGTCTAACCCTGGGACCTATACCCGAAAAAAGGCTCCCTATCCCCGGCCACAATCTAGACACACCCGGCCCCTACTGGACCTCCAGGGACCGACCGCCCCAGTCGGTCCCTGGTACCCCAAACTTAAGCCCCCTCCTCGGGCTAAACCCCTTCAACCGGCGCCGTAAGTCAACCAGAGCCTTGGTACTACAAAACGAAAAAATATCAGAAATTTTTCTAAGTCCAACGTGGACTTAGAAAAATTTCTATCTTTCCATTTGTAGTACCAAGGGTTTTTTTTATTTTTTGGAATTTTTCTAAGTCCAACGTGGACTTAGAAAATTTTCTATCTTTCCATTTGTAGTACCAAGGGTTTTTTTTATTTTTTGGAATTTTTCTAAGTCCAACGTGGACTTAGAAAATTTTCTATCTTTCCATTTGTAGTACCAAGGGTTTTTTTTATTTTTTGGAATTTTTCTAAGTCCAACGTGGACTTAGAAAATTTTCTATCTTTCCATTTGTAGTACCAAGGGTTTTTTTTATTTTTTGGAATTTTTCTAAGTCCAACGTGGACTTAGAAAATTTTCTATCTTTCCATTTGTAGTACCAAGGGTTTTTTTTATTTTTTGGAATTTTTCTAAGTCCAACGTGGACTTAGAAAATTTTCTATCTTTCCATTTGTAGTACCAAGGGTTTTTTTTATTTTTTGGAATTTTTCTAAGTCCAACGTGGACTTAGAAAATTTTCTATCTTTCCATTTGTAGTACCAAGGGTTTTTTTTTATTTTTTAAAATTTTTCTAAGTCCAACGTGGACTTAGAAAATTTTCTATCTTTCCATTTGTAGTACCAAGGGTTTTTTTTTATTTTTTGGAATTTTTCTAAGTCCAACGTGGACTTAGAAAATTTTCTATCTTTCCATTTGTAGTACCAAGGGTTTTTTTTTATTTTTTAAAATTTTTCTAAGTCCAACGTGGACTTAGAAAATTTTCTATCTTTCCATTTGTAGTACCAAGGGTTTTTTTTATTTTTTGGAATTTTTCTAAGTCCAAAGTGGACTTAGAAATATTCCAAAAAAGGTTAAAAAAACCCTTGGTACTACAAATGGAAAGATAAAATTTTCTAAGTCCACACTGGACTTAGAAATATTCCAAAAAGGTTAAAAAAAACCCTCTTGGGATTAGGAGGAGGCCGTTTACCCTGCTCACGTTCCCTCTTACTTTATGTGAGTGTCTTTTCTCCCTGAGCCTCTCACGATGGTCTGAGACCCCAGCTCACGTTCCCTTCTGCTCTACGGGAGTGCCTGTTCTCCCTGAGCCGCTCACGTTC
The DNA here is from genome assembly GCA_020466265.1 of Siphamia tubifer. NCBI lineage: Eukaryota > Metazoa > Chordata > Actinopteri > Kurtiformes > Apogonidae > Siphamia > Siphamia tubifer. The sequence continues at coordinate 3,477,141 of CM035792.1, read as the reverse complement.
CCTTCTGCTCCACGGGAGTGTCTGTTCTCCCTGAGCCTCTCACGATGGTCTGAGACCCCAGCTCACGTTCCCTTCTGCTCTACGGGAGTGCCTGTTCTCCCTGAGCCGCTCACGTTCCCTTCTGCTCCACGGGAGTGTCTGTTCTCCCTGAGCCTCTCACGATGGTCTGAGACCCCAGCTCACGTTCCCTTCTGCTCTACGGGAGTGTCTCTTCTCCCTGAGCCTCTCACGATGGTCTGAGACCCCAGCTCACGTTCCCTTCGTACCGCCCCAGTCAAACTCCCCACCTGCCAATGTGGGGTCAGAACCGGCAGAGCCGGACGCATGAAGAGAGAGCCCCGCCTGCTCGGGACTCACCTCACCGACCAAAGGAACCATAACTGATTTAATGAGCCATTCGTAGTTTCACTGTACCGACCTTCCAGCGGTTTAATATGTGGGACAAGCATATGCTGCTATACTGGAGGATCAACTAGGATAGCCCCGAAGGTGGAGCCCACCCGCGGCAGTGCGGTGATCCGAGGGGGCGGAGGAGGCGATCCAAGGCCCCCAGGAGAGTCGCCGGTCCCGAGGAGGGCATCCCCAACCCCCCCCCTGTGAGCCCTTTAGTAGGGCGGGACGGGAAAGGGGCCTCCTCGGTTAGGGCGACAGACCTGGGCGGGGGCCAGGGAAAAGGAACACACCGCCCCCTCAGAGCGCACCGCGCGAGCAGCGCGCACCCCGGGGTTATACACAGCCGCTGGGGCCAGCGCTCCGCCGCCGGAGCTGTAACCGCGCCCACTGCCGTGTGTGAACAAGGATAAGAGAAACATAGTTATTTATAACGGACCCGCGTCAGCTCTGGCCGCCGTGACCGGGACCGCAACCCGCCGCCGGGTTAGACGGACCCCAGGCACCGCCTGGCACTCGCGGATACCGTTGGAGAGCCACTGAGGGAGACAGCGCATCTCTGTCCCGCATCCTCTCCTGGAGGCCGGAGCCCTGTCCTCCCCTCCCGAATACCTAACGTGTACCAGCCCGCAATGTTGAAGGAACCTACCGCTGAACCGACAAACGGAGAGCATAGGCCCTTCAGAGGCGGGGCTTCATAAATGCCTTTCGATCTGGAGGTTCGGAGGGCATAAATCCAATAAAGGGATCCGATGTCCCTCTATCTTTGCACGGGTAACGCACCCTCCGAAGCTGGCCTCTTATTACACTGGAGCACCACCAGTTAAAACTCTCGTTCCTTATAACGTGGATGTACTTGAAAAAATACCTCCCAGAAAAGTGCTAAATGCACTATGCAGAAGGTGTCTCCATTGACTTTGAATAGGGATGCCCTAGCAACTACCAAAGAGCAAAATCCGTTTACGTGTGGCAAAGTGTGGACTTAGAAATATTTCAGCTTCACCCGGGTAGTACCATGCCTCTATAAAAATATTTCTAAGTCCACAGCTTCACCCGGGTAGTACCATGCCTCTATAAAAATATTTCTAAGTCCACACTTTGCCACACGTAAACGGATTTTGCTCTTTGGTAGTTGCTAGGGCATCCCCATTCAAAATCAACGGGGACACCGCCTGCATAGTGCATTTAGCGCTTTTCTGGGAGGTATTTTTTCAAGTACATCCACGTTACAAGGAACGAGAGTTTTAACTGGTGGCGCTCCAGTGTGGACTTAGAAATATTTTTATGGAGGCATGGTACTACAAAACCAGACTGGACTTATACCTTTATATTATATAAATATGATTATGCCTTCATATGCAGCCCCAGACCAGAGCGTTATGGGCGGATTAAACGCGCGGCTTCAGACCGCTGATCCACGGTCCGTTTAGAGGGGGCGCATGCTCTGTTATTCTGCCCATAAACAGAGCATTATGAGCGGATTAAACGCGCGGCTTCAGACCGCTGATCCACGGTCCGTTTAGAGGGGGCGCATGCTCTGTTATTCTGCCCATAAACAGAGCATTATGAGCGGATTAAACGCGCGGCTTCAGACCGCTGATCCACGGTCCGTTTAGAGGGGGCGCATGCTCTGTTATTCTGCCCATAAACAGAGCATTATGAGCGGATTAAACGCGCGGCTTCAGACCGCTGATCCCCGGTCCGTTTAGAAGGGGCGCATGCTCTGTTATTCTGCCCATAAACAGAGCATTATGAGCGGATTAAACGCGCGGCTTCAGACCGCTGATCCCCGGTCCGTTTAGAGGGGGCGCATGCTCTGTTATTCTGCCCCATAAAAAGAGCATTATGAGCGGTTTAATTTACCTGGGCTTTACATCATGGTTCCGGGACATTTTAGGGGTCCAATCTGCTCAGGAGGATCTAAAATAGCGGAGCACTTGGAAACCAGTCTGATTTTCAGTGACAGGCTGCGCGAGACCGCTCCCCGCCCCTCGCCCGTGATTGACGTATATATGCGTCGATGGCAGTGAGCGTAAGTATTTCAATTGACGTATATATACGTCAATGGCAGTGAGTGAGTTAAGCACAGAAATATCACGCTATAACTTAATCAATACTGGATATTGTATCATATTACACGCACTGACACATATATACATATAACATTATCAATATTGCAATGGGTCAAAGGTCAAGGTCACATTCAGCAGTAAGGTGAAAATCACATTATTGGCTCTAATTCAAGAACAGGTTGTTATAGAAACTGGAGATTGACACAAAATAGGGATGAGATTAGACATTCTCTGAATTCTAGTCATCTTGTTATGATATGATATGACACCAGTTTTCTCTGTGATCATATCTTCAGGTCTTAGGGTGACCCTCTTAGTTTTTCCCAAATAGGACATAGGTTTCCATCTTTGTCACTGGGAGTCACGGTCATTTCCAGTTTAGTCAACTTGCTTCAGGTCAAAATTGGATGAATGACCGTTATCCATTTTTTTTTCTATTATTCATTTAAACACAAAAACGAAAACTGAAAAAAGGGATCGTTATCGGTTTTTTTCATTTTGGTTTCGGAAACAAATAATGAAGAAACAAGTTGTTGTTTAATTGTCTTATTTTTGTTTTTAATTTTGAAAAAAATGAACAAATCATACATGGATTCATCATAATAACCTATAAACAGTGACAATTCAAAAATATCTGTTTTAGTGTAAAAAAAAAAAGTTACATTATTTGAAAATGTTTACATTTAGAAACTATCCTTTCACAAAAAAAATGTAATCATCTGAACAAATATGAACAACTTGAAATGTCTTAACAGATGTAAATCCAATTTTAATTAATAATTAATATTCCACCTTTTTGGTGTATTTGTAGATCTACTGTATACATGTGTAAATAATAAACTATAATATTACTAAAATTACATTTCTATCTCTTCAGACATTTCAAGTCGTTCATGTTATTCATATTTTTATTGAAACTTTTCAGATGTTAACATGACTATTAGTGGTGCACCAATCACAATTTTTTTTTGCCCAATCAGCGATACCAATAATCAAAAAACTTGATCGGCCGATTGCCAATCACTGCCCATCACAGAAGGAATTTACAATGTGCATACCTTTCATCTAGGTATGGATAATTACAGCCCTAGATGAAACTATTTGAAGTTGCATCTAGGGCTGTAACTATCAAATATTTTTGTAATCAAGTATTCTGTTGATTTTTTTCATCAATTAATCGGATTAATAATTTTTTTTTTTAAAAACCCTTTAACTTCTGATGCATCATTGGTCAGTGTTCTATATGTATGGTTTATTCTAAATATTCATAATTCTGAATATACAATGGAGCAAAACAAATCGGTGAGTGAAACAAATAAAAAAACAGGGATGGGAGAAGACTGCAGTGTTTTGTGTGCATGTGCATCCTCACACAGACGCACGCACCTGGATGTGTGAAACAGTTGGTGCCTAATAATTACACTATCTTGGTACATTTGATAAAAATAATTACAACACGAGGCTACATGCTAACAGATGCGAATACTCACCAGTTAGCTCTGCTTTGATGAAGTGTCGAAGTGTGGATGCGTTTGGTTCAGGTGTTGTAGTAAATAAGGCAGTGCTAGGCTAATGCTAATTAGCCGTGGGCACACTGTTGTAAAATGGTCCTGTTATTAATTAACTATTTTTTAAATAGTACAGAAACAGTCAAGATGAGATGCACCTGTTCTGTTTGCGAGTTTGAAAATGGTCGCTAGTAATTTACCTTACGTGATCGGCTTTTTGATCGGCATATTTTTCCAATCACCGATCAGGCTATTTTTAGCCAATATCTGCCGATTATGATTGGCAATCAATCGATCAGTGCAACACTAATGACTATAATATAATTTCACTTTATTTAATGTTCTGGGACACATCAAGTCATATTGGTCTGAATGTGGCCCCTGAATTAAAATTACTTTGACGGCCCTGCATCAGTCAACGTAAAAATCAGGGGTCTCAAACTCATTTTCTTTCAGGGACCATATTTAGCCCGATTCGATCTCCAGTGGACCAAACCAGCAAAATATTAGCATAATAACCTATAAATCATGACAACTACAATTTTTTCTCTCTGTTTTGGTGCAAAAATCCTCTTAAAATATGAAAAGACCTACTTTTATAAAGTATACAAACCAAAAAAATGTGAATAGCCTGAAAAAAAATTCAATTTCTTTAGGGAAATAAGTCAAATTTTAACAATATTCTGCCTCAACTCATCATGTCTACATGTGCATAATGAATTAAATCTACAAAGACACTAAACACTTAGAAACAGAAGCAGAAAATTGCTAAAATTTTGCCTAATTTTCATTCAATTTCCTGTTGTTCACATTTGTTCAGGTTTTTCACATTTTAGTTACAAGCTACTTTGTAAATGTCAATATGTTGTTACTTTAGTGTAATTTTTTGCACTAAAACAAAGACAAGCATTTTAACTTGATATACCATAATGTACTGTATTTTCCGGACTATAAGACACACTTAAAATACTTTAATTTTCTCCAAAAAGCACAGAGTGCCTTATATATGGATTAATTCTAGTTGTGCTTAGTGACTTAGAAATGTGACTTTTTATCTCAGAAATTTTGACTTTTTAATAAGATGTTCTAACATTTTCGATCATTTGACAGAAAAAAAAAAAAAAAAATCTGTATCTGCTCCAAATATGATCTTAGAAATATCGGCGGCCTGTATCAGTGGAATGGAAAAGAAAATCTGTATCTGTTCTCCCCCAAAAAATAAATCCATATCAGTCGATCACTATCTTTGACTCATTTAGGAATTCTTGTCATCGTACACAAACAACGGCCAAGTACTTTATGTTGGATGCCAACCCGTCAAACATAACATTACATAATCACAGCAGTTGTTTGTTGTAAATGTACAAACATCACAGGAGGTACAAAGGGCAGATTTGTTTCAAAAACATATCAGTCTTGAATCTTCAGAATACTCCTCTTCTCCAGATCATTCATTTCTTTGAGAATCAGAGCCACGTTGTATCGCAGCTCCTGGAATTTAGACACTGGAAGCTACAGAAGAAAACGACAATTCAATGATAATGTAAAAAAAACACACAACGAAGGTGTACAACTAGCTCCTCATAAGTCACATTATTTTAATAACACACACACACATATATATATATATATATATATATATATATATATATATATATATATATATATATATATATATATATATATATATATATATATATATATATATATATATATATATATATATATATATATATATATATATATAATAGCTCCCACATTGACATTAATTTAATAACACATATCGGTGATGTGCAGGTCGATGTATAAATGACCTGCAATCAACGTTTTTTTTTGGGTTTTTTTTTTCGAACTAGCCCGCCCACATCTCAGACTGCAAGAAATATATTTGAAATGGACTGACCTGACCTGCATTTTTAAAAAGTAGTCAATGGTCTTTATGAACATCACATGTCCTTACTCACATCTCTCTCCCATCCCCTTCCCCAATCAAAAATGTGTTTTATATTATTTTACTAGTTTAATCTAAAGGTTTTATTTCTATCACAGATCTCTGTGTGCTCCTGTAATGGAAATCTATTGTGCTTTCACATTGTATTACTTATTGTTTTCTTTATATTATTACTTTGTCTTGTGTTTTACATCTGACAGCTTTAACTGTTGACTGTGCTTAAGCCCAGGGCATTTAAACCAGTCAGAGACACTTTTATGGTTAGTTGTATCAGTTGAAAGTTTTACCAACCTTTCTGTGACCTCCTTTTATTGCTAGTTGTATGATCATTATCTTAACCAACCTTTCTGTATGTTTCCTTTGATTGGCCAGTTGTATCTGTATAAGTACCTGTGTCTCCTTGGTCTGGCAGAGATCTCTCCACACACATGCTGCCATGTGTGTGTTCTGTCTTGAACAGAACTCATTACAATTATTTTTCTAAATATTATTCTGATTCCAGCTTTGTTCTGAATTAAACTGAAATAATTCCACAACACTCCGTTAAGACAATTAAAGTTGTTTGCTAACTGTGTTAGCGTGTGAGTGGTGTTAGCGTGGAGCGCAGCAGCAGGAGGGAGACATGGAATACTGCCCTGGTGGTGGTTGTACGTAGTTCAGCACTTACATAATCAGATTACAGCAGAATGAGAAGATTAGCGGCAACAACATCCCATGTAAAGCTTCTATTGATGGAATCACCTTATCTGTACCTGATGCGTCTTTTTCAACTTGTGTCCGGGCATAACTGAAGGGATAGCAGCTGTAATTTCCATTTACCGCTTATCGTTCTGGGTAAATTTGTCTAAAAATGTCTAAAAACTGCCTCTGTAAATGAAAGCTGCAGCTATTCTTCAACCGTCTGGAGTAATAGATAAAAGAATGGGCTCTTTGTAAAAGGTACCATTTGGAAACACTCACTTTTAGGCTGAATCCCATGTCACCCCTTAGCCCTTCAAATGGAGCTATAAGGATTAGGGCTACAATGTTAAGGTTAAGATGACGTGAAATAAACTTTTTATTCACTCAAACTATTTTTTGTTTTTATTATTAATCACACATTATTACGCTGTGTAAAAAAAAAAAAAAATCCATGACTTTTCCAAAACTTTCTGGGTCTTTTTACTTTTCCAAAACCTTTCCAGGTTTTTTCAAAACGTACAAACCCTGATATGTGTTATTAAAATAATGACATATACATACAAGGGGTGGGATGTAAGGGTTAGTAAGAGGTTACATTGATAAATATGTGTTCATTTGTAGCCTGAAGTCAAAGCAGTACCTCAAACTGTTGAAAAGTCCCATCTGATAGTTTCATCTGCATCAGAACCGAAGGCTGGAGGGCTCTGGACAAACAACTGAAGAGACAGAGACACACACACACACACACACACACAGAGACACACACACACACAGAGACACACACACACACAGAGACACACACACACACAGAGACACACACACACACACACACACACACACACACACACCAGAAATAAGGATGAGAGGGAATATGATTTCACAACTCCTGCTGTTTTTACTATGGAGACATTTCTGGAACAAAATTAAGTGTATTCACAGGAAAGTACTGCTTCCATATTTGGGATAATATCATGTATCCTTGGTTGTAGTTGAGCATACAATAAATATTGTCAAACCGTAAAATGAGTCCATTTGTTCTGATAATGTGTTGTGTGTTTGATATTTGTCAGAATACCAATCAAAAAAGTTACCACATTAAAAATCACATTTACAAAATGAAAATGTATGAATACACTGTCTTCAGAATGAATAGAAATTTCTAAGCAAAATAAAATATTCAAGAAAATGAACAAAAATGACCTAAATATTGGGGAATATTGGAGAATTTCGTATTTGTACTGAAGACAGTGTAGTCATAACTTTTCATTTCGTAAATGTAATTTTTTTTATGTGGTAACTTTTCGATTCGTATTCTGACAAATATCAAATACACAACACATTATCAGTACAAATGGACTAATTTTAGAAGTTGACAATATTTATTTTATGCCCAACTACAACCAAATGTGCACACATTACGTTCCTGTGAATAGCCTTAATTTTGTCCCAAAAATCGCTCCATAATTTAGCACTGACTTATTCTAACAACCATAATAAGACAACTGGAATGATCACTGCAAGTGATTAAGGTTGTTAAACTGAATGTTCCAAAATAACACAACCAAACACTTTGTCTTTATTATTTTTTACCTTGTAGAAATGGCCACGTCCACTCTCCATTTAAGCTGGTCTAAAGTGGGCAGATGTGGATCCTTCTGAGACGCCAGTGCCTCCAGGGCTGCACGGCTACAAATACCAACACAAGTGTTACGTTAAGTAATGATCATGGGGGATTAGTTATTAGTTAGGATATGATGGATACAAATATATCCAACTAAATTCCTAACATGGAAAAAATGCATTGAATACGTTAAAGGGAAAACTCTCAAAATCACTTGCAATCCTGTGTAAATCTAGAAATGTACTAAATTCTGAAGCCTTGCATTTAATCTACTACTCACTGATTGTGTCCTTTATGACTTTACTGTGTGGAATTGTGGGGATCTACTTTCAAAACCACAGTAAATTCAATAATAAAAGTAAAAATAAAATCAGCTATACGTAACATCAACAAAGCTGATTATTATGCTCACACAGAGCTACTTTTCCTAAATTCTTATGTGATGACATTTTGTGACCTGTTTTATTAAAAATGTTCAATGAATCAGCTGATTCCTGTAATTTACATGTGATCTTAATGAATTGTAAACTTGATACAGATAATAAATTCAGAACTTATCTTTGGCTGGACTTCACTTTTGACTGAACCTCAAGTCGTCTTTGGAGCTTTCAATCAATGAACACAAATGATGGAAAGGTCCATGTCTGTTGATCAGTAACTGTGGACACACTATCTGAGGACATGAAGACCTCAGGACACTTGGGTTTGTCTTCAGGGACCCTCTACTTACTACCACTTATTTTTACTCCGGATAATCCATTTAAGTAAAGATCATGGGGGATTGCATCATCTAGAACAGTTGTATACATCTGTAACTGCACTGAAAGTCATCAATAAGAGCAAGTCAAACCTACCGATTTCCAAAGACCACACTGGAGAAATCTGTGATGAATTCTTCAGGTATCCTGGTGTGAAAAATTTTAAAAAGGTGAAATTCAGTATTATGTTAAAAAAAAAAAAAAAAAAAAAAAAAGTGTTTCTGAAAAAGTGATGGTGTTAAAAATGCACGTCTCACCTCAGGTCTCTGAGATCTTCTTTAAAAGCCTACAAATGAAAACACAAAAAGAAGAAAAATATAAAATGAAGCTTAATGCGACAGCAAAGCATTTTGTGTTGCCGAAAAACATATGCCCTAATCACTTCCATGCTAACATAGTTTGGCTCAAAAACTGGTAATTGTTTGGAGCTACTTTCTCTCAATAGTGATCATTGCACGTTGTCTCTGCTAACAGCTGTGCATCTGCACATAGCAACCGCAAACCCTATCGAACAACTGATGAAAGTAGTTTGTTAAATCACTATTGAGAGAAAGTATCTGGAAACAATTACAAGGTGTGAGTTTTTGTTCCGTGACGGTTTTGTTCTGCAAATAAATCACTCATTCGAATGCATAATGTTTTGAGAAGAAACACGTTTCATTTTGTTGACCCCAGGAAACCTGTAATTTTCACTTTGACCAAAACCGGACGAGAACTCGATTCAGAGGATACGGTCGGGGGTAATTTACTGTGGGGGCACCAGAGTAAAGACACTAATTCTATACAAATTCATCTGAAAAATGGTGAATTATCCTTTTAAGGGTGTCAGAAAACCTTTTTTTCCAGAACGGCACAACATAATATCGTGTCTTACTTCCTGTTTAAAGGATGATGTGGGGATGCGGATGGCATTGGACAGAACTCCATACATCCCAGCCACTATGTGACTGAGCCTCTCCTGGGAGATGACGCTGCTCTCTGCTATCGACTTCATCACCTCTCTGCAGTCTTTCCCCTCCAGGGCGCTGACCACAGCTAGAGGAGACAACCATTCAGATGTCATTTATTATTCACCGCTCTGTTGAGAGTCACAGGGGCTTGGGTCTGATTACAAGATGAATCACACACAGACACTAAACACTCAACACAGAAAGACATTTGTTATACTCCAAAAAACTGACTCCTTTTGATAGATAGACAGATGGACAGATAGACAGACAGAAAACTTCACTTTTTTTAAATCTTTGTTGTACTAAAAATAACATGAAAATATGGGAATATTTACATTTGCAAACTATAATGTAACAATAAAATGTGAAAAACCTGAACAAGTGTGAACAACATAAAATGTTTAAAGAAAATTCACTACAATTTTTAATAATTTTTTGCTTCTTCATGTAAAAATTATTTCTTTAAGCAAAATATTGTTAAAATTGCATTTGCACTAAAACGTAATTAAATAAAGTTTAATTCTTTTAATTCATTATGTAAAGTCGATTTAAAGGAGCTGCTTGTTTTTTTGTTTTGTTTTTTTACAGCCAAACCCTGGTTCCATTTATTATCAGTGTTTGTGTCTTACACCTCTGCTTCCTGATGATGGCAACAACAACCCAGTAAATATTCATGATGTGTGGATCAGTGTTGATGACAATGCTTTTGTGTACTCGTGTGAGTGTGTGTTTTTGTCATGTGCTGCATTTGTGAGAAAAACCACATGGAATTAAACTAAAGTTGAGTATGTAAACATCCCTGGTACTTCCATAGGTCTATTTACATTTCTATTTACTGTATTTTCTAGACAAAAGGTGCACTTAAAAGACTTTAATTGTCTCCAAAAATGACAGTGCACCTTATAATCCAGAGCTCCTTATGGATGGATTCATTCTGGTTGTGCTTAGTGACTTTGAATTTTGACTTTTCATCTCAGACATCAGATGGGTCAACACCTATGGCTCTGTCACGTGTGAATGAAAAATCAAGCCTTGGCCGAGGTCTGCTGTCTCTGACTGTCTTGCTACTGATTCATTAATGTGCATTGTTCTAATCAAATAAACTAAACTAAACACTGTTATCATCCTGTATTTATATTTATGTGTGTATCACTGAGTGAAAAGTAAAAAGTATAAATTTGCACACATCATTTATCAAATAGCCTTATCATTCTGGGACGATTTTGCTTCAGACCCCTTGATAAATCCCTCCAAATTAAAACTCCAGCTGTTTTTCAACTGTCTGGAGTACAGATCGAAGAATGGGTTCTTTGTAAAAGTTAACACCCTGTAGTTTGGCCTAAAACACTTGTTTTTTTTCTGTTTATTTCACCAATAAAAGGGTATAGACTTATATTTATATATATATATATATATGTATGTATATATATGTATATATATATGTATATGTATATATATATATATATATATATATATATATATATATATATATATATATGTATATATATGTATATGTATATATATATATATACATATACATATATATATATACATATACATATATATATATACATATACATATATATATACATATATATATATACATATACATATATATATATATATATATATATATATACATATATATATATATATATATATATATATATATATATATACATATATATATATATATATACATATATATATATATATATATATATATATATATATACATATATATATATATATATACATATATATATATATATATATATATATATATATATATATATACATATATATATATATATATATATACATATATATATATATATATATATATACATATATATATATATATATATATACATATATATATATATATATATACATATATATATATATATATATATATATACATATATATATATATATATATATATGTATATATATATATATGTATATGTATATATGTGTATATGTATATATGTGTATATGTATATATGTGTATATATATATATATATATATATATATATATATATATATATATATATATATATACACACACGTTTTCAATTTCTTTACATTTCACACAAAACATCATGGATCCACAACATAAGCCAAATATCGATGTCCAGACAACATGAAATAAAAACATGATTAAATAAATAACTAATTGACATGTCGATACAAATAGCGACAAAAACGAACAATAAATTTGTACTTTGGGATGTTAGCATTTAATCTGACGTTACCTTTCAATATTTTCCTGAATGTCTCCTGGTCCACGTCCTTTAGATTTTTTGACAGTGCCTCGATTTCCGGTGGTATCCTGCCACCCAAAAAGCTAGAGTCTTTCACATGGCCCGTAGACATGATTGATGATGTTTTGAAATGTGAATATATAGATAATTTACAGAGCTAATATGCTAGCCCTGTTTCTGTGACTACTTCCTGTTTTCCGAAGTGACGTCACGTGAGCGTAAATCCCCTGTCGTCTCGCGGTGACAGGACTGCTCAGCTCATCGATAGAAAAGAAAGGATTTGGAAATGGAAATGGCAGAAAACACCGTTCTTTAGACGACTAAAGGTTGGTTTTTGTGTGCAAGTAGCATTTAAGTTACAACTGCGTCGTGTTAGTAATCAGTTCAAAGCCGGTTCTGGGGCGAAAGAAGCAGTTACATTATGGCTTTTGTCGCTTAGTACGTGTTACGTAAACGTTTGGAGCATTAGCAGCGAGCTAGTAATGTTAGCAAGTGTTGTGTTCCACTCACTAGCTTCCTACTCGATGTGCCAGATGCTCAAGTAACTTAATATACGTTTTACCCGACAAAGTGTTGTCTATTTGTTGTTAAATTCCAGTATATTTGTTTACCGGTAGCTTTAAGGGTTTGTTTTGGTGCTAGTTGTGTCAAAAAATGGCAGTTAAGGGGGTGCTTAAATTGGACATCTGGCGTTGGTAGATAAGCTAGCGTTAATCTAGCTAAAAAAAAAAATCCTTTTTACGTCACCAAAGATACATGCTAACTAGACAGTTTCTCCTGGACAATTTCAGTCAAATACTCGTTAAACTTTTAATGCAAATTTCATTCAGCAGCATTGGTGATTTAGTTAACAAAGTAAATAATGTAACTTTAGTAACTTCGATGGTAAATATAGTAAAAATACAGCGTTAGTGCAGTTTACACTAAGGGCAATAAGCATATGTGTAATGTTCTCTTTCTGTCCATTCGTTTCAGATACACTTAGCCATGTCCGAATCTCTTTATGAGAAGTTTTTGGCCCCAGAGGAGCCTTTCCCTCTCCTCTCTCAGAGAGCTAATCTCAGTGATGTGGGGACCCTGGATGTCAGCGATTTTGGATGTCAGCTGTCCTCTTGTCACAGGACAGATCCTCTGCACCGCTTCCACAGCAACAGGTGAACGGCGTGTATAACTATATAGGTGTATTTTCCCACCATTTAATAGAAATGTTACAAAAAAGTGTCTTAAAAACACTAGAGCATGGAATATTAATGGAAATTGATGTTTTATTTTTGAAAGCAGTCGATAAACACTAGAAATATAGAAGAATAAGTATTTTCATAATCACATTATCTCTCCTATTGATTTATTATTAAGGAAAGACAAAAGCTGTGATCAAAAATCAATACAACTGTCACATAATATGTCATATCTTCCTCATTTGAGATGTCAAGTTGAAATGTAGCATTGGATGAGAGTAACATGTACTGAGGCTATTGAGATGAAGATCTGTTAATAAAGACTCTGGGTAATTAATTAATTAATTCGTTAATTAATCAACAACCAATAATGACGAAAAACAATTTCTGATCACGATACTTGTTTTAAACAGTTTTTTTGGCAGTTGTTGATGGCAATGAACATTTATCAGCAGAAACGTATGCCTAAGAATCTGACATTTGTCACAAATTATTAGAGTAATGATTTTCTTTTCATCTCACACTATAATAACAATAGTGGCGCCCCCCCCCGAAATAAAGGTCTGTGTACGGCACTAACCATCATCCTGCACATCAGCACATTAATGAATTAGACAAATTAATTATGATAAAAACAAGAATTCCATCATCTACAAGCATTTATAAAGCCATCCTGGATTACAAAATGAAGACTGAATGTATCTTGAGTTCATTATTCATGCTTGAAATGATGGACTTCTTGATCAATTTATCAGCTGTCATGTTGGATTGTTTTTTCTGAGCTCATTTATCTGGGACATACAAACTAAGGGTCGACTGATACATCAGGCAGCTCATTTATCAGGCCAATTTTTGAGGTTTTGAAGTGTATCAGCATTGACCGATTCGTATGTGGTTCCGCTGACCCATTTTTACCCATATTGGCCCCAAATACCAGCTTAATGAAATCTGTATCGGCCATTAGAAAACCTGTATCACTCGATCTTTAATAAAAACATATCTTCTGAACATATGATTTTGATTAAACAGGGACAGTTCAGTATTTTTCAAATGAATGTGTATGTCATCAGTGTCTTAACTCTGGTGCACCCACGGTAACTTACCCCTGACAGTGTCCTGTGAGCCTGGTTTTAGTCAAAGCCAAAGTAGTCCTGACAGGTTTCCTGGGGTCAACAAAATAAAATGTGTTTCTTCTCAAAACAGTATATGTTGGAATTAGTGATTTATTTGTGTAACAAAACCGTCACAGAACAAAAACTCAGACCTCGTAATTGCTTGGAGCTACTTTCTCTCACTGCTAACAGCTGTGCACCTTAACAAACTACTGTCATCAGTTGTCCAGTAGTGTTTGCGGCTGTTACGTGCAGGTGCACAGCTGTTAGCCGTGATAACGTGCATTGATCGCTATTGAAAGTAGCTCGAAGCAATTACGAGGTGTGAGTTGTTGTTCTGTGATGGTTTTGTTATGCAAATAAATCACTCATTCCAAAAAATACTCTTTTGAGAAGAAAAATATTTTATTTTGTTGACCCCAGGAAACCTGCTGGGACTACTTTGGCTTTGACCAAAACCGGACCAGAACTGGGCTCACAGGACAGTGTCGGGGGGCAAGTCAGTGCGGGTGCACCAGAGTAAAGACACTGATGACAAACACATTCATCTGAAAAATACTGAACTGTCCCTTTAAGAACCACTGCCCTAGGGGATAATAAAGTACCATGAACCTTGAACTGAATCTGTCGCCTGCATCGAGTCTGTTGATTTTAACCTATAATTTAAAATTATAAGTTAGAAATTAATTAACTGATCAAGTACTATAGCTGTTTATTTTTATATGTGTAGCAGCATGGTCTAAAATGTGTCATATACTACACATTCACCCTCTGTTCCATCCAGGTGGAACCTGACTTCCTGTGGCACCAGTGTTGCCAGTTCAGAGTGCAGTGAGGAGCTCTTCTCCTCTGTGTCTGTCGGGGATCAGGATGACTGCTACTCCCTTTTGGATGACCAGGAACTGACGTCTCTGGACTTGTTTCCAGAGGGTAGTGTTTGCAGTGACGTCTCCTCTTCCATCAGCACCTACTGGGATTGGTCTGACAGCGAGTTTGAATGGCAGGTCGGTTGCTAGATATTTGTTAAACCCAGTTCAATTAAACATTAGTACTGTATTTTCCAGACTATAAGCCGCACTTAAAAAGACTTACATTTTCTCCAAAAACCACAGTGCGCCTTATATATGGTTGATTCTGGTTGTGCTTAGTGACGTTTTGACTTTTTATCTCATAATTCTGACTTCCTTAATGTGCCTTATAGTGCAGAAAATACGGTACTGAAAGATGGCAGCATGCACAGTTGCAGCGGTTCCATGTTCTTTTTAGTTTTGTTGTACATATTACATGTTACAATCATAATAAAATACTATTAATAAGATGCAATTAAATGTTATTTGTTGAGCCCCAGATCACAACATGGTTTGTCTCACAGAGGTGGAACCACAAGGCACGTGCTTCTGTTGTTTCTCATTTGTGTGATTGTTGTTCTTCCTCCAGTTGCCAGGCAGTGACATAGCCAGTGGAAGTGATGTCCTTTCTGACATCATCCCAAGTGTGCCCAGTTCACCCTGTCTGTTTTCCAAGAGGAAGCCCAAGCCCCACCCCCACCGCAACCTGGACGAGCTGCCCTGGAGTGCCATGACCAATGATGAACAAGTAAACACGCATATTCTGTCTTCTGTCATTCGCCTTATTTACCTGGCGGCCATTTTTACGCTTGAGGGGTACAGAAGTAAATGGAAGTACACAGTTCCATACGTTGCCAATCACTAGCTTCAGTGAATGTTCGTGTTGCCAACATGCCAGCAGTTTGGACCACCAGTCTCTAAGTCATGCCAGAGTTAATGTTCAATATTATTGAACAAGTATTCACAGAATGCCTAATCTCAACCCTTGCTTAAAACTGCTTGTGAAAAATAGTCTTGCTGGAATGTTCAGAAATTGTCTGAGGTAATATAATTTTGTGTCTGCAACCCAAGAAATGATTGGTCTATGTGACTATATTTGACATTAATCACAATTATTTTTCTGTACTTCTTCTCATTGTGCCTTTTGATATCGAGTTTCTATCATTATTCACTGTTTCAGATTTACTAAATCCATCCTTATTTGCTTTTAATGTGCGTGTTGGTAAAGCCATCAAAAATCAATCCTCAGTCACCCATCGCTGATCCTCCATTTGAAGACTCCACCTGTGATTTAAATATTTCATCTGTCGAATAATCATAAGCGTAATGTTTATGGTTCATGGTGATCAGGGACATTTAATGACCCAGTCAACGTCAATTTCCATCACAGTCTGTTTGACACAGACAGTGTTACACAAGTTAACTGTTTGACATGTCACCTTTGACCTCCAGAGATATGAAAAACTATTGGTCATAGGTAATAACATCAATCATGAGAATTATAGAAATCTTCATTCCACACCGTTTGGTACCAATCTGAACGTTCTGTGACCGTTCTGGAGTTAGAACTGATAATGTGATTTTGACCTGGTGTTCTGCTGTTTCTGCTGTCAGCTGATGAAAATGAATTATTTGGCGGCTTAGTGTCCACTACTGCGTTCCGTACATTCATATTTTCATTCCACCTTTAGTGTATGTGGAGGTTATTCAGACAGGATAGTGAGGACCTGTGTTAATGAAATGGGTAAATGTCAGTTTGACAACAAGTGGCTCAAAAGTAACAAATTCTTCATCTGGTTGTTAGAGGTAGTCGATGACAGACACTTGGCTCGTTGCAAAGTATTAAAAAACAAATCCATAGTTGGGGACTGCTTCTTTACAGTTTTCACCATCTTATTTTTTGTTTGCTGACGTTTGGACACTAAGCCTTCATGACCGCAGTGTCGTGCTCTTCCTCTACAGTCTGTTATCATATTTTGTAGTATTGAATCTTGATTAAGTTGAGGAAATTAATTAAAGATGCTGTGTGGCATCCATTTTCCTGCCTCACAATTTCTGTGAAATGGTATTTTTTCCAGATATGTGTTTTATTGACTGCATTACTTCAATAGAATCTTTTTTTATTGCTTATTTTCCATAAATGTAACTTGAAGTTTTTCATTTACAAAGTGACATGGTTTTGAAAATCAAATATGATCGTACTTTTTTGGAGGTGGTCTCCATCTTGTTCTAAACTTTTTCTTATAATAGTCTCAAAACAATCTAAAGTTGAATTTGGTGATTCTTGCAAAAACCCTGATTAATCTATGTGGTACGACCATTTCACACCAGTTTAGAACGTTTGCTCAAAACATAAACAAAACACAAAACGTTAGGTAATAGAACTTCTAGAGCTAGCAGCTAGAGACTGGGATGGCAAGTTGTCACCATGACAACCCAACAGCACTGTAGATGAGTTATGTTATCCATCTGACCGACCTACTGAAAATAAAATGCTGCCAGCACTAAATGTTCAACAAACACTGACTGAAAGCTTTTCTCGCGGCACAACTTATGATAAACATGGAGCACGATGGGGAGCGATAACAGACGCAATAACATCATATATCCAAAATATTGGTAACATGTTCAGGTTTATTGAAGTAGTTTGATTGATAATAAGGTTTTGTTTTATTTTGTCCTTACAAAGTAAAAATGTTACTAGTTTTATTTTTATCTTACTTTCGCACTACTACGTTTTTTGCAATGTTTTTCATATAATATGAGTATTAATGTATATTGTTTTAGTTGTTAAAATATTTTAAGCTTTCTTTCTTCCAACAAAATTTATCTTTTGCACTATTTTTTTTGCACTGTTTTTCCTGTAACAGTGGTGGATATGTCTGGACTTACTACAGTTCATGTAGGCAAAGTCTCAGGTTGCAGTTGCACCTTTTGCACAACTGATTTATTATTTACAGTTATTTGTAGAAGTATTTTTGTTTGACATGTTATCTAATTTAAAAAAAGATGACGAAAGAAACCACATTTCTAGTGTTTTCATTTTCATTTAGCCCACGTGGGAAAAAATCGTATCGTGAATCGAGTTTTTTAGGAAAAAATCAGAGATTTTTTTAAAAGAGAAAATCGCCCAGCCCTAAGTGAGGTAATACAGAATTCTATTAATGCAGTGAGTTACAAATCTATACACGGTGTCAGGTGTGATTAGGTTCAGAAGCATGTAGAGTGGAGGCTTTTGGGTATTTGCAGAAAGCATTCCCAAATTGCTGAAGAAAGTTTTGACAACTTGCAGTATTGCTGAAAACTGAAAAAAATGAGAGTATTTCCATCTCTGTGCTACTTTTTAGTTTTCACAGACTGTTGCTGTCGACATGACGACTCAGAATGTTGTGTGTTTATAGGTGGAATACATCGAGTACCTCAGTCGGAAGGTCAGCACAGAGATGGGCCTCAGAGAACAACTGGATATTATCAAGATCATCGACCCCTGTGCTCAGATCTCCCCCACCGACAGTGAGTTCATCATAGAACTCAACTGTCTCACTGATGAGAAACTCAAGCAGGTGAGCAGCGGTTGTCAAACGCCGCATTAACCTTATTGTCAACACTATAAGGCGCAATGGACTAAGACACATTCAGTGAAGTAAAAATCATTAGATAACTAGAAAAGCACTCTTGACAGCACAGATCTCCACCAAGGTAGGACCCCCCCACCCACCCCGGATCACCACCAAAATCTAATCCTTTCCAGACCTCCCCATTACCAAACTACCTTGTAAATGTCATCAAAATCTGTCCATAAGTTTTTGACTTATTTTGTACACAAACAAACCAACGCCGGCAAAAACATAACCTCCTTGGCGGTCGTAAAAAGCCAAATTTATGAGATCAAAAGGCAAAATTGCGAGATAAAAAGTTAAAATTATGAGATAAAAAGTCAAAGTTCAAAGTCCCAAAGCACAACCAGAATGAATCCATATATGAGATCCACTGTGTTTTCTTTGGAGAAAATTAAAGCATTTTAATTGCGCCTTATAGTCTGTAAAATACTGTACATACAGTAATAAGTCTAAGAACACCTGTACAACAGAACCGTTGTTTACTGCAGCACCTCAGCAGTCTCAAACTTCACAACAAAAAGAGACTCGAACACATTGTGAAAGTGGCAGGCAAAATAATGGGGGTCACACTACCAGATCTGTCCATCATTTATCACAGGAGGATCACTCTTAAGGCCCAGGACATTATCCAGTGTCCTGACCATCCACTCCACTCCGAATTTGAGCTCCTTCCCTCTGGCAGGAGATTCAGATTTGCCAAAATCCAAATCAAACAGACTAAAAAATTCATTCACAACACAGGCCATTATTCAAGTCAATTCAAATCCAAAATAATCAGGATGGCCTTCATTTACTTATTTACTTATTTACAGATTGTATGTAATAGCTCCCAGTTTGTTCTCTGGAACACTGTCATTCTTAAATTTTAATGTTGTGTGGATGTGTTCTATGTGTTTTTATCCCTCTGCAACACAAATTTCCCCTCGGGGACAATAGAGTTGAATTGAATTGAATCATTGTTTGTGCTGTGACCAGGTGAGAAACTACATCAGAGAGCACAGCCCACGGCAGAGGGCCAGTAGCACCAGAGAGGGCTGGAAGAGGAGCAGCCACAGCAGCGCCAGCACCGGAGGGGTCAGTGGAGCCAGCAGCAGCAACGCCAGCATGGTCAGCTCCGCTAGCTCCTCCACCGGCTCCACAGCATCCAATTCTGTGGCTGGTAAGCTGCTGCTGCGCCACCTGTTTACTAATGCTGCAACTAACCACAATTTTACGAGTTGACTAGAAACCGTTAGTCTACTAATCTGATAATTATCGATTTATTTGTATTTATTTTTTTAAATTTATCATGAAGTTGATTTAATTATGAGGCAAATGATGGTAATAGTAGGGTTCCCACAGGTCCTTGAAGTCCTTGAAAGTGTGTGAATCTGAAAAAAAAAAAAAGAGTTGTTTTAGGGTCAAACAGGTGGAATAACAGAGAAAAGACAAAGACAGTGTAAATTGAAGACACTCAGAATGTCCATCAGTTTAGGATGTTGAACATGGACTGAACTGGAACACATTGAACAAGAAGTGTTTGAACTTTGACCCAGCAGGTTTTATTTTGGGCTCTTAAAATACATCAGTTCAGATGTTTTCTGGCACTTGGTTTGACTCCAAACAACAATTACACAATTAAATGTTTGTCAAGATAGTGAGGGTGAAAAAAAATCACAACAGAACTGGAAACTATAGTAAAAACAAACAAAACCAAACTGTTTATTTTTTAGTCTCATTCGCTGCTGTTTTGCTCCAGTGTATGTTCAGAATTAAGAATATTTAGAATAACTAGAGATTACTCGATTAATTCGATGAACTTGATTAACTCGATGAAAAAATTGACAGAATACTGGATTACAAAAATATTTGAAAGTTGCAGCCCTAGTGCAGCCCATACACTGTGGCTCCCCCTGGTGGATATATGATGGAACTGATGGCTAGTTCATTTATTGTCAAAGAAAGAGTGAGGTACAAGGCTCTGCACTAACAACTAACGCTTGTTTTGTTTTTTTCTTGTGTGCACCCACATTTTTGAACCACATTGCATTTAACACCGTAGTTTTACATGTTCATCTTTTTCTTTTTTTTAATTGTTGTCCATACAGACAATATTGATTTGTAAATGATTAATCAAAAATTTTGATAACTTAAAGTTGTTTGTTTGGGGCAAGAAAGATTAGAACTGACTGAAAAGTGTTAAAGTGTTAGTGTTTCACTGAGCTGAAATTTATTCTGAAAACATCTCAAGATATATTTGAAAAAAAAATGTTTAAATTAAAAGTGCTTAAGGCTGAACATGTCAATATCTGAAAATCTGAACACCTCCATAGCTTATGGACTATCCTCCAGTACAATCACATGACCCTCAGATGTACTGATGCCTTATGTCTTTCAGTATGAGTGTGTGATGTATGTCTACGCTGCAGAGGATAGCTGTTAGCATATAGCCGTTAGCATACATAAGAACTAATTAGTACATACTCTGAGATATGGATGACTCTCTATGTACAACCTAAACTCTGCCCATCTGCATGAACTGACATGCAAATAGAGTCCTGTCTCTTGTTGATCACCTGTAGAGTAGTGTAGTATAGAGTTGTGGACATTTTTTTTCCCCAAATCGTACCGGTGTGACTTCACATTTTTTTTGTTGCACTTTTGACAAATTGGGTCACATGTGTGACCCAATTGACTGCACTCTAGATACCTCACTCTTTTTTGACCATTGTTGTGTTTGCATCCCTGTTTCAATGCAAATGGTCAAAACCAGTATAATATGGGGTCATCTTCACCCTTTAAGAACCAAAGTCGTAATATTGCAACAAGCAACATAACTGAATAAAACTGGTTTTTGACAGAACGAACCGCTGACTCTTCAGTCAATGGACGACCCGCTTTACCAGCTGAGCCACAGCCGCCCCAATGGGTGAATGTAAGGCTAATGTAAAACGCTATGAGAACCATGAAGGTGGTAGAACTATAGAAGTGCAGAACATTTGTTATTTAGAGGAGGGGTGGGAGAAACGTCCAGCAATTCAACATGTGAGAGTTTGAAAATATACACGCCCGCCTCTTCTGCTGTCTCGAGCGGTAACAGAAGTTTACGACCATTCGGCAGAACTCACGTTGATTCGCTAACAAGCAACACCACAGTGGCTAACTTCAAGCCATGGCCTTTTCACCTCCGTGGGTTTGTAGCCCCTTTTCCTTTTTCACTTGACACCAGCGGTGGAAAGCCGTAGTGATTCCCACCCTTGTCCTGTTCTGGTCTTCGCTCAGTTTCCTCATGGCCGTAGCTTTTTCAAACACAGTTTTTACTTTGGTTTTGCTGTCGGTTTTCATCTTTTCCACCATAACTGTTTATGTGAACACACAGAAGGGGGAGGGAGGGGTGGGGGATATTTTTGGGGGGTGCAGTGGACTGATATTTGATGGATGTTTCAGCAAATCAATCATTATAAAGATGATCAGTTCAATGATTGGCCAGAGTTTTCGTGTGGTTGAACCCTCTAGACTGGACGAAAACATTTTGGGGTTAGTTTTGCTAATCATATGGGATCATGAAGAGGTTTTTAAGCAATATGATTAAAAAAATTTCCAAAACAGATCTCCCACCCCACCTTTAATAACTGCACTATTAGTAGTATTTACTTTCACTGTCACAGGAGCGTGCAGTGTTGTGAGCTTTGTTTGAGATGCCTGTACAGAGTTGAAAAGTTACATTAAAGTTGAAGTGTTGAAGTGATATAATGCCCAGTTTTTTGTTGTTGTTGTTTTTGTTTCAGGTGCTACTGCTTCAGCCTGCAGTGGAAGCAGTGTTGCCAACATAAGCAGAGCTCACAGTGATGGAAACCTCTCCAGTGCTGCAGAACGCATACGAGACTCCAAAGTAAGAAAGCTGTACAGGTCATACATAAAGAAAACCAGCTCTTGTGTTTCTAAAGGATGGCCTGCATATTTGGGATATTAAAAGTTATGAATACACTGTCTTGAGTACTAATACTGAAAGTTGTCAAAAAATGTCATTTCAAAAAATATATTTTGTTAATTTTACTGTATACTTTGTTCATTTTTCTTCATTTTACTGGATATTTTTCTTCATTTTTCTTCATTTTACTGGATATTTTTGTTCATTTTACTGGATATTTTTGTTCATTTTACTTTATATTTTGTAATTTTTGTTCATTTTACTTTATATTTTGGTAATTTTTGTTCATTTTACTGTATATTTTCATTTTTCTTCATTTTACTGGATACTTGGTTAATTTTTCTTCATTTTACTGGATATTTTGTTAATTTTACTGTATATTTTTGGTAATTTTTGTTCATTTTACTGGATATTTTTGTTCATTTTACTGTATATTTTGGTAATTTTTGTTCATTTTACTGGATATTTTTGTTCATTTTACTACATATTTTGTTTGTTTTTGGTCATTTTACTGGATGATCATTTCGTAAAATTACATACATGAAATGAAAACACAGTCTTGAGTATCAACATGAATTTCTCAAGTGGAAGAAAATGGGTCAAAAATATGCCATGGCTTACGTCATTAGGTCACTCACCCCATGACGTAAGCCATTGGCACTATCTTTTTTTATGGGTAAGTGTAATATTTTTCTGTGCAATATTGATCTCTTTGTGTGTGTGTGTGTGTGTGTGTGTGTGAGAGAGAGAGAGAGAGAGTGAGGGATGGGCTATCTTGAGTTTTGTTTGTTTTTTTTCTGCTGCTGTAACAAAAGCAATTTCCTTGAAAAAGGATTAATAAATAATGAAGTATCTAAACACATTAAACACATAAGTACAAATGGACTCATTTTAGAGTTTAGAAATATTTATTTTATGTTCAACTACAATCAAAGACAAACGAATATCCCAAATATGCACGCATTTCTGTCCTGTGAATACGCTTAATTTTGTCCCAAAAATGTCTCCTTAGCCTTTCCTTTATTCTGTTTCTGTTAACGTTCCTTTACTCTGTTTCTGTTAACGTTCCTTTATTCTGTTTCTGTTAACGTTCCTTTCAGAAACGTTCCAAACAGCGTAAACTCCAGCAGAAAGCCCTTCGGAAGCGACAGCTCAAGGAGCAACGGCAGGCCCGCAAGGAGCGTCTGAGTGGACTGTTTCTGAACGAGGAGGTGTTGTCGCTGCGGGTGACCGAGGAGGACGACCACGGAGACGACCTGGACATACTGATGTGACACCAGTGAACCAATCAGTGCTCCCTCTAGGCCTGCTCTCTCACCGCCAAGCTGCTGCCGTAGAGCACCCAGACCGCACTAACCCATCACTAACTCACCCAGACAGCTGCATGTTATAGCTCTGAGTCACAGCTATAGTAGTAACGCATTTTTAAGAAGGACGTGTGACGCCAATAGCTTCTAGCGTAGCTCGAGATACATTAAAAAGTAGCGACGCCGGTGTCCAAACATACGTACAGCTGCTCGTATCTATAGTCGGCTCTGTTAGTGGAGCTGCAGTATCCCTGCTGACGTACTGTCAACACTCAGACGGTACTCACTTCTGTTTTTGCTTGCTTTTAGATGGTGCTAATGCATTACAGCCTAGACCAGGGGTGTCAA
The DNA here is from genome assembly GCA_020466265.1 of Siphamia tubifer. Taxonomy (NCBI): domain Eukaryota; kingdom Metazoa; phylum Chordata; class Actinopteri; order Kurtiformes; family Apogonidae; genus Siphamia; species Siphamia tubifer. The sequence continues at coordinate 3,452,619 of CM035792.1, read as the reverse complement.
AAGTCCAGTCCTGGAGCGACGGTGTCCTACAGGTTTTAGATATTTCCCTCTTCCACACGATTCACTTTAACCCTTTTAACTCCTAAGACTTCACCAGTTCCACGGTTTAAAAAAATAAATAAATAAAGAACAAAAACTAATAAAGATGTACAAAATAATAAATAACATGGAAGAATTTGCAAGAAATGTACTTAAAAAAACGGACAACTATTATTGAAATTTGGTCCCATCAGTTTTAATTTAGCCTTTTTCTAGATGAGTTTCCTTTTGACATCTGTGCTCCATGAACAAAACGCAGTAAAAAAAAAAGTTTATAAAAAAAAAGAAAAGGAAAATGGTTTATAGTTCTGTCTTTCTTTTTGAGTAAATTTCTTTGTAAATGTTTCCATGTTACTTAAATTTAGCAAATATTAGTTTTTATTAATTTTTTATTTTGTTTTTCTTTAATTTTGTTCCATTTATGTCTTAATTTGTTCATGTTACTAGTTATTTTGTTAGTTTATTGTTCGTTTTATTGATGACTTTGGCCATTTTTATTCACTTTGTTGCTTATTTTTATTTTTTTATTTTTTTTACTATGGAACTGCTGAAGTCTCAGGAGTTAAAGGGTTAAACTGAATCATGTGGAAGAGTGAAGTATCTAAACCTGCAGGACACCAGTGCTCCAGGACTGGACTTTTGACACCCCTAATCTAGAAGCTTACAGACGTGCATTAAAATCGATCACTAGTGTCAGGTACTTGAGCGTGAAGCTGCTTCTCCATGCGACAGCTTTGACTCATCTACTGCTTCTACTAACAGCTTCCAGGCACCAGACCACAGGACTTACACCACTGCAGTTCATTCACAACTTAGCAAATTCCTAATTTTTTCTTTGCTATTGAAACTGTCAAATCCTTCTGAAGAAGCAACAAGTCCTTCTCATACATGTTTCCCTCTAGTCGCGGCTTAAAAACAAACAAAAAAAAAACCCCAATAATGTAAGTATAGACATTTACATTTTTTTAATGAAGTACCTTAGCCTTTTGGAGAGCTGAGATGATGCAGGGAGTAGTTTAGAGGATGACAAAAAAGGAGGAAATGGCAGGAACAGAGAAGGGGGGGTGGGGGTAAATCATTGAATGAGTTGAGTAAAGAAATGCATGAGACTGTTCGTACATTATGCATGAGGTTAAAGCAGGGGTGCCCAATCCTGGTCCTCGAGGGCCGCTGTCATCAAACTCTGCAGAAGACTGATGATGACCATCAGGTGTGTTGAAAGAGGGAAACATCTAGAACAGTGTTTCCCAACCCTGGTCCTAGAGGCACACTGTCCTGCATGTTTTAGATGTTACCCTCTCTGATCACACCTGACAGTCATTAGCAGTCTTCTGCAGAGCTGGATGATAGGCTGATTATTTGAATCAGGTGTGGTTGGAGAGAGAAACATCTAAAACATCCAGGACAGTGTGCCTTGAGGACCAGGGTTGGGAAACGCTGATCTAGAACATGTGGGGCAGCGGCCGTCGAGGACCAGGATTGGGCACCCCTGGCTTAAAGGGATAGTTCAGTGTTTTTCATATGAATCTGTATGTCATCTAGGGATGTGACCTTTAGTCCAAAACACTATTCGAATTTCGTTACAAACTATTGGAATATTATTTGAAAATCGAACGTGTTTCATGACCCCACTCACCCACTGATGTGCGCCCCCACCCCCAAACATACACTCAATGACAGAGTAAAAGAGGTAACCAAAAGTTTACTGAATAAACAACAATATTACAAATCACACAACATGTTGATCTTCCCTGAGCGATTACCCCCGACAGTGTCCTGTGAGCCCAGTTCTGGTCCGGTTTTGGCCAAAGCCAAAGTAGTCCTGGCAGGTTTCCTGGGGTCAACAAAATAAAATGTGTTTTTTCTCACAACAGTATGTGAATGATTTATTGGCATAAAAAAAACCTCACACCTCGTAATTGCTTGGAGCTACTTTCTCTCAATAGCGATCAATGCGCTAGCATTGTCATTGCTAACAGCTGTGCACCTTAGCAAACTACTTCCATCAGTTGTTGGGCAGTGTTAGCGGCTGCTATGTGCAGTATCTGATCCTCTGAAATAGACGGTAAATTTAATATTGTTTCAGGGAAAAAAACAACAACCAATAATTGTCTTGGAAAACTTTATTGCTTTTTCTGTGGATCTGTGGCTATTTTTAGCTAAAATCTTCAACCCCATAACAAAAAAAAACACTGTTATGGAGACGAGTCATCGTTACAGGGTTGTTCATGCGTCAGCCTCCAATTCAGAGAACCACTTTAGATATAGGTGTGAGTCCGCTCTGTCGTTCTGCCGCTGACCATCATGCTCTCATTTCACTCTTTAAGGCTTAGAGGGAACACTGAAACAGTCTGCATGTCCCCAAATGACACCAACCGTGTGTGTGTGTGTGTGTGTGTGTGTGTGTGTGTGCGCGTGTGTGTGCGGTCCAACGACTAACAACTGACATCACTACTTGCTGTTCAAACTAGCATCTGTGTTGTAAATAAATAATAACATTTACTCGCTTGCTTTCAGGTTTGTCCTGGTAATAAAGGTTTGATTTAAAGCTTTTCCTGTTTATATAGATAAAACAAAAAACAAAAGAAGTCACCTGATCTGTCTGTAAAATATACCTGGTTCTATAATTATTATTTTAATGTGTTGTTTTAACTTTTGTCTTTTTTTTGGAATTAGAATTTCTATTTAGAGGCAAAAAGAAAAACTAGTGGTTAATTGGTCTTTTAAAATGGAAGAATTTAAATTGATTAAAGGCATTTTAATCAATTGACACACACACACTGCTGCACATTATGGGTTAATTGCATTAAAAAAATGTAATCACATTACTGTATTTTCTGAATTGTAAGACACATTAAGTAAAGTCAAAATTATCAGATAAAAAGTAAAAAAAAAAGATAAAAAGTGAAAAATTCCAAGTCACTAAGCACAACTAGAGTTAATATTTATGGCATTCCAGTTTTTGGAGGAAATTAAAGTCTTTTAAGGACGCTTCATAGTCTGAAAAATACAGTACTTAGGTCTTCCATTCAGAGGCAAAAAACAAAACAAAAAAAAATAGCGGTTAATTGGTCTTTGTTTTAAAACAGAAGAATTTAAACACACATTTGACCTAATTTTCAGTACATCATCATTGTGACAAAACATTTTAGTGGCCGTGAGCTTTGACCAACGGTTCTCAGATGGAAAAGGCTCTCCAGGTTGGGGGGGAGGTCCTGCCTCAGGTGGAGGAGTTCAAATACCTCGGGATTCAAAAGTGACTGAAGGATGGAGCGGGAGGTCGACGGATGGATTGGGGCCGACTCTGCAGTAATGGGAAGATTAAACTGATCTGTGGTGGTGAAGAAGGAGCTATGTCGAACTATGTTCCGACCTTCACCTGTGGTCATGACCGAAAGAATGAGGTCACAGGTACAAACAAATTTAGTTTCCTTCGCAGTGTGGGCGGCTCAGCCTTATGGTACTGAGCCTGAATACTAATGTACATCTGTGATGCACCACGTAAACACCAGAGTGATCCTGCAGAAGCACCTGCAGCACTGGGAATTCCACCACCTCTTCCAGGAACTCCGCCTGGACGTCGTCCGCTTTCAACGGTATCGGGTTCAGTTTTTCTTTCTGCTGTCTTCCGGGTCGGTCCGAGCATCACATCATTCTGTCACGACGTTGACAGCATCTCAACACTGATTGGCTTTCGTGACCTGGCGTCACGGGAATTCACCTGAAAAGTTCAATATTTATAACTTGAGCGTTTATGCAGCAAAACTTGCCGCTCCAATGCACCGTAGTAGCGCGTCCAACGTGCTACCTGGACTTTGTACGTAATCTCGACAATGCTTGAATGTGAACATTTGCGTTCAGTGTGGCGGTGCCATTAGAGGTAGGGTAAGAAGCTTGGACATCTGGGAGTAGAGCTGCTGCTCCTCCATGTCCAGAGGAGCCAGCTGAGGTGGCTCGGGCATCTAGTGAGGATGCCTCCTGGACGCCCCCCTGGGGAGGTGTTCCGGGCATGTCCATCTGTGTTGAGACCTCAGGGCTGACCCAGGACACGCTAGAGGGATTATATCTCTGGGCTGGCCTCGGAAGGCCTGGAAGAGCTGGCTGAGGTAGCTGGGGTGAGGGAATTCTGGGCTACTTTCCTAAGGCTGCTGCCGCTGTGACCCGGACCCGAATAAAGCGGAAGATGATGGGTACGAGTGACCTTTGACCTACATTCACCAAAATGTAATGTGATCTTTTTGGAACCACCTCACACCTTTACTGAATATTTAATAGAAATGGCTCCAGTATAACACACAAACCAACTCAAAAACACCTTACCCCTCCCTCTCCCCTTTGGGGGCAGGGTAAAAAAAACAATGTATTCTTGTTTTCTTTCTAATTACCAAAAATAAATTTACTTCCTGACAGAAATGGGGGGAAAAAAATTCACACTGGTGTATGAATGTTCGGGGGTGGTCAGTGGGACCGTAGGCACAAAATGGCTACCAGTCTTCTGTCAGGACAACTGTGGATATATATGTAGTTTAGCACCACCAACGGGAGCATATGAGAGTGAATGAATAATGGTTCACTAATGTAAAGCGCTTTGAGTGGCCAAAAAAGTACTATAGAAATCTAATCCGTTATTATTACTATAATAATAATAATATATGATTATTATTAACAGTCCATTTAGGATTTGTCGCAGTAGTGACTTGTTTTTTTGGGGGTTTTTTTTTAATAATGTACCAGTGCTTTGTAAATTCTCCCTGTGGACTAAGCTGAGCATATTTTTTTCCTGTGTATAAAATTCTTCAGAAAATATGTTAAAATCTGCTTTGTGCATTCTGTAGTAATTAACTAGTAAAAGCTCTATTTTGGGAAATAAGATCATTTTTGATTTTTTTTTTAAATGAATAAAATGGGTGTCCTTATTATGCACCAACTTTTTTTTTTTTTGTAAATACGGCACTGTGTAATTAATGAAAATAAATTGTATTAAACATGACCTGTTCTCAGGCCTATTTTATTTTCACTCTATATGCTGCCACTTGGGCAACTTATTTCAATTCACAATGTCCACTTTAATTTTTATGCAGATGACCTCCTGATTTACCTTCCTGTGATTCTGAGTGATCATTCTGTATTGCATCCATTTAATAACTGTCTTCACAACATCAAACTAGTGTTCAGAGAATGCTTAATCTTGGCCGTATTTTGTGCCTTTCTCAAATTTCCATGACAACCCGTTCTTGAATGAGAGGCAATAATGTGATTTTGACCTTTCTGCTAAATGTGACCTTGACCTTTGACCTTTTTGCAATATTAATAATTCTGATATATGTATATATGCATCAGTGCGTGTAATATTATGATAATATATCCAGTATTGATTAACCCTTTAAACTTTCACTCAATTTCACCTACATTTCTTAATAAAGTCAATTGAATGTTGTTCTTGAACCATTTTAATAACATGCAATTGTTATTTGGTAATATTATAAATGAAAACATTATAATGAAAACTGGGATATTGGAGGCAGGTCCTGTTAAATGATGTAATATATAACATTTGTAGACATTTATTGATGTTTTGATGTGTTTTGGACTACATTTGGACAACTTTTTTGTTTATTTTGGATGTTTTCGTTGGACTATGACTTTGTTAGAATATGGTTCCTCTGTGGATAATTATGAGACAAAGATTCAGATTAGCTGTTTGACATTTGTATTTTAAACAAACGAGTGATTGTACCTGCTACTTTATCTGAAAGTGGTTTATATGTTCAGATGTGTGCAAATCTCAGTTGTCAAACTAGGTCACGTGACATTTGGGACAGGTTTGGGTGGTTTGCTTAACATTTTTGAACGACTACTTCCGGTCTATAACTAGGTCTAACCCTTGGAAGATTAAAGGGTTACGTTATAGAGGGATATGTCTATGCAACACACAGTGTTGTTGACCTCCATAAAAAGTCAAAGTCATGAGATAAAGTCAAAATAATGCGATAAAATGTCTAAACAATGTGATAAAATGTCTAAATAAGGTGATAAAATGTCTAAATAAGGTGATAAAATGTCTAAATAAGGTGATAAAATGTCTAAATAATGTGATAAAATGTCTAAATAACATGATAAAATGTCTAAATAATGCGATAAAATGTCTAAATAATGCGATAAAATGTCAAAATAATGTGATAAAATGTCTAAACAATGTGATAAAATGTCTAAATAAGGTGATAAAATGTCTAAATAACATGATAAAATGTCTAAATAATGTGATAAAATGTCTAAATAACATGATAAAATGTCTAAATAATGCGATAAAATGTCAAAATAATGTGACACAATTTCAAAATAATGTGATAAAATGTCTAAATAACATGATAAAATGTCTAAATAATGCGATAAAATGTCTAAATAATGCGATAAAATGTCAAAATAATGTGATAAAATGTCTAAACAATGTGATAAAATGTCTAAATAAGGTGATAAAATGTCTAAATAACATGATAAAATGTCTAAATAATGCGATAAAATGTCAAAATAATGTGACACAATTTCAAAATAATGTGATAAAATGTCTAAATAATATGATACAAGGCCAAAATAATGTGATAAAAAGTCAAAATAATGCAATAAAAAGTCAAAATCACATGAAAAATGCAACTAGTGTTACAAAAGTTAATTTTGCCACATGTTACCTTTGACCTCCAGAGATCTCACTATTGGTTGTAGGTGATAACACTAGTACCAAATGATGCGGAATGAAGATTTCTACAATCAATCTGAAAGTTCTGTGAGTTGAGTTATTGAGTTATAACCCATAATGAGATTTTTGAGCTTTTATTTAATTGTGTAATTAATAAAGTACATATATTTATAGAAATGTAAAGAGTATAAAGTACAGATATTTATATAAATGTAATGAGTATAAAGTACAGATATTTATATAAAATGTAATGAGTATAATGTACATATATTTCTATAAATGTAAAGAGTATAAACTACAGATATTTATATAAATGTAAAGAATATAAAGTACAGATATTTGTATAAAAATGTAGGGAGTAAAAATTAAAAGTTGCCAGAAACATTAATACTCTCGTAAAGTACAGATACCTAAAAAAAATCTACTTAAGTACAGTAACTAACTACTTTTACTGAGTTACTTTCCACCTCTGTCAGGAACAGTTTAGTTTTTGCTTTGGCTGAACTGAACCAAACTGAACACCAGGCGGCAGCACTGAGCCCCGGATGTAACCTTTTTACCGGAAATGATGTCAGCGGAAGTAACGTCATAATGTTTACGGTGCTCTGCTCCTTCGTCCATTAGCTTTGAAGGGTCGTTATTCCTCCTCTTTGAACTGGAATGATCTGAACATAAGAGCAGAAGCCGTGTTTTTAATGGGAGCCCACGGAGTTTTTGGGAACGAGCCCGAGTCCTTAGATTATTCTGTGCACGAGGCCTGGAACGAAGCTACTAATGTGTACCTGCTGGTGATCCTGGTCAGCTTTGGCCTGCTTATGTACGCACGAAAGTAAGGAAACACACACTTTTCTTGTGTACTATAAACCTAACCGGGGTCAACATTGTAATCTTTTTGGCAAAATATCATATTCATTGTTGTAAGTGGCGTGACACCAGACCCTGTTTTAATCACTTCATAAATGATTTCAAATTATATTTTTTGTCACTGAAACTTCAAACATCAACGTCTGCTCAAAGGATTTATCCTTCTTTTGCAAAATATCTAATGTTTTAAATGTATTTACATCTTAAAAAAAAGTTTTTATGTTCAATGTAATTCTAATATGTCAGATTTAAACATAAACATTTTCTTTTTTATTTAATTGTGACCTACATACATGTTCAATTGTATGTTAGACAACTTTGCTCTACTATTGATCACAGCTGAGTTGCTGTAACTAATTCCTATAATTTTATTGTGCCTTACAGTCCCCCCCCCCCCCCTGTATTATGTTATATTTTATGTTCAACGTGCTTCTTCTGTATATCTCATCGAGGCGTGTGTAATTTCTTTAATAATAAAAAAAAAAACCTCTAAAAAATAAATAAATACATTTAAAAAAAAACCTAACTGGAGATATTTTTCCTCGAGTGGCGATTGGTTGATTTACATAAACCACACCTCGAACTAATTTAATTGAATTTAGTTTTATTTATACAGAGACAGTGTATAATTAATTATACATTGACCACAAAGGAAAGATGGATTATACCAGGTTAATTTCCACCTGTAGTCCCAGGACAGTCTTAACACTGATTTGAACATGTAAATGGACAGATGACCATGATTTACATGATCACAATTTACATAATTACATATTAAATTAATGTAATAGAATAAATTCATATAAACATTCCCACTCCTATAAATTCAATAAATACACGCTTACTTATTTAAATTTAGACATGACTACAAACTTGATTTTATAACAGCCACTTCTTAGTTAACTGTGCAATTTTTTTGGTACGTAGTAAATGATAAAATGTCTGTTGGTAGTGAGTTCCACTGAGCTGTAGAAGTTACTGAGGAAGTTGTTTGAGCAAAAACACTTCTACATAATGTTGTATTCTCCCCTCGACGTAGATCTAGTTGTTAGTTATTTTGTCAGCACACAAGACTACAAACTTTTTTAAGGGAGGTGCAGCGATACTCTGGATAATTTTAAAGAGCAGGCAAATATTAGAATAGGATATAAAGTTTTCAAAATTCCAAAGTTAATATTTTATAAGAATGGAGCAGTGGTGATACTTCCTGGATTCAATAGGCTCGCGCAGCATCGCTAACTGAGAATTAACTGCTATAAATACTGCTTTGAGATGGAAGTCAAAGTACTTAAATCAGTCCTATGCACAGACTCGCTCTCTCTTTTATAAAGCATGATCTCAGGTAGGCGATAAGGGATGATTTAATTATAGAAATATTACAGACATTAGCCTAAGTCAGTAATGTTGTGTTTATTGGGTGATCAAACACATCATCTACACAGTAACTCACTTTTAAATGCTTTATTTTTTAGATACTTTTGAAACTTTCCAGTTTTTTTCCTGGTTAAATAAGTATTATTTCATCCATTTGACTGGAACCAAACGTAGGAACACATAACCCCAGTACTGAAGTCACTTCACTGGCTGCCTGTTGAGTTTAGGATTAAATGTAAAGTTATTTTACTTACCTACAAATCTATCAAAAACCTAGCACCAACTTACCTCCAAGATATATTGGTTTCTTACCAACCTGCCAGAATTCTATTAGCCTTCCCGTACAATTCTAAACGTAAATTTGGTGAAAGAGCCTTCACATACCAGGCTCCACTTCTTTGTATTAAACAAGCTGCAACAGTCAATGTCTTTAAGTCAATGTTAAAAACATTTCTTTTTGATCAAGCTTTTATATAAAACAATGGGGACCACATTACATGTACCATCTTAATTAAGTTTTATTTTATTCTTATTGTTTGTGCTTCTTTTTATTTATGTTGTTTTCCTTGTATTATTTGTTAATTTATTTGTCCTTGTAATTATTGTTGTTAATTGCCATCGTATTCTTAACAGCCCTTCGAGGCAACCTATGTTGCGATTTAGGGCTATACAAAAATAAAGTGATTGATTGATTGATTGATCCATGGCAAAGAAATGCAGTTTTACTTTTCACTTTATTAGAAATGAGAAATTGTACTTTTTAAACTTTTACTTCAGTAAAGGAGTTGAATCAGTACTTGTACTTTTATCAGAGTATTTTTTCACACCAGTAGCTGTACTTGTACTGCACGACAGAATGTGAGTACCGTATTTTCTGTACTGTAAGGCGCATTAAATGAATAAAAAGTCAAAATTCCATGTCACTAAGCGCAATCAGAATGAATTCATATATGGGGCACACTGTCATTTCTGGAGGAAATTAAAGTCTTTTAACTGCACGTGCTTTATAGTCCAGAAAATATGGTACTTTGACCACCTCTGACTGGTTGACATTAAATGTTTATATTCAAATGGATGTAACTGACAATGGCTTGTGCGTCATTCTCACTGTGTTTCTTTCTAATCTGGTTTTCCATCTATAAGAAACAAGAGGAAGATCATGCGTATATTCGCGCTGCCTCCGACTGTTGGCAACAACCCAGAGCCCAACTTCTATGACAGCCTGCAGAAGGTCCGTCTGCGGCAGCAGCTGGAGATGTACTCCCTGGGTAAGAGGCAGTAGAGGTCACCATCAGCTGATAGGACAGCACATTACACTGGAATTATAATTGAAACTGCACGAAGACACAATGGCCTTCACCGTCCCTCATGACCGTCTCCCTGCACGACCGCCGATGACGGCCAATGGCGAGGTGACATCGGACCATGAGCGGCGTGCGATATTCTGCCAGAAATACACACTTACTATATATATATATTAGAGCTGGGCAAAAATCGAGTTTTATGGCAAAATCGATTCATATTTTAGGAAAATCGTGCAATCCGACCCCCCCCCCCCCACACACACACACACACATTTTTTGCACTTTTTCTCCTCTCAAAAAGAAAACCATGAACCAGGCTGCTTTCCGTAGTGTTTCACCCCAGGCCCCGCCTATGATCCCCCTTTTTAGGGTCTGACGAAGCCCAGCTACTGCCTGCTTGTCAGCTGTGTTTTCAGACTGTTGTTGTTGACGGTAGCGGTACGACCACTCTGTTCACATCTGAAGAGAAAGCATCCAATGGGGGGGGGGTCTTTTCTCGTGGCACATATTATGATAAACATGGAGCACGATGGGGAGCGATAACAGACAATAACATCATATATCCAAAATATTGGTAACATGTTCAGGTTTATTGAAGTAGTTTGATTGATAATAATGTTTTGTTTTATTTTGTCCTTACAAAGTAAAAATGTTACTAGTTTTATTTTTATCTTACTTTTGCACTACTACGTTATTTTACAATGTTTTTCATATAATATGAGTATTAATGTATGTTGTTTTAGTTGTTAAAATATTTTAAGCTTTATTTTTTCCAACAAAATGTATCTTTTACACTATTTTTTTTTGCACAGTTTTTCCTGTAACAGTGGTGGATATGTCTGGACTTACTACAGTTCATGTAGACAAAGTCTCAGGTTGCAGTTGCACCTTTTGCACAAATGATTTATTATTTACACTTATTTGTAGAAGTATTTTTGTTTTACATGTTATTTAATTTTAAAAAAGAAGACAAAAGAAACCACGTTTCTAGTGTTTTCATTTTCATTTAGCCCACGTGGGAAAAAAAACTTATTGTGAATAGAGTTTTTTGGGAAAAAATCGGAGATTTTTTTTAAAAGAGAAAATCGCCCAGCCCTAATATATATATATATATATATATATATATATATATATATATATATATATATATATATATATATATATATATATATAAATATGAGTTATTTGAAATGTTGTGTTGAATGGGTGTAGAACTGGGAGACTGACAATTGTCAAATTTTAGCCGAACTCCAGCCATTTTAGTAAAGTTAAATTTGTAGGGGGCGCTACTGAACAAAATGACAAATTCTATTGATAAACGTATGAGTCAAATTTCAGCCAGATCCGTGTTTGTATCTCTGATCTAATAACATTTTACTCACGGTGTATTTGGTGAATCTGTAGGAGCACTATAGTGCAAAATAATAATTTGGTATGACAAACAGGACACAGACATCTGAGTCAAATTTCAACCAAATCGATGTTCGAATGTCTGAGCTGAAGCAATTTATGTCATGGTAATTTACCTGAAAACTTCTCAAAATTTGCGACATCATAGCACAAAAATGATGCACCTTTTCCAAAAAAAATTGGGATAACTTTTGATATTCCACTTATCTTGTGTTATCACCTATGACCAATAGTTTTTCAGATCTCTGGAGGTCAAAGGTGACATGTGGCCAAATTAACTAGTGTAACACTGTGTCAAACATAGACATATCACACTATAACTCAATCAATACTGGATATATTATCATAATATTACACACACTGACACATATATACATATAATGAACTTATCAATATTGCAAAAGGTCAATGTTGCATTTCGCAGAAAGGTCAAAATCACATTATTGGCTCTAATTCAAGAACAGGTTGTCATAGAAACTGGAGATTGGCACAAAATCGGGGTGAGCTTAGACATTCTGTGAATATTAGTAATAGATTTTTAATGACTTGACCAACAAACAGATAGAAAGATAATTAGGATTCATATCAAATATAGTCAGACAGACCAATCATTATTTGGATTGTCTTATTTTTCATAAAATTATATTAGACTCAGACAATTTATAATCATTCCAACAAGACTATTTTTCATAAGCAGCTTTAGTCATTCTCTGAATACTGGTTTTATGTGTGATCTGCTTTTGTTACAGCAGCAAAAAAAAAACACTCAAAGGGTTAATAAAGACAAATGTGAATGAAATCAAATTTGCAATAACTACCAGAAAAATCACAATTTAACTATTTCTCAAAAATGTTCAGCTCTATCTTTTAATCCCATGTCTTTTCCTTTAGCCCGGAAGTTTGAGCAGCAGCATCAGCAGCAGCAGCAGCAACAGCCGCTGCTGAGTCAGACAGACAGCATCCAGCTCTCTATGGAATGAAGAGGAGGAGGATGATGAGGGTTTTGGTGGGTGGGGGGGGGTGCATTCCTTTGTCCCAGATTGATTAGCTGCATGACCTTTCACCCTGTACACATGGGTGGACACGTCCCAGACCTGGAAGAACTGCTACTTGTCTGTTTCCGGATGTTTCCCCAGAAAAACACACAGCACTTTTTGAGCATGTGCGAAAAAGAATGGACTGAGTTATGAACAGAGACATTCCAAAATGAAAGAGGGAAAACTGGGAAAGCTATCCTGAGGACAGGAACACACACACACACACACACACGGTCCTCATGAGACATGGAAACGTGTGTGTGTGTGTGTGTGTGTGTGTGTGTGTGGATCATTACTGTGTGTTTGTTCCTCTTGTATTTCTAGGCCTATATGAAGACATTTTTGGGACAAAATTACGTGTATTTACAGGACAGTAATGCTGCATATTCAGGATATTCATGTGTCTATGGTTGTAGTTGAGCATAAAATAAATATTGTCAAAGTGTAAAATGAGTCCATTTGTACTGACAATGTGTTTGAGATTTGTCAGAATACGAATCCAAAAGTTATGACGTTAAAAATGACATTTACTCAAAATGTCATACTGCCAGTGTAAACACACTGCATACGCAAAAAGTTAATGTAAGTACCAGGTTTGAAACAGTATACAGACCGTCTTCCTGCGTCAGTGTCATGTGACCCACCAAACATCACTTGATTGGCTGTTGGTTCCCCTTAGGATAGAATCAATTATTTATACTTAGTGTCCTGGATGTTTGTGCAGTGGATTTTTTTTTTAATGGTAAATTCATGAACATTCAAAATAAGCAATAAAATGCATGAAACTGTATAAAATAAGTAACAAAATGAACAAAATTAATAAAATACATAAAATAAGAAATAACATTTACAAAATAAGTAATAAAATAATTGAAGAAAGCAAGTAAAACGTACAGAAAAAGTAATAAAATAAACGAAAAGTAACAAAATAAGTAATAAAATGCAGTTTAAACATATTTGCTTCCATAGTTAAGGGTTTTTAGTGGTTTAAGGGTTAACCCCCCCCCCCCCCACACACACACACACACACACACACACCCCTCCTCCTCGGGCAGGAAGACTCTCCTCCTGCCTGAGTCTGATCCGGGCTAACGGTGAGCTGCCTGCCTGAATCCGTGCACGTGCCAGTGTCTGCAGTGCGGTTGGTACCGGCATCCTTCCGGTAGCCGGTGTCAGGATGTCACCTTCGGCAGGTCCGTAGTTTCCGGATGAACCGTCCGTGACCGTGAACGCCCCACGAGTGACGAAGCTGTGATGGAGGAAGAACCGTGAATCAGCGGAATGTGAGCGGACCCAAGTGTGCTAAGGTGAGCGGACCCAAGTGTGCTAAGGTGAGCGGACCCAAGTGTGCTAAGGTGAGCGGACCCAAGTGTGCTAAGGTGAGCGGACCCAACTGTGCTAAGGTGAGCCAGGCTGTGTGAGCAGACCTTACTAAGGGTTTTATTTTGAAAATCCTACTCTATGTGTATTTGTGTGTGAGACAAATATAGAAGGTCCCTGGTTCTATTCCCACACCAGACCTTTGTGTGTGGAGTTTACATGTTCTCCTCGTTTCTGCGTGGGTTTTCTCCAGGTACTCTGGCTCCTCCCACCATCCAAACACATGCACTGATAGGTTAACTGGTTAACTAGTTAATCTAAATTTTCCATAGGTGTGAATGTCAGTGTTTGTTTGTCTATATATGTGACCCACCACCACGAAACCAGGCATAAGTGTCTGGAAATCAAAAATGAGTTATCTGTGTAGTTTGGTAGAGTGGAAACTAAGGTTTAAGATGGTGAAAAAATGATGTTTCTATCACAAGTAGAACCAAAGTTATGGTCATTTTAATATCCACAGTTGGACATATTATGCAATTTGCATATTTTTAGATATTGTCCGTTAAAGTTTTGGACTGTTTTGGGGTAGGAAGTCTTTAGCAATGCATAATAATTCGTATCCGATTGACAAAAAATATTCACAGATGTTAAAGGACACTCTGATGGACATGTCACAGAAGTTTTATATATTATAATAATAGGACAGAAGTGTGACGTATTATAATCATTTGGCTTACACCATTGGACAGAACATTCAATATAAGCTTTTACCTCGTACCAAACACTTGGATGTTTACCCACGGAACGGAGATCGGTTTGTTCGGTGAAAAGAGGTGGAAGTCGTCTTTGTCTTTGCTCAGCAATACCTGAACTTTTGTCGCCGCTTAAATAATTGACTCAATAAACACCTTTATTGATTGGATTTCAATGTAATGACCACAGGAACTGAACATAGAGGTGTTAAGGTACCGTTTTTTGATAAGATGTAAACACTAATAAGAAATCACCTTCCAGCCTAAATTTGGCTGTAGCTCTGAACGGCTCAGCGCCACTTATGCCTGGTTTCGTGGTGGCGGGTCACATATGTTCAGTCCTGAGATGAACTGGAGACTCATTCAGGGTGTACCCCACCTTCTAACATTGTAGCTGGATTAGGCCCCCAGTGACCCCTGTGACCCTAGTGAGGATAAAGCAGGTTCAGATGATGAGGTGAGACAAATATAGAATGTGCTATAATCAGTCATTTCTATTCATAATTTAGCATTTTCAATTCAGATTTTACTTTGAAAATAAAAATTCACACTTGATGTGTGTGTTATAGTGTGTGTGCACGTATGTGTGTTATAGTGTGTGTGTGTGTGTGTGTGTGTGTGTGTGGCAGATAAGCTAACAGCAGTTTCACTCAGATAAACAGACTCGTGTAAAAACACTAGAACATAACATGTTACTGTTAATGGATGTTTGGTTTAAACTGTTAAACTCTAATATTGAATATAAACAAATGTTGAATTAAAATTTTAATATTGAATATAAACTCCAATATTGAATAGAAACTCTAACATTGAATTAAAATTTTAATATTGAATTTAAACTATATTAAATTTAAATTCTAAAATTGAATATGTGCTCTGTAGAAAAAGCCATTAAAACCTAGATTAAATTATTTTTTTTTCAGTTCATAAACAGATGAACAGTTTCTTTAACTTTTAGTAAATAGTCTGAATTAACACTGCGGGGCCATGTGGTGGGGGGGGGTACAGGGTGGGAGGGGCCAAAGGGTGGGAGGGGCCAAAGGGTGGGAGGGGCCAAAGGGTGGGAGAGGCCAAAGGGTGGGAGAGGCCACAGGGGGCAAGGCTTCAACTTCTTATCCTACGCAAACAAATGTGTTTGTTATGTCACTAATGAAGGAACAGCAAAGAGAAATGGTAAGATACCACATAAAAGCCCCTTAAGAGTAGATTTAAGGAGGTTTTTATTTTTAAGAGATCAAATGTAGATGGTGTGTTCAGGGACTTAGTAAAAACTAGTATAAATGTAGATGGTGTGTTCAGGGACATAGGCTGGCGGGCGGCTGTGGCTCAGTTGATAGAGCGGGTCGTTCAATGGCTCAAGGGTCGGTGGTTTGCAACCCAGCTCTGGCTGTCCACATGTCCACACTGAACCCTGACTTTGTCTCCCAGTAGGACTGACAGAACCTTATAAACCTACTGGTGTATGAATGTGTGTGAATGGGTGAATGTGAGGCTAATGTAAAGAGCTTTGAACCATGAAGGTGGAACAACTATAGAAGTGAAGAACATTTAACATTTACATAGAAAAGCGAACAGCAAATATAGATGATGTGTTCAGGGACTTCGGTCAAAATCTATACACACAACATGCAGAACCAAAAGGCCAGCATGTTATTGATGAACACACCACCTATATTTACTACTAGTTTTTACTATTATTGACCACAGAGGTCAAAGGTCACTGGGTCAATATCTAAAAAACATTATTAAATGTGTAGTTTTACTTTGTTGGTATATTATATTCTGTCTTTTAGGTAAAGCCACAGAATGATTGAAGTGGAAGCTTCTGGAAGGGGTCACCCCCTGGGCGACACTCACCCCCTGGGAGACGCCCATCCCCCCTACATGATCTTTGTGGTGGTCTTCCTCTTCTTCATCACTGGTCTGTTTGGTTTCCTGATCTGTCACCTGTTAAAAAAGAAAGGATACCGCTGCAGAACGGGACAGATGGACGAAGACGAAGAAGAGGAGGAAAAGCTGGGAGACGGTGTGTTCAGGGACAGAGAAAAAATAGGAGTAAAGGGAGATGGTGCATTCAGGGACAGTAAAAACTAGTAGTAAATATAGATGGTGTGTTTCAAACCAGGACACGGTCAAGCAGTTTGTGTTGTTGTGTGATTTTAATGTGTTCTGTGTTTCAGTTGTGTATTTAGTGTATCATGTGTGTATTTAGTGTATCATGTGTGTATTTAGTGTGTATTTAGTGTATCATGTGTGTATTTAGTGTATCATGTGTGTATTTAGTGTGTATTTAGTGTATCATGTGTGTATTTAGTGTATCATGTGTGTATTTAGTGTGTATTTAGTGTATCATGTGTGTATTTAGTGTGTATTTAGTGTAACATGTGTGTATTTAGTGTAACATGTGTGTATTTAGTGTAACATGTGTGTATTTAGTGTAACATGTGTGTATTTAGTGTAACATGTGTGTATTATTTCAGATACAGATGAACAGAACCAGGACACAGTGGAGCAGATCCTCAAATGCATTATTGAAAATGAAGGTGACAAACACAAACACAAACTTTTTCACTTTTTAAACACTTTCATCAAATACATTTTTTTTGTGACTGAATCTCTTTCACCCCTCACACCTTCCCCTTTGTTTTATGCGTACACATGTAGGGGTAGGGGGAAGGGGAGGGGCTTTATACCCCTTCAAACAGATTTTCCAGAGGCAGACTCCAAATGGAGGGGTATGAGAAATTTCCCAGAATACAATGCGAATCCTATTAAATTCTTAATTATTAATCTACGAAAGAAGTACACAAATGTAGTATTTTTAATTAACTGTTGTAATAACTGTTGTGTAAAGTTTGACATTGTTGCAATTTTGTTTTTGGTTACATAACAACTGTTGGAGTGAACTGATGACGTAGGTGAGTGTTGAAGGGGTGTCCCAATTCATACGGGTTGATTTTCAAACCCTACCTCTTATAGCTCTGTTTGGGTAGCGGGTAGGACTAACGTGTTAAATGGGATTCACCCTTGTATTTTGGGGAAATATTACAAGTACCCCCCACCCCCCTACCCTAACCCCCTTAATGTTTTGTTTGTTGTCGATTGGTATGTAGTTTTTCTCTGGCATTTGTCATTATGACATGAGTGGATTATCTGAGGGTTAGGGTTAGCCTATGGTTAGAGTTAGCGGTTAGGATTGGGGGTTGTATTTCGCTTTATGCCACACCGAGGCCAAATCTGTAATATTTGGCTAATTCATGTCAGACACGCGAGTAGCTAGCCCACTCATTTTCAATAGATAAACAAAATCTGTCTTACCAATGTTGACATTGGCAGCATCTCATTGCTGATTGGTTTTCGTGGCACGGCGTCATGTGAATTCCCCTAAAAATTTCAATATTTTCAACTCCAGCATTTACGCATAGTGGACGCTCCAACACGCCACAGCAAACACATCTTACGTTCTTCCCAGGGTGAGTCTGTCTCCAAACGTGTCTCTGCCTTGACTTTGGATGTAATCTCGATGCGCAAAGTTGCAAATTTGCTTTCGGTTTAGGGGTAGGGTTTAGGTTTAGGGTAGGGGTTAACCTGTGGATATCATCAGCTTGTACCAGAAAACATGTTTCATTTCTAACATGTTGTGACTCCTCCCACTTTTAGCCAACATGGAGGCGTTCAATGAAATGTTAGGAAATCGTAACATCTGTGTCCGCCATGATCCAAGGTAACACTGCACTGAGTTATTATTAACACTGCATTGAGTTATTATCAACACTGCACTTATTATTGATGCTGTTGAATATTATTGGTTCTGGTAATTTCCAGGTTGCGGAAGGAGTCCATCGGTGGACTTCCTCCCCATGTCCACACTGTTCACTCTGGCACTGACCTGAACACCTGCCACCTGTGCGCCCAGATGAAATCTAAAAAAGATCGCAGACCGAGCAGAACGCCTCGTTTCAAACAGCGACCTGGAGAGCAGACCGTCTTCTCTGTGGGCAGGTACCAACATCCGAACAATAAAGAAACCTTCCCCAAAAACTAAGGCTGACAAAGATGGTCCCTTGTGTGATTTGTTGTGTTATGCTGTGCTGTGTTTAGATTTCGGGTGACCCACACTGATAAGAAGCCCCACGGAGGTCCCACCCCACTGATGTCTTCAGGGGACCAGCTGGATGAGGAGAGTGAAGAGAGGAAGGAGAGTGGGCACAACCTGAGGAACCTCTTCAAGGATGTGCGACCGCCTTCCGAGACCTCCAACTGGGTCGCTCCAAACGTTGGAAAGCGTAGACGAAGCCTGACTCTGTTTGGTCTGAGGCGTGGAAGCGACCCTGTTGGTGTTAAAGGAGTGGTGGAGGGTGTGGGTAGAGACACTGGGGTAGGCAAATATGCAATTCAGCAGCAACCTGTTGTGCTTGAGGAACCACTGAAAGAGAGCGTAGAAGGTGGTCCCAAACCTGAGACTGGGGCCGTGACACATGCTTCACCTGAAAATGAAACTGTACTCTTAGGTTCTATCAATGCTGACCAACAGGCTGACGCCATTCACACTGTTGTTCCGGAAGGTTCTACATATGGGTCTAGTCTTGAGCCTTGTACAGACTGCACCGCTATTGCCATTGGTACTGGGCCCGCCTCACTTCCACTTTCAGATGTGACAGACAGGAAATATATAGATAGAAAATCATTTAAAAATGAGGATGATCCCGGTCCCCTGCAAACCTCTACACCCATGTCCCCCCCCATGGCCGGATCCATCACAGGTTTAACTCCAATGGCTTTTACTCTTCAAGGCGACCAAGATTCTCGAAATGTTCTTCCAGTCAAACAAATTCCCCCTGACCCATGCTCCAGTCCAGATCTTGAATCAAACTCTGGTGCTAGCCCAGTTTTAATTAGCTTAGGATCATCCCCTCCTTCATTCTCAAACAAGAACATGTCATCCTCATCTCCATTGAAAACTCCCACCTCTCCAGTGGCTGTCTCACCAAGACCCAAATTAAGTTCAAAAGGTACAGCAATAGAATGTAAGACACCTGTCCGCACCCCGAGCCTGAAACTTTCAGCAGTTCAAGAAATGGGTAGCAAACCATCGTCTCCATCCTTAGGCAGAGGCACTAGTCCTTCACTCTCCCAACCCCCCCCACCTGCTCTTAATGCGAGTCCAAAACTTGAAATCATTCAAGTATCATCACAAAACCCTTCTTTTTTACAACCTAATCCAGATCCTTCATTTGAAAGGTCACCGCACTCTTCCTTGATGACAGATGCAACGTTTTCAAACGCAACATCTCAGAAGGAAAGTGATCAGTCTGATCGGTCATCTAAAGACAGTTTGCCTCTGTTGCCTTCTAGTCCACTTTCCTCTTTAACACCAGTAACCAGCAGAGTTAGTCATGTGACCATCGTTAAAGCTGGCCCTTACGGCAAGAGACAGTTTTCTGTGGTGACCATGGTTGAGGAAACCGAGCAGGAGGCTTCCGGAAAAAGCCCAGAAGGACAAACTCTCCAACCTGAGGACTCAACAGCACAGACCGTCCAACCTGAAAACCCAACAGGTCAGACCGTCCAACCTGAAAATCCAACAGGTCAGACCATCAAACCTGAAAATCCAACAGGACAGACCGTCCAACCTGAAAATTCAACAGGTCAGACCGTCCAACCTGAAAATTCAACAGGTCAGACCGTCCAACCTGAAAATCCAACAGGTCAGACCGTCCAACCTGAAAATCCAACAGGACAGACCGTCCAACCTGAAAACCCAACAGGACAGACCGTCCAACCTGAAAACCCAACAGGACAGACCGTCCAACCTGAAAACCCAACAGGACAGACCGTCCAACCTGAAAATCCAACAGGACAGACCGTCCAACCTGAAAACCCAACAGGACAGACTTGTAGAGCAGAGACAACACCTTCTGTGACTCAGGACAAGGACAACATGGTTGAGATGGAGGACATTAAAGACTGCAAAGTGACTGAGGTGGAAGAGACAGACTGAATCGGACTTCTGCAAAAGACTGACACAGTACAAGTAGCTGAGGTAGGACTGGCTTAGACCACCAGAGCAGAGAAAGGGAGCTGGAGCAATAATTCAATTCAGCAAATATGTATGACCCTGCACTGCACTTCCACTGTGGGGTGGGTGGGGTGGATTATTTTATGAACTCTTCCACGCGCGGGGGGGGGGGGGGGGGGGGACATTGGGACATTTCCTATCGCATTATATATGTTTTGAAAATCATTTGTGTTTTACTCTCAGTTGGTGGTTCCAGTAATGTGTGTGTGTGTGTGTGTGGGGGGGGGGGAACGACTAACAGAACCTGTTAGTCATATTAGCTAAAACTAGGACCACACCTGGTCCAGCTGGTCTACAGACCTGGTCTAGCTGGATGGAATCAGTGCCTGCTTCACTCTAACATGTTTGTCAACAAAAGTATTAACATTGGTATTAACATTAGCATTAACATTGGTATTAACATTAGCATTAACATTGACACTAACAGCACTAACATTAGCATTAACATTATCATATAACATTAGCACTGACATTAGCACTAATATCATATAACATTAATATTAGCTCTAACATTAGCATTAACACTAACATTGGCACTAATATTAGTAGAACTGCTTTATTTATGTGTGTTTCTGCTGGTACTGGTGTTATGGGCTGTTACCATGGCGTACTATTCTGGGCTGGCATCATGTGGATTAATAATATACCAATACCAACTTGGATTAATGTACCAACTGTCAACGTCCTGTATTTTAGTAAAGGAGCGGAGTCACAGAGACAACTGTGTTACCAAAACACTAGTTCTAGTACCGCATACCAAAAACATAGTACTGATACCAAGTACCAACAACTATTACCAGGTGCCAAAAAAGTAGTACCAGGAACCAGGTTCCAGGTCCTCTTTCATAATGGAAACACCTAAAAATGAGCTGAGTCATGTTAATACTAGTAGAAATGTCACATTAGTTTAATGTATTAAAGACATATTTAAAATGCTTTAAATAATTAAAATGCATTAAATACATATGTAGTCACTGATTAAAGGGATAGTTTGGTATTTTTCACATGAATGTATATGTCATCAGCGTTTTTACTCTGGTGTACCCACTTTGACTTACCACCGACAGTGTCCTATGAGCCCAGTTCTGGTCCGGTTTTGGTAAAGCGAAAGTAGTCCCGGCAGGTTTCCTGGGGAAAGTAAAGTGTGTTTCTTCTCAAAACCGTATGTGTTGGAATGAGTGATTTATTTACATAACAAAACCGTGACAGAACAAAAACTCACACCTCATAATTGCTTGGAGCTACTTTCTCTCCATAGCGATCAATGCGTGTTGTCACTGCTAACAGCTGTGCACCTGCACGTAGCAGCCGGTAACACTGGCCAACAGCTGATGAAAGTAGTTTGCTTAGGTGCACAGCTGCTCTTGAGTACCTACCCTCAACCAGGAACTCCTTTGGTTCCTGTAAAACCTCCGGAAGGCGGCCCTATCGGAATGGCCTAGTCAGTGGAAACATGCATACTGTGAAATTCCTGTAAAATTCCAAATGTGGAAACTCACCTAGCAATGGTATCAGAGATTGAAAGAAGAAGAGTTGCTCTTGACGAAGAATTCTATTTTCTTCTTTTCACTGTTCTTCTGCTTCATCGTGTGGTAAACTTCCCCCAGCAACTACTCTAGAGTTCCAGAAGGTGGCCCTGTCGAAACGGCCTGGTCCGTGGAAAAGTTCAGAAAGTTCCGAACGTGGAAACATGCCTATACATTTCCAACTGTCTAGTGTTCCTGCCTTGACTGTCATATGAACTTCAAATCCATCCCATAATTAATCCATAGGGTTTAATCTGATGTGAGTTCACACTTTTCAGCCAAAACAGCTTCAACTCTTCAGGGAAGATTTTCAAAAAAGGTTCAGGGGTGCGTTTAGGATTATTCCTCAAGAAGAACCCTAACTCCGAGAGCCAGGGCCAGGGTTAAAGGGTCAGTCTGTGTTCTAAAAGTGTTCTCTGGGGTTAAAGGTCAGGACTGTGTTCAGGTCAGTCCAGTTCATCCATGTCTTTACGGATCTTACTTTGTGCACTGGTGCACAGTCATGTTGGAATAAGGAGGGGGCATCCCCAAACTGTTCCCACAAATTGTGTCCCATTTAAAAAAACAACCCAAAAAATGATGTGTGAAGTGATTGTGAGACTCTTTCTTGGTCCTTGTATCAGAACCACCACATGATGTAAATATTAAATGCATTCAATCACTGGGATTCCAAGGAATTTCCCTGAGTCGAAATAATAAAGGAATATCTTATCTTATCTGCCTGATTCTTTTACTAAACAACACTTTGGTAGAGGCGTCCTTCTGTTACTGTGGCAACCTGTCCATGCATTTCCACATTCTCAAGGCAATAATAGTATTTTACTTCAACATTTATTTTCAGCAGTTGGACATGATAATGTTTTGTCTGATTTCAGATCATGTTTTAAAACTGAAAAAAAACATTTTGTTCCTGAGCAGGAAGTTGTTCTACATCATGTGGAAGTGATTATTCATGTATAAGTTACTCTGATTACATGTCTAAGAGTTAGCATTAGCTGTCTAAGGGTTAGCATTAGCTGTCTAAGGGTTAGCATTAGCTGTCTCAGGGTTAGCATTAGCTGTCTCAGGGTTAGCATTAGCTGTCTAAGGGTTAGCATTAGCTGTCTCAGGGTTAGCATTAGCTGTCTAAGGGTTAGCATTAGCTGTCTTAGGGTTAGCATTAGCTGTCTAAGGGTTAGCATTAGCTGTCTAAGGGTTAAGGTTAGCTGTGGGAGGGGCTTTAACAGAACTGACAGACTGTGGGAGGGGCTTCTCATCCAGGTCGACAGACAGTCTGTGTTGATGTCAGTCCATAAGCACTGATGCACAGATTCCACATCTTCTCTGTCCTCAGCCCCTCCCCCCACCCCCCCCAATTTGGCCTTAGTCCGAGCTCACATTCCCGAGACTCCATGAACCAAGAATAGATGCTACTTATAAACACACACTGGTGAAGGTCAAAGGTCATTTCCTGTTCTTTATAGGAAACTCTGCAGGAACTTCTGTGGTTTATATGAAGTACATATGAAATCTGAAAACATATAGAATAGGGATGTTAACCAATGAGCGTTTGACTGATGGCTGACCACATCTGGCATAATTTTATGTTATCAGTAAAAAAAGAAAAGACAAAAAAAAGCTCATTCTGCACCAGTCATTCCACTGCACAAACTCGTTTGCATTGTAGTGTAGGTTATAAAAAGGAAGCTTTGTGATCAAACACACGTAAGGTGAAACTTAACCTCCTTTGCAGAGGTAATAATGGCTGTCATGAATAAAATGAACAATGAATAATATAATAAAGCAACAACATAATTACTAATATGAACAAATTAAGACACAAATGGAACAAAATTAAAGAATTAATTATAAAATAAAATGTTTTAAAGAGTATAAAGTACAAATATTTCTATAAATGTAAAGAGTATAAAGTACATATATTTATATAAATGTAAAGAGTATAAAGTACAAATATTTCTATAAATGTAAAGAGTATAAAGTACATATATTTATATAAATGTAAAGAGTATAAAGTACATATATTTCTATAAATGTAAAGAGTATAAAGTACATATATTTATATAAATGTAAAGAGTATAAAGTACAAATATTTGTATAAATTATGTCTCCACCAATGTTAATATCATTAATATTACGCCCTCTCAAGTATGTGTTTAGACTTAAAACTTTGTCAGTTTCCTTTTTATCCACTAGATGGAGCCACATGACTATTGAACACAGTTCCATTTCTTGACAATTCTTGTCCTTCTATTTTTTTTTTTTTTTTTTTTAAACCACAAGAACCAGAATATGATCAAACTAAATTGAAAAAAACACCTTATTCTAGTTCTTATTAGTTTTACATCTACACGTAATAACCAAATCATCTGTGTCTAAAATAAACTAACCCTCTTAAAAACTGCTACGAGCCAATAACCAGTCGTATTGTAGCATACATTTATCACCTAAAATCCTGTCTATCCTACAAAATCACAGGTTATTTAAAATCCTAAATAACGTAATAATAATAATGTTGTGTAAAAATGTAGTTTTCATGACACTACTCATGCATGTGACCCAATAAAACACACATAAATCACCAATAAATGTTACTAAATAGCCTAAACTGTTTTTAAATCTTTTAGTCATTTCATATGAAGAAATATAAAATTCTTCTTTCAAACAGTTAAAAAGTTTAACAAAAATCCTCCTTCACTTAGAAAATAAAGACAGTTAATCGTTGCCTCTTAAACCTCATTTCATTTGTAGTCGTCCGTTCAACCTTATGTTCATCAACTTTTCAGAAATCATAACTAACATGAATTTTTTTTTTGTACTTTTCATGATTTTAGAATCGTTCTGAAATTAAATGTTCTAAGTGTTTTTAGTCCAATGGATAATGGATAATAAAAACTATTGATTGTTCCTTCATCAATTGCTTTTTACATTAAACATTCATAAAAATATAAGAATATAAAAATACATACCCTAATGACACAAAATCATTTATATATGACAGTACACCAAAATAAAGGTCAAAGGTCAGTTTAGTAAAGTGAGTATAAGAAATATATTTTAAGGACTAATACAGTTTAAAGGGTAAAAATAAGTTGAGCTCATTTTATAGATGATTGGGAGTACATATGTATGGTTGACATTAAAATCACACCATTTGGATGAACATTGAGAAATTTTGTCGTTTTGATCCAAACTGTGTTAACATGGAAATAATTAGGGCATGTGTTTTTGCCGACACAAAACGTTGTTTTTCATCTCATAATTTTCACTTTTTAATCCATGATTTTTACATTTTATCTCATTTTTACATTTTATCTCATTTTGACATTTTATCTCATAATTTTGACATTTTATCTCATTTTGACATTTTATCTCATAATTTTGACATTTTATCTCATGATTTTGACTTTTTATCTCATAATTTTGACATTTTATCTCATTTTGACTTTTTATCTCATGATTTTGACTTTTTATCTCATTTTGACTTTTTATCTCATGATTTTGACTTTTTATCTCATAATTTTGACATTTTATCTCATGATTTTGACTTTTTATCTCATGATTTTGACATTTTATCTCATTTTGACTTTTTATCTCATGATTTTGACTTTTTATCTCATGATTTTGACATTTTATCTCATTTTGACTTTTTATCTCATGATTTTGACTTTTTATCTCATAGTTTTGACATTTTATCTCATAATTTTGACATTTTATCTCATGATTTTGACTTTTTATCTCATAATTTTGACATTTTATCTCATGATTTTGACATTTTATCTCATGATTTTGACTTTTTATCTCATGATTTTGACATTTTATCTCATTTTGACTTTTTATCTCATGATTTTGACTTTTTATCTCATAGTTTTGACATTTTATCTCATAATTTTGACATTTTATCTCATGATTTTGACTTTTTATCTCATTTTGACTTTTTATCTCATGATTTTGACTTTTTATCTCATAATTTTGACATTTTATCTCATGATTTTGACTTTTTATCTCATGATTTTGACATTTTATCTCATTTTGACTTTTTATCTCATGATTTTGACTTTTTATCTCATGATTTTGACATTTTATCTCATTTTGACTTTTTATCTCATGATTTTGACTTTTTATCTCATAGTTTTGACATTTTATCTCATAATTTTGACATTTTATCTCATGATTTTGACTTTTTATCTCATAATTTTGACATTTTATCTCATGATTTTGACATTTTATCTCATGATTTTGACTTTTTATCTCATGATTTTGACATTTTATCTCATTTTGACTTTTTATCTCATGATTTTGACTTTTTATCTCATAGTTTTGACATTTTATCTCATAATTTTGACATTTTATCTCATGATTTTGACTTTTTATCTCATGATTTTGACTTTTTATCTCATGATTTTGACATTTTATCTCATTTTGACTTTTTATCTCATGATTTTGACTTTTTATCTCATAGTTTTGACATTTTATCTCATAATTTTGACATTTTATCTCATGATTTTGACTTTTTATCTCATAATTTTGACATTTTATCTCATGATTTTGACTTTTTATCTCATGATTTTGACATTTTATCTCATTTTGACTTTTTATCTCATGATTTTGACTTTTTATCTCATAGTTTTGACATTTTATCTCATAATTTTGACATTTTATCTCATGATTTTGACTTTTTATCTCATTTTGACTTTTTATCTCATGATTTTGACTTTTTATCTCATAATTTTGACATTTTATCTCATGATTTTGACTTTTTATCTCATGATTTTGACATTTTATCTCATTTTGACTTTTTATCTCATGATTTTGACTTTTTATCTCATGATTTTGACATTTTATCTCATTTTGACTTTTTATCTCATGATTTTGACTTTTTATCTCATAGTTTTGACATTTTATCTCATAATTTTGACATTTTATCTCATGATTTTGACTTTTTATCTCATAATTTTGACATTTTATCTCATGATTTTGACATTTTATCTCATGATTTTGACTTTTTATCTCATGATTTTGACATTTTATCTCATTTTGACTTTTTATCTCATGATTTTGACTTTTTATCTCATAGTTTTGACATTTTATCTCATAATTTTGACATTTTATCTCATGATTTTGACTTTTTATCTCATTTTGACTTTTTATCTCATGATTTTGACTTTTTATCTCATAATTTTGACATTTTATCTCATGATTTTGACTTTTTATCTCATGATTTTGACATTTTATCTCATTTTGACTTTTTATCTCATGATTTTGACTTTTTATCTCATGATTTTGACATTTTATCTCATTTTGACTTTTTATCTCATGATTTTGACTTTTTATCTCATAGTTTTGACATTTT
>CM035792.1:3404870-3419870 GCA_020466265.1 Siphamia tubifer | reverse complement strand
GTTAATATTATTGTACCTGACACTTAGAAACAATATATATTTAGAGGATATTATATTGACTATAGACCCCCCCCCCCATTATTATTATTATTGTTATTATTATGATAATTGACAATACCACTATCACTGTTTTGTGATATATGTGTAGATATATATATATATATATATATATATATATATATATATATATATATATATATATATATATATATATGTATACAAACGTATACATAAATGTATATTCTATTATTATGCCATACACACTTGCACCATACACCCACACACACTTCACACACAAATCACCAAATTTGCAATAATACCCTGTAAGGTTTTACTATTCGACTTCCCTTACCCTATTTTTGTTTTTTGTTTTTGTCTGTTTGTTCGTCTCCTCATGTATGTATTCCCCCTGTCTATGTGTGATATGAATGTTATGTTTTATGTTGCAATAAAGATTAAAAAAAAAAAAAAAAGAGAAGTGCTATATATCGACTCATTACTCCATGTTTATGTAAATAGAGATTTTTTTTCATGTGCGTTTTATGGAGAAAATGATCATTACACATTGTGACAATGTCAAACTTTATACAATACAACAGTTATCACAACTGAAAAACAGTTAATTAAAAATACTACATTAGTGTACTTTCTTCGTAGATGCCGCCAATTAAAAAAAAAATTCACATTGTATTTTGTAAAATTTCTCGTGGCCCTCTGTTTGGAGTCTGTCTCTGGAAAATGTCTGTTTGAAGGGTATAAAGCCCTTCCCCTACCCCTACACCTCTGCCTTAATGTAAATTGAGACACCCCTACCCCTATATGTGGACACACAAAATGGAGGAGAAGGGGGTTAAAGGAGATTCAGTTTAAATCTAGTGTTTGGAACAAACTGTCATTTTAGTTGTATTAGTTTTACTTATGTCCATACCCCTTTGAGTCTTGTCAAGTTTTAATCAATTAAAAACTGAGCATTTTAGTTTTATTTTACTCAGAGTTATCCACCACTATTTTCCTATAGTTTTAGTTAATGAAAATTATATTTTTGTTCCTATTTAGTAACGTCACTCTTCAAACCACAGCTGTCTGTCCTGTCATTGATAAAACTTTATACTCTTTATATTTATATAAATATATGTAATTTATACTCTTTATATTTATATAAATATTTGTACTTTATACTCTTTATATTTATATAAATATCTGTACTTTATACTCTTTATATTTATATAAATATCTGTACTTTATACTCTTTATATTTATATAAATATCTGTACTTTATACTCCTTACATTTATACATTTATATTACTACTTTTACTAGTAGTAGTATTTTATTATTAAAGTTATTATTATTGCTATTATCATTATAATAGTAGTGTGTGCAGACTATCAGCAGATTTACTCTTGCAGCTGCGTGTGCAGAACTCACTCCCAGTTCATTTCAATCACAAACAGCAGCAGTAGATTTACAGCCGCCGCTGTTTGAATAGAGCATGCTCACATTTAAAACACTCCCATTCATCAAGTCAACATTCAATATCTCCCATTCACACACACACCTTCAATTTATGAATTTTACGGCAGATTTCTTTATTGATCGACAGACAGATGATTTGTGAGATACATTGTGTGAAGATCAATAGACGGACGCTCAATAGTTCATAAGAAGAAATGAAGTGTAGTGACGTGAAGGCCACCCAGAAAATAATAAAAATAAAAGTCTGCATGTTCAGTGTGTGCACCTTTAAAATTGAAAACAGATGTAGAGTCAGCAGGTGGTTTAGGGTTAGGGTTGCTAACACTAAACCCTAACCCACTAAACAACACAGTTCAGTTCAGTTTGAAACAAAACAGAAATAACTTTTTTTTTTACCTGGAGGTTTGGATTTTTTTTTTCCTCCTCACAAAAACCTTCATTTAAAAAGTGCATTTTGTATTTTTTTTTTTTTTTTTGCATGCTTTCTTTGTTATTTGGGGGTGTCATGTCATCATCTGAACCCACTTTATCCTCAAAGGGGTCACTGGGGGCACAATCCAACTACCCCAGTGAAGGTGGGGTACACCCTGTATGAGTCTCCAGTTCATCTGAGGACTGAACATATATAGACAAACAATCACTGTCACATTCACACCTATGGACAATTTAGATTAACCAGTTAACCAGTTAACCAGTTAACCTATCAGTGTATGTGTTTGGATGGTGGGAGGAGTCAGAGTAACTGGAGAAAACCCACGCAGACACGAGGAGAACATGTAAACTCCACACAGAAAGGTCTGGTGTGGGAATAGAACCAACAACCTTCTGTCTGTGAGGACAAGTATTTATCACTGCTCCCACACACACTCAGTGACCCCCGTGACCTTAGTGAGGATAAAGTGGGTTCAGATGAGACTTATCCTTCAATAAAGTTGAAGTCGAGTCGTAATGACGTCATCACATTGTCAGCAGAGGAACACTACTGTCCAGCAATAAGCAACTGGTAATAAAAGACTCATTTTTATGGTTATTTATTAATATTAACTTTATTAAAGGACTCATTCTATGGTTATTTATTAATATTAACTTTATTAAAGGACTCATTCTATGCTTATTTATTAATATTGTTGTTCTTCATTGTTATTGAATTCATTGTGTGTTGGTTCTATTTATAAAAACGTTCAGATTGTTTTGTTTCCAGTTGTTTTTTCACGGTAGAAAAATGACTGGAGGTGGAACAACAGAGTTTACTTCTACTTCCTCATACATGTCCATGACGCGCTGATGAGGCGTCTGTGATTGGCTCAGAATGTGTGAAGGAACACTCCCCCCTCCCCTCTGGCTCTGTGTGTGTTTACCATCCCAGAGTAACATCCAGCTAGGTTTGGTGACGTCACTTGTTTTGAAAACGTGCAGGAAGAAAACAGTCTTTATTTCCACAGAGACACATGAACCAGTTTGATCCAACAGTTTTTTACAGTTTGTGCAGCATCTTCTCTTGTAGATGCTAATCCTTATGCTAATTCAGATCTCCTACAATGGGGGATGGGCTTAACCCCACATGGGTGACGCCAATGTCCTTGTGACATATAGAGGACAGACTTTTTCTGAGTCGCTCGTTTCTCTGTTGTTTTCTATGAATGATGGTAAATCCATCCAGTGGAGGGGACACACCACGCAGCAAACACAGCATGTGTTGGTAACTCGGGGTGACCCATCAGATTCCAAAACAAGTGTGGAAAAGTGGTTTTCAGTGGAATGACACCTTTAAAGTCCACTGACAAGACACAGGCTTCAGCATTTTAACCCCAACAAAACAAAGGCTAACGTTAGCCTTGAGTTTTCTGTTCAATTAAACTACACAACATCAGTAGGGGGAACATATGTCCATATTTGGTCTGGAACCACGGCTCTATAACCAGACCCGGGCTGACACGTGACAGCCATGCAGACAGACCACACCGAACGCAAATTTTCACATTCACGCGTTGAGATGACATACAGAGTCAACAGAGAGACGCTTTCGGACGCAGATTCTCCCATGGTGGTGTGTTGGATGCATTGCTGTGGCGCGTTGGAGCGGCATGTTTTGCCACAATATGCATATGCTCGAGTTTGAAATATTGAACTTTTCAGATGAATTCATGTGATGCCAGGTCACGAAAGCCAATCAGCATTGAGATGCTGCCAACGTCATGACGGAATGATGTATGATGCTCAGACTGGCCTGGACGGTAGCAGAAAGAAAAACAGAGACCCAGTCAGTCTAAAATACCATTGAAAGTGGACGTCATCCAGGCGGAGTTCCTGGACCAGGTGGTGGAATTCCCTGTCCTGCAGGCACTTCTGCAGGATCGGGTGAACCCAAAAGCGATGGTGTCTGGTCCTCCGATGTATCTGGGACCTCCAGAGCCGGTACAGAGCAACAATCCAAATGATCTGACCCATAGTTGAGGACAGATGGAATTGTTAAAGACTCCCAACCTGGGTCCTGAGTTAGGATGAACTTGAGGCAGGAGATCTGGATCATCGAAGTCTCAGGTTTATGATTTATTGGCATCACATGTCAAGCATACAATTGATCAGCGCTGATCCCCAGTCAAACCCAAAACCCCCTTTATTTCCACTTTTTCATTAATATCTTCCTCCACCAGGTGGAGCTTCACTTACTGCTGTTCGTACTCAGTTCCAATTGGTTCCCTCTTCTTTGATGTGTGTCTTAGTTTGTGTCAGTTTCCTGGTTCTGTTATTTACATACTTAACCCAAAACATTCTCTGACTCTGGCTACTGGCGTCCTTCAGATTAGTTTTATTTTGGGGCCCTTCTGCCTCATCTCCGCCCCAAGACCATAGACTGGCTCGTGGCTCCGCTGACCATTTGAGATATCTCACAAGACTATCTCACAGACTCTAGCGTTGCATGTTCGGTGTGGCCACGCAAAAAATTGTCCAGACTTGGGTAAGTAAGTAAGTAAGTAATCTTTATTTGTATAGCGCTTTTCACAGACATGGGTCACAAAGCGCTTCACAGAAACCCAATTCACACACTCATACACCAGTAGACGGCTGCTGCCAAGACACCGGCGCTGCCTGACCCTACTGGGAGCAACTTAGGGTTCAGTGTCTTGCCCAAGGACACTTCGACATGTGGACAGCCAGAGCTGGGACGCGAACCGCGGACGACCCACTCTACCAGCTGAGCCACAGCCGCCCATGTTTACGCAGTGCGGTGCGTCACAGGTGTACACGTCTAAATTGGCCTTCGGTGTGGCTGTAGCTTGAGAGTATACATTTTGGGATGCAGCAGTGAGGCGCCATTGAATGTGGGGAAAGTGTTGTGTGTAGCACCAAGTGTACCGCTCAATGTCTTTGGACGTTACAGGTGAATAAGGTCAATGGTTCCATCCTCCCTGAGACCAACGGGCTGCTTTGGTCCCAAACTGAATGGAAACAGGCAGAAAGAAAAGAACAGGTGGACATGTTCTGTGTGGAAATATGTGACCAAAACATGTCCCCACGACCCATCCATGACTTCTGCTCTGGACATGTGATGTTTACACAGAATAGTCTAATATACTCTCTCTCTACTTTTCTAACAGAGAGAAAGAGAGAGAGAGAGAGAGAGAGAGAGAGAGAGAGAGAGAGAGAGAGAGAGAGAGAGAGAGAGAGATAAAAGGACCAACTCCCTGTGGTCAGTTTGGGTGATGGGGCGTAACTGACCCCAACTACACACACATACACACACAGGATGTTTTGGTCGTCTGCACCAATCAGCTGACTGTTAGTGTGTGTAATAAAGAGAGAACAAGTGAGAGAGACAGACATATATAAACAATTACACACACACACACACACACACACACAGACAAATGGGGATTTGGTCCAGTTGGTTTAAATTACAGCCTGCACTCTGGGTGAATGACCTCTGACCCCCACACTTTACACACACACACTCACACACACGTTCAGTTGCTGTGACAGAAACATGGAGGACACAGTTCCAGTGGATGACCAAGGCAAAAGGGGGAGGAGTCTGTTATGAAGGCACATATTACCCTCCTCTACCCACATTAGAGTTCTGCGTGGGACACAAGGTAGATGCTAGATTGGAACGGCCGGACGGACAGGGGGCGGGACGACACGGGGTGGTGTTCAGGACGATCTCAGGACATTTGACGTGATTTCAACACTGAGGTAGTTCAGTGTCAATTATTAAATTTCACACTTTTGAAAGATGACAGCACTGTTGAAAGAAGAAGATCTGGCGAAATCTATCCAGACCACGAGGGCCACACTAGGTCTAAGTTTATTTATTATTTTTTCAGTCGACGGTACGACAAAGGTAAAGATGAATGGAATGAACAAAAACACTGTGTGTAATGTTCATGGAATCAAAAGCATTTACCATTTATTCATTAGTGTATAAATGACTGTAGAATTCAACAGAGGTTCTTAAATATAACTGACTGAACATTGTCAAACATATCTGACTTGTTAATAATAAACCTGCTGCAAGTCACTGAAGCCTTGTTTAACTGTCATTTTAATATTTTAATGTAACTTTGCATCAGCATGGCCTTCCTCTGTGTCTAGTTTCGGTGGTGGACAGGAAACTTTGAGTAAAAAGAAATAGTATTGAATGAGTCAGTACTCTAATCAGGTTCAGACCAATGTAATAAATGACAAAAATATATATTCCATCTTTGTTACCTTAGTCCCACCCCTTAGGACTACCCACATATTACCGTCCTCTACCCACACATGTGCCCTTAAATGCCCGGATATTCTCCACCACTCATCCATCCACTTTTCCACTGGAGCACCTTTTTCCACTCACTATTGTGTCTTGTATAAACTGATAGGCTGGACTTCCCTTCATACCAGGTGTCTACATCATTGTTTTTTTCTTTTATCTATAAGATTCTTTTAAGGAAAAAAACTCCTCAATTCCTCTCTAACCTTCTGCACCCCTCCCACAATAACTACCACCTGAGGTCCACTGATTTCATTACTCTAGCTCTTCTGAAAGCCCGTACTGTCGGCAAAAATTTCTTTGGTTTTGCTGCTGCAAAGGATTGGAACTACCTTTAAACTTCCAGTTTTCCCATCACTTCATACGCCGTCCTCAAATAATCTTACCTGGTAAAATAAAGGTCAAATAAAAAAACAAACATATTACCCTCTTTTACCCACATATTACCCTCCCCTACCCACATATTACCCTCCTCTGTTTACTGTGTGGTTGTGGCTGACAGAAAATTGTGTGTGTGTGTGTGTGTGTGTCTGTGCGTATGAGGGGCGCTGTGTGGTTCAGTGTCATGTGGGTTCAAGCGTTCCTCAGCTGGATGTCATCCCCACTCTGCCTCTGTATGTGTATATGTACACGTGTGTACGTGTATGTGTGTATGTGTGTGTAACCTATGCGTGCACCAGGGTTACAGGGTCAATCTGCTGTTTTACCAACAGGAAAGTGATTCTCCTCAGCTGTCAACATCTATCAGGCTCAACCATGCACACACACACACACACACACACACACACACACACACAAACAAACACACACACGAAGCCGTAAACAACAGATAATAGTGTTTGTGTGAAAAAGTGTCAGCTCAGTTTGATTCAACAAAAACAGCTGATTTAGTTTCTGTTTTAACTCCAGATTTTAACTCCACCTAAAGGTCTATTGGTAAGGCCACGTCGAAGGCAAATGTTCACATCCGCGCGTCGAGATTACATGCAAAGTCAATGGAAGAAACGCGTTTTGACGCATATTCCCACGGTGCGGTGCGTTGGAAGCGTCCCTGCGGCGCGTTGGAAGCATCTTGGCATTGGAGCTGCAAGTTTTGCCGCAAATCCACGTAAATACTGGAGTTGAAAATATTGAACTTTTCAGGCGAATTCGTGTGACACCGTGCTATGAAAGCCAATCAGCGTTGAGATGCTGCCAACGTCGTGATGGAATGATGTATGATACTCGAACCAACCCGGAAGGAAGAAAGAAAAACTGAGCCTGAACTACCAGTGAAAGAGGACTTTATCCAGATGAGGTGGTGGAATTCCCTGTGCTGCAGACACTTGTGCAGGATCAGGTGAACCCAAAAGCGACCGTCTGGGCCTCGGACGTATGGGACCTCCAGAGCAGGTACAGAGCAGTATTCAGGGGCGGAGCGTTTGGTTCATTGTAGGGGGGGGGCAATGACCTGTAGTGGACCCTTTATATACTAGGTCTACTATAGGTAATGTTGGTGTTCATTCCAACACCATGGTTTTAATTCGTCCTCATGTTGATCTTCCATTTTGTTTTTATGTTTTTTATGTCTTGTGTGTTTATGTTTTCAGATTGTTTCTCTATAAAAGTAGACTATACACTCCTTCAAAGTCAACGTCATTCAAACATAAGAGGAAGTTGTGTGCGCAGACCAGACTAAAAAACTGCATGGAAACACTGTTGTTTATATAGATGACAGACCTACAGCAGAACTACAAATGTCTAGTTGTTGTTTTGTCAGTTGTCAGAATCGTTACAAGGACAGAGTTAAACTGTATAAAATTACATCTGGATCTGACCCATTCAAAAAAAAAATCAACAACATCTATGGTTACAGTGATCCAGGGTGTGGACTGGGATGAGAGGACAATCAGGAATGTCTGTTTGTCTGTCCTTCCTATTCTAACCACAACCTGGACCTTGAATAAAACGGCTGCAGCAGCATGACCCAAACCTACAATGAAGTACAGACTGAAAATAAAATGAAAGATATGGGAGATATACAAATATGTGGTTAAGTGATTAGCAAGGGATAATGTATTGACCACGAGTTACTGATAAAATGTTCTACCGCCTTCGGTGTCGGTCCCTGTTCGGTCGTCGGGGGGAGTACATTATCCTGCTTATTCTACGGGTTATTACAGTTTATTAGTGCTACCACTATAACAGATTGGATAAAATAACTGAAAGTAAATATTCACTAGGTTGTAACAAAGTGGCCGAACTACCTGCGGAGTGATATGGTCACGTGAATCTGAAGTGACAAACTCGTTGCTATTGGCAGCGGGTGTTATTGATGGTTATCCTCCTGCTGAAGGCTGGGGACATTAATTGAAAGTGAACGGCAGCTTTTAGAACATTCTAGAGGGACCTAGAATAAACCTGGTAAATTAAACCAGAGGAAGTTATAAACCTGCTAACAGATTAGCCTGCTAGCTTTGTCTAGTTAAGACAATAATGACTCCCGCCTCTTCTGTTATTAACACCACCTCTAGGTTATGAGCATTTGTCAAACATGTTTGACACATTCACACACATAACAGACACACATGAACACCTGTAGGCGCCAAATTTTTCATCAGTCTACATAGAAGGTTTGTTAATTAAGTACATATACGTCAGGCTACTGTATACTAGGAAACTTACCGATATCGTCCGTCCACTCTTTTATCAATTAAGGATCCAGTAGGTGATGCTCACTTTTAAGTATTAATTTATTTATGTATCATTCTAGATCTGGAAAAGATACAGATTTAACATAGTCTGACAGCTTTAAATACCGGTCTTCGGAAAGTCCTGGCTGCGCGTGCATCATTCCGTTAGTTTACAAACATGTCAGTTACGGCGTGCGTGAGGCAAGGTGCGTTCACAAACCGTAGGAATTTAAATAGCCAGGGTACAGGTGGTGACTGTTACTTTGTAGCAAAAGCGAAATATGCGAGATTAACTTTACAAACTCAACACACTCAACAAGGGCACGTTTACAGTTGTTTTATTTTTCTCATGCAATCAGGAAATAAGCATTTATAAATATAATATATATTTTTAAATAAATCAGATTGTTGTGGCTTAAGTCCATGTGGGCCCCTGATCCATGTGGGCCCGGGGCGACCCCCCCTCCTACGCTCTGCTAGTGGCCGTAATCCAACTGATCTGAGCCATAGTTGAGGACAGACTGAAATGGACGGACAGATTTTGTTTATCTGTTTATCAGACTCGGGTGTTGTGCATTCAGAGTGGCCACGAATTATCTAGTGTCAAAACTCGGGCATTTAGGCGGCGCGTTACAAGCATAAATTCACGGTTGGTGTGGCCGTAGCATATGTCTGTCTGTCTGTCTGTCTGTTAGTCAGATCAGACAAAATGGCGTATACAGATTTGGTTGACATTTGTACTAATTGTTGATATTGACACAAGGAATAAACAAGTATTCAGAGAATGTCTAATCTCGCCCTTATTTTGTTCCAATCTCAAGTTTCCATGACAACCCGTTCTTAAATGAAAGCCAACAATGGAATTTTGACCTTTGTGCTAAATGTGACCTTGACTTTGACCTTTTGCAATATTGATAATTTTGTTACATGTATATATGCATCAGTGTGTGTAATATTATGATAATATATCCAGTATTGATTAAGTTATAGCGTGATATGTCTATGTTTGACACACACAACCAGTTAATTTGGCCACATGTCACCTTTGACCTCCAGAGATCTGAAAAACTATTGCTCATAGGTGATAACGCTAATTATAAGAAATCTTCATTTCGCATCGTTTGGACCAATCTGAAAGTTCTGTGACCCTCTGTTCTTGAGTTATAATCAATAATGTGATTTTGACCTTTAAGTTAACTGTGACCTTGACCTTTGACCTTTACTCAAATGGATCATTGCATCCGATGCGCATTAGCTATATGTGTATACCCATGTAATTTCATATTGATATCTGAAGTATTCATTGAGTTAGTGCATGATATGTCTCTGTGGAACACACACACACACACACACACACACACACACACACATGCACAGTGATTACATTGATCTGACCCAACCGTGTTGGGAGAGATTAATGATCCAAGTTTGGTGGTGATCAGTGCACGGGGGTGGTGGCAGGGGGAGACCAAAGACAGAAGTGAACGTGACAGTTATGGCTAATTTCTGGAATTTGGGGCGGGGCTGATCTACCTTGGCCGAGTGTGCACCCTTCCACTACTTTTCTAGTTGGCATTGTGTAAACTGTGTGTGTGTATACTGCTGTGATTTAGCTGTGCAGCCCTATATTCTGTGTGCCATCTTCATTGTTTTATCTTACACACACACACACACACAAAGCTGACAGGCCTATCCGCACTAATAGATAGTATTTTAAATCATATTACCTCCATTACAAACTGTTTTATTGTCGCACCACATCTGTCAACCTGCTGATGTGTGTGTGTGTGTGTGTGTGTGTGTATGTCTGTGTATGTGTGTGTATGTGTGTTTTCTTCTGCTCTGATGGTATCTGTTTTAGGGGAATTGAAGCTGGAGGAGAATGTTGGAGCTGAGAGATTGAACTGCAGGACATAGATCAGAGAGAGAGAAGGGGGGCAAGAGAGAGAGAGGGAGAGAGAGGGGGGATAAGAGGGAGAGAGAGAGAAAACAAAAGAGAGAGGGGGGAGAACAAGAGGGAGAGAGGGAGAGAGAGGGGGGCAAGAGGGAGAGAGAGAAAACAAAAGAGAGAGGGGGGAGAACAAGAGGGAGAGAGGGCGAGAGAGGGGGGGCAAGAGAGTGAGAGAGAGAGAAAACAAGAAAGAGAGAGAGAGCGTGAAGGGGAGAAAGAAAACAAGAGGAAGAGATAAAGGGACACAGATGTAAAAGTGTCCAGCTGAGTCCAAACAGAAGATGAAACATTAAACAGAAGCTGTTCCTGACCCCACGGTGTGTGTGTGTGTGTGTGTGTGAGAGTGTGTATGTGTGTGTGTGTGTGTGTGTGTGTGTGTGTGTGTGTGTGTGTGTGTGAGAGTGTGTGTGTGTGTGTTACAGTGACAATGACAATATGATAGTGTGCTTTGCTGCCACGCCCACATCTATCATCTGCTAAAGGTCAGAGGTCAACACATGTGGATAACACTAGTATATTTAACTTGTCAAACATTAGTGTGGAAACAAAGAACATGTTTACTTTGACTTTTAACACATATTTCATACAAAATATATATTTATAATTACCTCCACGAAGGAGGTTATGTTTGACTGTGCGTTTGTCTGTCTGTCTCTTTGTTTGTCTGTCTGAAAGTTTCATCAAAATCCGTCCATTAATTTTTTAGTTATCTTGCTGACAGAGATGATTGATAATATGTGAAGAAAGAAACCATTATATTTTGAGCTGTAAAGGTCAAAGGTCAAGGTGACAACAGTTCAAACACAACAGTGGTGATATCTCAGAATCCAGACCAGATAGTATCAGGTATTTTTTTTTCCTTCACTCCGTCTGACCTTCTGACTTCAGATGAGATAACACCCATAGGCTCCACGACGTCACGTAAAGACGTCATATGACGTCAAGCCAATGGTATATTTGGTAAATGTATGACCTTTACCTTAAAGCAGGTTATTGACATATTTAGTTAAATCAGACAATCTTCTATCTTGTGCTTTTATATATATATATATATATTGTCATATTGAAATGGCTCAAAAATGGGACCGAGGATTTCTTTGAATTTTTTAAAACCCTCTAAGGGATTGTTAATGACCGATAAAAGAAATTGTAAACTACTGTTCTGTGTTCACTAACAAATAAGATACAAACATCCAGATCCAAACCTTGGCAGACTGGTGCTGCTTCACTGAGGACTGCGCTGTGAGTGATCTAATTATATTTTCATTACTGATGAATATTGACACATTTTAGGTTTGAGGTTTTAAGTTTGAGCATGTTGAAACAAAATATTTGAAACTAAACGGTGTGATGTTAATCATTAAATGTAACTTAATATATGTATTGAAACAACAAAAACTACTAACACAAGGTTTTGGCGGGTGAGCGAACCAGTACAACCAACGCTGTTTTGTCACTTTCATTCCTTTTGTGCAGAAGTGCGTCTGCAGCTCCAGTTAAGGAAGGTCACGGTGGCTGGAGGCGTAAGTTTTGACGGTGGGTGGAGGCGTGTGTTTGAGGCGTGTGTTTGACGGTGGGTGGAGGCGTGTTTGCGTGTTGAAGGTTAAAGCGTAGAGCGGTGATTTAACCAGTGCATCCAACAACCAACGGCCCCAAAACACCCAGGAGATGAAGGAGAAGGAATCTGAGTGCTGATGCATAAAGCTAGCAGACACACACACACACACACACACACACACACACACATACACACGCTCTGGTACACACATTCCTGTTTGGCTCACTTCATCCAGAACGTTCTCTGATGGCTTTATCATTCTCCCTGCTCCCATAGTCACTGCTGATCACTGTGTGTGTGTGTGTGTGTGTGTGTGTGTGTGTGTGTGTGTGAGTAATATAGAATAATATTCATGGCGAATATTCAGATTTATAGTTGGGTTATTAATTGTGGCGGCACTTTAAGTTATTCCTATTTTATGGGGCGGAAAGATAATAACCTAATAAGTTTCCCCTCGTGAGTGTGTGTTTGTGTGAGTGTGTGTGTGTGTGTGTGTGTTTGTGTGTGTGTGTGAGGTCAGTGAGGTCATAGTGTGTTTGTATAGTTTTTAGTCTGAATATTATCTGCACATGAACATATAGATCATAATTAGCAACGATTGTTTGATTCTGAAAGGAACTGGCAAAGCAGTCTACAGAGCCATAAAAGAGCCTTAAAAAAGCCCTAAAGGAGCCTTAAAAGAGCCTTAAAAAGAGCCCTAAAGGAGCCTTAAAAGAGCCTTAAAAAGAGCCCTAAAGGAGCCTTAAAAGAGTCTTAAAATGAGCCCTAAAGGAGCCTTAAAAAAGCCCTAAAAGGATCCTCAAGAGAGCCTTTCCTCCATTTTAGTCAATTTTAGAGTATTTTAGTATATTTTTACTCCATTTTAGTGCATTTACTGTGAATGTTAGAAGTATGGTGCCAGAGCCAGAGCAGGCCTGTTCATGCAGTGAGTGATGCTTCAAACATCAGGAGTTCTGCACCTACACACACTTCTGAACACACACACAGCCTGGGTGGCTGTAGCTCAGTTGGTAGAGTGGGTCGCCCAATGACCGAGAGGTTGGCGGTTCGCGTCCCAGCTCTGGCTGTCCACATGTCAAAGTGTCCTTGGGCAAAACACTGAACACTTAGGCCTCCAGTAGGACTGACCTTAGACCTTAGAAACTTACTGGTGTATGAGTGTGTGTGTGTGAATGGGTGAATGAGAGGCTAATATATAGCGCTTTTCCACCTTCATGGTGCTCAAAGCGCTTTACAAGTGCAGTCCATTTACCATTTACACACACACACGGGCTGTGATCAGCTGATCTTCTTTGCCCCCTGGTGTGTGTGTGTGTGTGTGTGGCCAGTGTCACATATGTAAATGCATGGTTTGTGGGTGTGTGTATTTACTACAGGTCAAGCCTTTCTTTGGCCTTTCCATTATGTCTGTCATGTGATGGGTTCATTAAATCCCTCCAACCCTCAAGTCCTTCCCACCCCAACCCCCTTACACACACACACACACACACACACACACACACACACACACACACACACACACACACACTTAAAAAGAAAAAAGCTGCTAATTTGATCAATACTTAATTTTTCCCTCCTCAATGTTTTTTTTCTCTGTTAAACTGTGATAAGAAGAAAGGGGGGTGGGTTCTTCTCCTTAGTGTGTGTGTGTGTGTGTGTGTGTGTGTGTGACATCTGCCACTGGCTGTATGTTATCACAGTGTATGTGTGTGTGTGTGTGTGTGTGTGAGTCCTATCTCAGCAGAGTGTGTATCAGTGCTAGGAGCCTCCACAGACTGGCTGTAATTTACACATAGCCTCCTATTACCTGTGTGTGTGTGTGTGTGTGTGTGTGTGTGTGTGTAGACACTATCAGGCCATCTGGTAAATGGATAGGTTGGTGAGGTGTCGTCATGGCAGCCAGTTAGCCGGGGGATCCAAATGATGTCATCCCTCACCAGGGTAACACTTAAAGAGATAAGTTCCCTAAAGAGGCGGCCATTTATCACACACACACACACACACACACACACACACACACACACACACACACACACACACACACACACACACATACGCCATGAAACACTGGGCAAAACATACAACAAACACTCTATTGTTCAACTATATGCCCCCCCTAATTTGTAATCACCCTGTCATGACAAACACTGAAGGGGTGCAGTGGTCACATCAGTGTGTGTGTGTGTGTGTGTGTGTGTGTGTGTGTGTCAAGCCTATATATCTTGAAGGACTTCATCTTAGGATTAAACACATTCTGTCTGTGCTCGTGTTACCTATGGTATCCCCCTGAAGGCCTGGTGTCCCCTTAAGGTTCTCGTGTCCCCCAAAGGCTCTGGACTTCACCTAAGGCCTCAATGTCCCCCTAAGGCCCTGATGTCCCTTTAAGGTTCTGGTGTCCCCCTAAGGCCCTGATGTCCCTTTAAGGTTCTGGTGTCCCCCTAAGGCCCTGATGTCCCTTTAAGGTTCTGGTGTCCCCCTGAAGGCCTGGTGTCCCCCTAAGGCTCTGCAGTCCCACCCACTTCAGGGCTGGGCAATATGGCCTAAAAATACAATCTAATATTTTATTCATTAGTTTAAACAAAATATTATTA
>CM035792.1:3364870-3399870 GCA_020466265.1 Siphamia tubifer | reverse complement strand
AAATGTTCCTACTA
Source organism: Siphamia tubifer (assembly GCA_020466265.1). Taxonomy (NCBI): domain Eukaryota; kingdom Metazoa; phylum Chordata; class Actinopteri; order Kurtiformes; family Apogonidae; genus Siphamia; species Siphamia tubifer. Next base: position 3,399,856 of record CM035792.1, on the reverse strand, counting down.
CAGTTATATTAATTATAGGAGAAAAGAAGAACAGGAAAAGAGCAGGAGGACAGGGGAGAAGAGGAGGAGAACATGAGAGCAAGAGGAGAATGGGAGGACAGGAAAAGAGGAGGAGAACAGGACTAGAAGAGGACAGGAGAAGAGCAGGAGGAAAAGAGGAGGATAGCAGAAGGTGGAGAGGAGAAAAGCAGGAGGACAGAAGGAGGACAGAAGGAGGACAGGAAGAGGAGTGGATGAGAACATGAGAGAGAATGGGAGGACAGGAGGAAAGAAGGAAACAGGAGGCGAGCAGGAGGAGAACAGGACAGGAGGAAAACATGAGGCCACACACCCTGTAGGGGCGTGGCCTCATGTAGAGGTGTGGCCTTTGTAAGGTGTGGCCTTTTGTAGGGGTGTGGTCTCCTGTAGGTGCTGGGTCCATTGAAGGAATGTCAGTCTGGTCCATGTACCTCCTCCTCCTCTTTTGTTTGTATCATTAATAGTTTTTATTTTTCCCTCTTCCTCCTCCTCCTCTTTTGTTTGTATCATTAATAGTTTTTATTTTTCCCTCTTCCTCCTCCTCCTCTTTTGTTTGTATCATTAATAGTGGGTTTCGTCCACAGTCGCAGACATTAGACAGAGAAGTGAAGTGAAACATGTCTGTGCTCTGATCTGCTCATCCTCTGATCTCTGCCTCATCTGTCAAACACAGGCCACAAGGAGAGGAGGAGGAGGAAATATGGAGGAGGAGGAGGAGAAGAAGAGGAGAAGGAGGAGGAGAAGAAGAAGAGGAGGAGGGGGGAAAGGAGGAGGACATGTGAAGGAGAAGAAGAGGAGGAGAAGGAGATGTGGAGGAGGAAGAGAAGAAGAGGAGAAGGAGGAGGGGGGTGTGGAGGAGGACAAGAGGAGGAGAGGAGGTAAAGATGGTTAACTGAAACATGTCTGTGCTCTGATCTGCTCACCCTCTGATCCCTGCCTCATCTGTCAAACAGAGGCCACAAGGAGAGGAGGAGGAGGAGGAGTAGGAAAATAGGAGACAGAAGTGGAGGGAAAAATGAAGACTATTAATGATTCAAACAAAACAGGAGGAAGAGGAGGTTGAGGAAGAATAGAAAGTAACTCCTGGTGGTGTTTGCTTCACATCCTGCATTTGGAGTTAGTTTCACCTCCTCCTTTTTTGGAGTTTGATTCACCTCCTCTTGATGAAGTTGGTTTCACCTCCTCCTTTTGGGCTAGGTTTCACCTCCTCCTGTTGGATAGGATGATGGAGGAGGTGATTAACTCCTTTTCTGTTTGTAGACTGCTCCCTCCACACTTGTCGGTGCAGTCTAATTCCTTTTATAGCTTTCACTCAGTAACAGCTGCTCCAGTTATTAACCTGTACCACCTCAGATAGCCCCGTCCCAGCCGTCTGCGTCACTGATACCATCGCACTGTGGCAGTAGAAAAGAAGTGCTCCCATTAGATGTGCAGTTAGATAAATAGACTATAATGGGCTAGGGGGGCGGGGCTTGATTTTTTGACTTGACGCTCCCATTAGATGTGATCTGAGGGCGGAGCCATGAATCAGCCTGAGATGCCACATCATTGGTCATGTTGACAGCAGGCCCAAAAGTGGGGAGGGACAAACACATGAATGGAACCAGATTAGGGTGGTTGTGTTTGGTAACTGGGGAGTAGGGATTGCAAAATTTCTAAATATTCTTAGCCGATCACTGAGCCTCATTAACCGGTTGAAGTCGAGAAAAGAAAACACTTGCTTTGTCGGCTCACACACTCACTTTATAAAGACGAGTCACACTGCGAGGTGGAGCGATGTTATGTTAAAAGCTGATTTTAAAACATTAGAAAACATTAGATGTTCCAGTAAATTCTGCTGCTAAATATGGTTTAAAAACCAGTTCTTGTTGTAGTCCACCCGTCATGTCATGATCAGTACGTCTGTCAGATCGATAACACAACTCATCCACCACACTTTTGGGTTGTCATGGTGACAACTCTCTGTCCCAGTCTCTAGCCGCTAGCTCTAGAAGTTCTATTACCTCACATCAGCTTTGTGTTTCATTTATGTTTTGATCAAACATTCTAAACTGGTGTGAAATGGTCGTACCACATAGACTAATTTAACTCTGTCTTTGATATTAATACATTCTGTCTTGTATTCTACTGCTAATATTCAAAGTCATCATGTTTAAAGATGTGCTGTGGAGAGATCACAAAGCTTCCTCTTTATAACCTACACTACAATAATAAAGAGTTTGTGCAGTGGAATGACTGATGCAGTATGTTTTTTAACTAATAACAGAAAATTATGACTGGACAACGTTGTTGGGGTCAACCATCGATCATCGGTCAACATCCCTACTGGGGAGGGACAAACACACTAAAGCCACGGTTCTCAAACTGGGGTCCGCGGACCCCAAGGGGGACGTGGCGCATGTCCAGGGGGTACGCGAAATTATTCAGGTTTTTTTTTTTTTTGCTGTTTTATTTTGAAATGCGGAAGTTGTATTTTGTAGTGAGCGGGCGGAAGTAACAGCGCTGTTTGACGCCAGCTTGACTAAATTGAGACGGAGCGAGTCACAGGCTATTTTTAGCCACCCTGCAGCGAACATGGATCGATTTTTGTGTCCGCCAAGTTCCTCAAGAAGTGGTAAAAGAAATGACAATGAAAATGACAATGACAAAAACAAACGCCCTAACCCTAAAAAGAGAAAGTACATTGATAGTTATATTAGTTTATTATTTTAAAATTATTTAAAATTGTTGTTTCTGAAGTGCTCATTTATATTATAATACCTGAAAATGTCGCTGGTTTGCACAAAAGCACTATTAAAAAAGGTTATCATTGTTTCATAATAATCATCGTTGAAGTGGTTTTTTGTCATTTTCAGGATAAAAGGATGAGGGGGGATATGGAAAAATTTCACCCCTCCAAGGGGGACCTGGGCCAAAAAAGTTTGAGAACCCCTGCACTAAAGGAACCAGATTAGGATGGGTGTGTTTGGTAACTGGTTATTTGTTTATTCACATTAATATTAGAATACGTTGTAATATTTACTATTTATATCATTTTAATTATTTATTTCCTTAATTATTTGACTTCCTTCAGTCAAACTTTGTTTTTCCATGAAAGTTGAATTGGAGATGTTTCGTCCACTAGAGGACAGTGATATGGACAGAGAGAGAGGGAGAGACATAGTGAGGGAGGAAGACAGAGTCAGAGAAATAGAGAGAGACAGAGAAAGAAAGATAGAGGCAGAAAGAGAGAGAAAGAGACGGAGACAGAGAGACGACAGAGAGGGACAGAGAGAGAGAGAGAGACGGAAATAGAGGAGAGACAGAGGGAAAAATAGAGAGGCAGAGACACAGCAATACAGAAAGAGACACGGAGAGACAGAAAGAGAGGGAGACAAACAGAGCGAGAGACAGAGAAAGAGAAATATAGTGACAGTGAGACGGATAAAGAGACAAATAACACACACACACACACACACATATATATATATATATATATATATATATATATATATATATGTGTGTGTGTGTGTGTGTTGTCAGTATGTGTGTGTGTGTGTGTGTGTGTGTGTGTGTAGTGGTTGTGTGTGATAAGCGTGGTTCTAAACTTTCAGGCCTAATGGTTTCCACTAATGAGAAAAGTGTGTGTGATTATGACAAATGGGAGCAGAGCAGCGGGCTAAGCAGCGACAGCAGCAGCTTTTGTTCAGCACCAGCTCATTATCCTCCTCCTCCCACCTCCTCCTCCTCCTCAGATATGCTCGCCTCCTCTGCTGACCTGTGTGTGGACCGCTGTTGTGTTCAGTTGATATGAAATGAAACAAAAGGATAGAAAAGCTGCACTTACAGGAAATGAAAACGCCTTTTTTTAATCTGAAACTGCCTTTTTATCTGAGTCTGTGAGTGTTTGATTCAGATCATTTACTTTAAAGGAAGAAGGTTCAGGCTAAGCAAACACAAGCACACACTGATTTACTGTTTCAACTAGGAAACATATATACACAGAAATATTTAAACATATATACAGAAACATTTAAACATATACAGTCAGTTTGATTCAGATCATTTGCTTTAAAGAAGGGGGTCTCTTTCAGGAGACACATTCAGCATGATTTGATCTCCAGTGCATGGCCGTCACCACCGTCCACCCTTAAGGGGACACGCCCCCCCCTCACATCTAACATAGACTGCATTCACCATCGTTCATTCTACTTAAACTAAACGCACCACAGAAATCCCGTCCCCTCCACCTTATTTTCAAATAGGAGAGTAAAATAGGGCGGGGCTTCCCTGTTTTTGTGTAGCTCTTCCGGTCACCCGCTTTCCGTTAACAGAGTTAATATAAATCTACAATGTCATGGGTACACTGCAGAGAAACTTTAACCTCTTGAGACCTGGGAAAGTACGAGTTTTTACATTTTACGTTAAATAATAAACTTTTTTGTAAATAGTACATACAATGCAACAGTTTTTTCAGATGCATTTTAATTTTTTTATGGGACATCCTTTGCAGTGGACAACTTTTTTTTTTCTTAATACAGCTGTGAAAGTCTTGTCCCTGAAACAGGACTCAGGGTCTCAGGAGGAAAAAAAATCCAAGATGGGAGTAGACCCGGCAGCAGAATCAGGCTGTTGGCTGGACTTTGGGGTGGGCACTAGGGACATATTTTCAACAGGGGGTCTGGAGGTCCTCCCCCAGAAAATGTTGTATGTCTTAGATGCAATTTCTGGCATTTTAATCCATCAGGTGTCCAGCTTGATGCTGCGCCAGACGCTGCACAAGGCATTGAAAAGATGGATAGTCCGGCACAAAGACAGACATCTGACTACCCTATCTGGGACACACAACATCCTAGAAACCAGTTGTGGTACAGGAGTCCAGAATATGCAACAGCATCACGTGTCCTAACCAAACAACAACATGTGTGCGCACCAAGCGAATTCAGTCTGTAGCGTTGCGTCACTTGCAATTTCATCCTCAGATTGTCGTATGTCCATCTGTTTTCCTAAGTATTTGGTCCGTCTTTGAAATGTATTTGACTTTGCTGCTGTAGGAACCATAGTAACTACAGTCGTAACCATAGTAACTACAGTCGTAACCATAGTAACTACAGTCGTAACAATAGTAACTACAGTTGTAACCTTCGCGCTTATCTCTGTTGACAGAAGCTAAAATGCTTCACCACTTCCATTTATAGCAGATCATTATGAAACAGATTATAAGAAATAATTTTAACACATTTTAATTTAAGGAGGTTTTATGGCGTTTGAAATAGAAGAAAAGTTTTAAATTGTAGTCGTCTGGGATTTATTTATTTATTCATCATTTATTAAAAAAAATAAAGTGTGAAGCTGTTGACCCCAGCCTATGACAGCATGGGCAGAACCATGATAGGGCGTGGCCTGGGGGTGTGGTCATCTGTTCAGAGGGGTGGGGAACAATATTTTACTATATTAATATATTTATTATATATTTATAATATATTAATTGTGTAATTGTGTATAATATATTTATCAAATATCTAGTTGAATAAATTAGTTTCTTCAAAACATCCTCCTTTATTGATTCTAATAATACATATAAATCATATTTATTCATGTGTGTAGATTTTTTTTCATTTCTTTGAGGTATTAAAATATCACGTACACCCCCCCCCCCTCTCCCTCTGTGAGCATACACCATTTTAACGTTCATACACTCTAACACTTGGACTACATTAATATTCCTTAAACTCAAATCCAGCCTGAAAACCTGGAACCACCTTTAACCCCTCTCTCTCTCTCTCTCTCTCTCGCTTGCTCTCTCACTCTCTCCCTCCCTCCCTCCCTCTCTCTCTCTCTCTCTCTCTCTCTCTCTCTCGCTTGCTCTCTCACTCTCTCCCTCCCTCCCTCCCTCTCTCTCTCTCTCTCTCTGGATATCTCTGGCTTTCCTCCCCCTCCTTTTCCAAACTCATTTCACCATGAGATTATAAATGGCGTCTTGGGAAAATGTGATAAATCAATTAATCATTAGTATCAGTGTAGTTTAATGAGTGTCATAATTAGTTCTGCTGTGATCAATCATTCACGTGCACATTTACTGATAAACAGGAGCTGATGAGAACCAACCAACCAGCACACACGTGTTAATGCCACCACTGATCACATGATCACAAAGCTAAACCACCTTTAATGGCCTGGTTTACTCTGCCTTAGCAACATCTGACAAACTTTACACAACAATCAGGATTTACAGAAATAACAAAGATAAAGACTGGAGACGAAAGGAAGAAAAGCAGGTCTGTCTGTAGACCTGAAGGTCTTCACTGTAGTGGGAGCTGTTCACAGACTGTAGTGGGAGCTGTTCAGACTGTAGTGGGAGCTGTTCACTGACTGTAGTGGGAGCTGTTCACTGACTGTAGTGGGAGCTGTTCACTGACTGTAGTGGGAGCTGTTCACTGACTGTAGTGGGAGCTGTTCAGGCTGTAGTGGGAGCTGTTCACAGACTGTAGTGGGAGCTGTTCACAGACTGTAGTGGGAGCTGTTCAGACTGTAGTGGGAGCTGTTCACAGACTGTAGTGGGAGCTGTTCACAGACTGTAGTGGGAGCTGTTCACAGACTGTAGTGGGAGCTGTTCACAGACTGTAGTGGGAGCTGTTCACAGACTGTAGTGGGAGCTGTTCAGACTGTAGTGGGAGCTGTTCACTGACTGTAGTGGGAGCTGTTCACAGACTGTAGTGGGAGCTGTTCACTGACTGTAGTGGGAGCTGTTCACTGACTGTAGTGGGAGCTGTTCACTGACTGTAGTGGGAGCTTTTCACTGACTGTCGTGGGAGCTTTTCACTGACTGTAGTGGGAGCTGTTCACTGACTGTAGTGGGAGCTGTTCACAGACTGTAGTGGGAGCTGTTCAGACTGTAGTGGGAGCTGTTCACAGACTGTAGTGGGAGCTGTTCACAGACTGTAGTGGGAGCTGTTCAGACTGTAGTGGGAGCTGTTCACAGACTGTAGTGGGAGCTGTTCACAGACTGTAGTGGGAGCTGTTCACAGACTGTAGTGGGAGCTGTTCACAGACTGTAGTGGGAGCTGTTCACAGACTGTAGTGGGAGCTGTTCACTGACTGTAGTGGGAGCTGTTCACAGACTGTAGTGGGAGCTGTTCAGACTGTAGTGGGAGCTGTTCACAGACTGTAGTGGGAGCTGTTCACAGACTGTAGTGGGAGCTGTTCAGACTGTAGTGGGAGCTGTTCACAGACTGTAGTGGGAGCTGTTCACTGACTGTAGTGGGAGCTGTTCACAGACTGTAGTGGGAGCTGTTCACAGACTGTAGTGGGAGCTGTTCAGACTGTAGTGGGAGCTGTTCACTGACTGTAGTGGGAGCTTTTCACTGACTGTAGTGGGAGCTGTTCACAGACTGTAGTGGGAGCTGTTCACAGACTGTAGTGGGAGCTGTTCACTGACTGTAGTGGGAGCTGTTCACAGACTGTAGTGGGAGCTGTTCAGACTGTAGTGGGAGCTGTTCACAGACTGTAGTGGGAGCTGTTCACAGACTGTAGTGGGAGCTGTTCAGACTGTAGTGGGAGCTGTTTACAGACTGTAGTGGGAGCTGTTCACTGACTGTAGTGGGAGCTGTTCACAGACTGTAGTGGGAGCTGTTCACAGACTGTAGTGGGAGCTGTTCAGACTGTAGTGGGAGCTGTTCACTGACTGTAGTGGGAGCTTTTCACTGACTGTAGTGGGAGCTTTTCACTGACTGTAGTGGGAGCTGTTCACAGACTGTAGTGGGAGCTGTTCACTGACTGTAGTGGGAGCTGTTCACAGACTGTAGTGGGAGCTGTTCAGACTGTAGTGGGAGCTGTTCACTGACTGTAGTGGGAGCTTTTCACTGACTGTAGTGGGAGCTTTTCACTGACTGTAGTGGGAGCTGTTCACAGACTGTAGTGGGAGCTGTTCACTGACTGTAGTGGGAGCTGTTCACAGACTGTAGTGGGAGCTGTTCACTGACTGTAGTGGGAGCTGTTCAGACTGTAGTGGGAGCTGTTCACTGACTGTAGTGGGAGCTTTTCACTGACTGTAGTGGGAGCTTTTCACTGACTGTAGTGGGAGCTGTTCACTGACTGTAGTGGGAGCTGTTCACAGACTGTAGTGGGAGCTGTTCACTGACTGTAGTGGGAGCTGTTCAGACTGTAGTGGGAGCTGTTCACTGACTGTAGTGGGAGCTGTTCACAGACTGTAGTGGGACATCAGGCTGCTTCACCAGCAGAGAATAAATAAATGAAGTTCTTATTATGGCCAAAGTACTTCAGCTCAGCCATTACATTTAAGGGAGGGGGGGGGGGGCTGTGTGTGTGTGTCAGGGTCACACATGAGGTTATGCACTCATCGGTGTGTGTGTGTTGCGTGTGTGTGTGTGTGTGTGCGCATCAGCACTAATGGTGTTTCTACGTACAGAAACGCCCCAGTGAACAGAACTGAACTTATGGAAATCACAGCCGTTAAACACTAATTTACATAAAGGCTCTTTCAAAGAGGATCCTGAAGCCCCCCCCCCGCACACACACACACACATATATGTAAAACTAAACTGCACTTTCAATAATTCCCTTAACTCAATACTAATCCTACTAATACTACTAGTAATAACAGTAACGCAAATAATAATACCAATAATAATATCACAAATTCATAATAATACTAATAATACTCATACTAAAATCAATAATACTAATACTAACACTAATACTACTAAGCTTAGCTCTTTTTTTAAAGTACTTTTAAGGCTTTTTAAAAGAATATTTATTTTAATGTATATCGAGTGTTATTTATTATATACTGTTGTGTTGTTATCGTTATGCTAGAGTGCACTGGGAGTGTGCATACTTTCATTATAACACGTGCAATGACAATAATGTTTATTCTGATTCTGATGAATTATATTATCACTATAATACCAACATTAATAATAATTGGAAGAATTAGACTATAACTAATAATACTACTACTACTACTACTACTACTACTACTACTACTACTACTACTAATAATAATAATAATAATAATAATAATAATAATGATAATAATAATAATAATAATAATAATGATAATAATAATAATAATTTAAAAAAAATAAAAATAAAAATAATAATAATAATAATAATAATAATAATAATAATAATGCTAGCTAACGTGCATTCATTTCCAACGTTACACATTTCTTATTTCCCATTTAATATTTTCTGCCTACTATAAAAATATTTAAATGTTTTAACTGTTGGTCATTCCTGTTGGGATTGTTTAGAATTATTTAATTATTTCTTCAGGCCTTTTGGAATTGTGATGTTATTTACAAGGACAATAAAGGTGATTGTTATAATGGGTTTGGGCTCATGTTTAGGCTAACCCCCCCCCCCTCCCTCCCCCCATGCCCCGCCCACTTTGACCCATCACACTGCTGTATACACAGGGTGAGGCGTCATCTCAGAAACACACACACACACACACACACACACACACACTGTAGACGTAACAAGCCATTAACGAAGCCTTAATTGATGAGCTCGTTAAGATCTGTTATTAGAGAAATTGATTTCAAATAGTGGCTTTAATCTGCTGTAGGAAAGCACCCCCCCCACCCCCACCCAAAAGGACATAATGGAGCAGGAACGCTCCCGTTTCACTTTCACTAATTAATAACTGGAGATTAGAAGGGCTGTGTGAGTGTGTGTGTGTGTGTGTGTGGTCCTCACAAGAGTTAAATATAAATAAAGGTCCCCACGAGTAAAATAGAAGTAATGTGGCCCTGTAAATACATTATAATACATCTTCAAACCTAACTGTTTATACTTCCTGAACAAACAATATGTGTTTACTTTTGTATATATTTATTTATATGTATTTTTAAAATTATGTATTTGTTTTTTCATTATTTATTTATTTTCCTTTATATATATTTAATTTTTAAAATTATTTGTTAACATTTTTTATTAGTTGTATTTTTTTAAATAAATATTAAAATTATTATTATTATTATCTATTTGTCAGTTTAAAAAAAAATTCTATATTTAATTATTATTTTTTATTTTTGTCATTAATTTTTATTTAGTTTTTAAATTTAAATAAATGTTCTAATTATTATATTATTAGTATTATTTATTTGTAATTTTTAAGTTATTTAAATTTTTACATTATTATTTATTTTACATATTTAAATTAATATTTATTTATTTATATTTTATTTAATTTACAAATATTTTTATTATTATTTTTTATTTGATTTGATTTTATGAAAAAAAAAGTTCTCGATTATGAACTTGGTCCTCATGAGATGTATAAATGAGTATGTGTGTGTGTGTGTTGGTTGACGGTGTTAATGTGCATCCATTGTGTGTCGCTTGTTATTAATTAATGAGCTTTATTTCCAAGCAACCTATTAGTCATTAACAGTCCCTCTGTGTGTGTGTGCGCGTGTATGTGTGTGTGTGTGTATCTTTCCATTTTGGATAAACAAACATTAAGACTGAATCCCATTTCACCCCTTACCCCTTCAAACAGGACTATAAGGGGTAGGGCTTGAAAATCAACCCCTATAAATTGGGACACCCCTTCAACACTCACCTACGTCATCAGTTCGCTCCACCAGTTGTTACGTAACCAAAAATGCCAAAAATGTTGCATTCTCCTGGGCTATGCAGACATTTTTGCTAATATCTGTGTCGAATCGGAGAAGTTCTATGCATCCACCACATTTGCGGGAATAGCGATTTTTTTTCATGTGTGTTTTATGGAGAAAATTACCATTACACATTGTTAGCCTAGCAGTTCTATCCCTATTCACTCCATGTATGGGTCTAGTGGTGCTTCATAGTCAGGGGAGGCGGGGCTAAAAGGTTGTATTTCACATCCTCTGTATGCAATAGGACGGTACTACAACCAATCAGTGTAATCTTTAGGATGATGTAGTTAGAGCACCTGAAAGTTGACGGAGGAGTCCGGAGAAAGTTAGGAATGACTAAACAAAATGGTGGATTATGGAGCTGAACGACTGTTTTCGCTTATGTAAAAATAATTTAAAGATTGCCGTTTAGGCTTCCTTGAGGGTAGGTTGTTTTTTGGGAGTTTTTTGGTGTTTTATGCAGTTTTTGGTGTTTTTTGTAGTTTTTGGTGTTTTTTTGGAGTTTTTTGGTGTTTTTTGTCGTGTGTTTATTTAAAGATTGTTGACGTTTTCTCACATTCTTCACTCATCTTTGATAAAAGGAAATCTACAACCATTGTTGTTCTTCTTCTATGGTTCTTTCCGGTTGTTTCTGTCCGAATCATCGTAGTGTCACTTTGTTAGGCCCGCCCTCTTACTCTATACTTGACCGTGATTGGTCGACCAGTTTCAGGGAAATCTAGACAAAAGTTACGTTGAGCTAAACTAGACTAGTATGATAGAACATTAGATTTACTGATGCTAGGGAGGCTAGTGGGGATAGGCTAACACATTGGCTAGTTACAGACAGACAAGTTAGTAACACACACACATATACACACAGACACAGACACACACACACACACACACACACACACGCGCACACACGTGCACACACACACACAGACATGCACAAACACACGCACACACACACAGACATGCATGCACACACATACACACATGCACACACACACACAGACACACACTTAATTCTAGTATTAGTGTTGGTATTAGCCTCAGTGGGGTAGGTACTTAACACTGAAAGGACTGAAATCACTTCCCAAGGGAGCTTTTTACACAATGTGTGTGTGTGTGTGTGTGTGTCTACATCAGCTGATAGTACCCATTGTCACTGGCTCAGCTTTCTGATTTCAGTGTGTGGCTTAAGCCTTGGGAAGTGCGTTAGCGTGGCTGCGTTAGCGTTAGCGCCCAGCTCGAGGCCCCCCTGCTACGTCTTTAATGTGTAGGAATTGGCTGGCGCCGTATTGAATGGGCCCAGGCCCGTATTGTTGGTGCGGGGGGGATTACAGCCCGTTTAGCAGCGTGTGATGTGGCTTCAGTTGTTCCAGCGGCACACTGCGCAGACACAGAGAAGGGTTTCTTATCAGCTGCACCTGCACATTCACTCCACTCACACACACTTTAATTGAATTTCTTTTTAGAGACAGAGCGGCTCAGACGGCTCATGGCATTCAATTTACCAGCTCCCCTGTCAACGTTTAGATCCCTCTACTCCTCCTCCAGGAGAAGGAGGCGCACTCACGCTACAAAAGGGAACTTGCAAATACCATATTTATCTCTGTTCCCGCTCGCCCCTCTCTCTCTTCCTTCCACTCCACTCTCCATGTCAGTTATTATATCATTTCAATGAATACTGGGCAGGAAATGGGCTTATCTGGAGCGCAAAATATCTACTTCTGTCAGGAGCTGATTTAGTGTTTAAAGCCCAGAGGCAGGAGCGACAGGAGGAGGAGGAGGAGGAGGAGCAGGAAGAGTGTTTAAAGTCCAGAGGCAGGAGCGACAGGAAGAGGAGGAGGAGGAGGAGGAGGAGGAGGAGGAGGAGGAGGAGGAGGAAGAGTGTTTAAAGTCCAGAGGCAGGAGCGACAGGAGGAGGAGGAGGAGGAGGAGGAGGAGGAGGAGGAGGAGGAGGAGGAGGAGGAGGAGGAGTGTTTAAAGCCCAGAGCCAGGAGCGACAGGAGGAGGAGGAGGAGGAGGAGGAGGAGGAGGAGGAGGAGGAGGAGGAGGAGGAGGAGGAGGAGGAAGAGTGTTTAAAGTCCAGAGGCAGGAGCGACAGGAGGAGGAGGAGGAGGAGGAGGAGGAGGAGGAGGAGGAGGAGGAGGAGGAGGAGGAGGAGGAGGAGGAGGAGGAGGAGGAGGAGGAGGAGGAGATGATGCTAGGATAAGTGCACAGTCAAAGTGTAAGACTGGAATCTGATTGGTCAGTTGAGTCTGGGGTTAAATAAAGTGCTATCATTGGTGGAAATAGTAATAGGAAGTCAGCTGACCAGAAAACAAGCTCCACCTTTTTAGTTTTTAGTGGCGTCCGTGGTGGAGACCACCACCCCATTAGTTCAATGCACGCAAACAATAGCTGACCTTTTGAATAACTAAATCTAAATACAATAGTTGAAAAGCACCCTGAGAGCACAAACCTCCGCCAAGGCAGACCCCCCCCCGAATAAAGACAGGTTCACCAAGGAGGTTATGTTTTCACTGGAGATGGTTTGTCTATCCGTTTGTAACTCAAAAAGTTATGGATGGATTTTGATCAAATTTTCAGGATGTGTTCAGAGTGTCACAAGGAATCAATGGTTACATTTTGGTGGTGATCCAGAAGAGATCCTGGATTCTGGATCACTTTGAAATTTTACATTCCGGTAAATGTAGAATAGATCTCTTCTGGATCACCACCAAAATGTAATCATTGGTTCCTTGTGACACTAATAACACATCCTGAATCATATCATATCATATCATATCATATCATATCATATCATATCATATCATATCATATCATATCATATCATATCATATCATATCATATCATATCATATCATATCAAATTCCATCCATAACTTTTTGAATAACAAACAAACAAAACAGACAAACAAACTCCAGCGAAAACATAAACTTCTTGGCGAAGGTAATTAGAAAAATAAAATAGGGCAAACCAGTCAGTCACAGACAGCAGACCTCCACCAAGGCTTGAGTTTTCATTCACATGTGACGTGATGGAGCCATAGGTGTTGACCCAGACCGTGTGAAGGAAAAAAACCCCACCAGATTCTATCTTGTCTGAATCCTGAGATACACTGATGTGTTTTAGCTGTTGACCTTCAGTGTGACCTTTGACCTTCATTGCTCAAAATCTATTGGGTTCTTCCTTGACCCATTACCTATCATTCCTTAAAGGTTCATCAAAATCCGTTCAGAACTTTTTGTGTAATCCTGCTGACAGACAAACAAGCAAACAGAGAAACGGACTCAAATTTAATACCTCCTTGGCGAAGGTAAAAAAAAAAAAAAGTCTACCTATAATTAGAGCATTATATGATATTAATAGTAATGTTCACAAATGCAAATTATGCAAACAAATTTTGACAGAATAATGAGAATTTGTAGAGATTATTGTCAATTTTGGCTGCTGGAACTGTAGCTCATTTCAATGGGGATGCCCAGAACACCGGCCCCACCCCACCCCCCCGCCACACTTTATACCCTCCCCACACTAGCACACCTCCTTACTAAGAATGTCTGTGGAGAGCCCTGCACTCTGTCTGCTGTATGTGTGTGTGTGTGTGTGTGTGTGTGTGTATGTGTGTGTGTGTGCGTTTGTGCGTTTGTGCGTATAAGTGACATCTCTGGCCAGAGGCCCTGAAATCTAACATGGTTTAACAATGTCACAGTGTCAGCCTCCTGCTGCACACACACAGCGGCCTGCTGCCTGTGGTCTGTGTGTGTGTGTGTGTGTGTGTGTGTGTGTGTGTGTGTGTGTGTAGGGTTATAGAGTACAGCAGCTATTTTTCTTACATACTCAGTGACCGAGTGGCCCTGGGACACGCAAACATACAACTACACACACTCACACACAGACACACACTCACACACACACACCTCATCTGGCCAGTATAATTCCATTTGTCTGCTCCAGCAGCGGTTGGCTAACTCCATGAATTATTACAATCCCAGAAGGCATCTGGGTGGCAGAGCAAAGGGAGGCCTGTGTGTGTGGCCTCCATCTAGCATTTAAGCTAGCAACACACACACACACACACACACTTGCTCTTATCAGTGTGTGTGTATCTTCTATCTTCAAATAATGTTTTGTCTCTTTCTTTGTGCTATCATGCTGCTACAAATGGAAAAACGCCGTCTCATTCCTCTCTCTGGGGTTTTTTAGCAGCTCATTTTTTCAGCCAGGGTCGTGTGTGTGTGTGTGTGTGTGTGTCATTTCTCTCTCTCTCTGACCATGTTGAACATCGCCTACAAAGATCATCGGAGCAAAAAATGGATTTCATTTCAGCCTGTATTACAGGATTTCAAGTGCAGGCCAGCGCTGTAATCGCAGCCCTTTGTATTATTCTGCACTGATTGAAGCCGAGTTTTTCAAGTGAAGTCACAGTTAGTTTTTTTGTGTCTGTGAAGTGAAATGGAGCTGGTACAGTAACACCCAGAAAGAGTTTTTCTAAGTGAAAGAAGGCGGTGTTTTCAAATGAACTGCACTCATTTGACAGAGTGTGTGTGTTCACTGATATAGTGCTGGGTTTTCACTCCATTGAGCTCCACGTTCTGTTACTATATCTGCACCAGACTGTGATCCACTGAAGCATTTACACTGGGTGTGTGTGTGTGTGTGTGTGTGTGTGTGTGTGTGTGTGATGGGGGGGGAGGGGTCTGTACGGGGTCGCTCAGTGTCCTCAGTGGAAGTCATTTACCAACTTAAAGGTTCATCTCAGACTGAACTATTTTCACTTTGATCAGTGTCTCATTAGCATCTTCCTCATGGTCAAGGTGGAAAAGGCTTCTTTTGTGCCCAAACAGACACCCATGTTTTCATTACAAAATAAAATAATAATTAAAAAGGCTCATTTTCTACCCTAGTCGCGCTACACCCTCCTCGCAGCAGCAAATCTAATGTTCTGCCGTAGTAGTCTAGTTTCGCTCAATGTAACTTTTGGCTAGATTTCCCTGAAACTGGCCGACCAATCACAGTGAAGTATAGAGTCAGAGGGCGGGCCTAACAAAGTGACTCTGCGATGATTTGGAAAGAAACAACTGGAAACTAGTATTAAGAAAATGCCTAATCTCACCCCTATTTTGTGTCTTTTTTTATTGTCTCAATAGAGACAATATTGTGATTTTGACATTTCTACTAAATGTGACCTTGACCTTTGACCTTTTTCAATATTGATAATTTCATCAAATATATATATGCATCAGTGTGTGTAATATTATGATAATATATCAAGTACTAATTAAGTTATAGCATGATATGTCTATGTTTGACGCACATTGTGTTACACATGTCACCTTTGACCTCCAGAGAGCTCAAAAACTATTGGTCGTAGGTGATAACACCAATTATGAGAATTATAGAAATCTTCATTCCACATCGTTTTTTACCTTCATAAAAAGTCAAAATCATGAATATATGATCAACTGAAAATCAATAATATATAATATTATTGTCCTCCGTTCATCTTCACCACTGTTGTTCAAAGCTAATTTAACTCAACACTTAAATCATGAGTCTTTTATCAACAGATGTGTGTAATCCAAAGTGAAGCAGGTGATTGTGGGTAATGAAGTCCTGTCTGTGAGCTAATGCCACTGTTAAAAGCTAATATTCTGTGAACTGAATAAGGACTGTGTTAATGGGAAAGTCTTTAATGAGTGACAGAGGCTTAAAGATGGACAGAAGACAAATATTAAAGCAGAGCAGAGCGGGATGATAACAGTCATTACACTCACACCACTGTGATTACAGCCACACCATTAAAGACACAATTAAAGGCTACATTTAAAGACACTATTAGACGGACTGGACGCTTTCAGTTCAAGCTGCAGCATTTAGCTGATAAGAGCTAATGATGTGTTCAGGTTATGGACAAATGCAGAAGCAAGGGATCTGCTCCAAGAAAAATAACCTGGTTGAGATGGTGTTTTAGAAGATTTTTTAAAAGTGCTAGCAAAACATATCAATTCAAAAATAACAAACAAGTATTCAGAGAATGCCTAATCTTAGCCCTATTTTGTGCCAATCCCAAGTTTCTATGACAACCTGTTCTTGAATAAAGAGCCAATAATGTGATTCTGACCTTTCTGCTAAATATGACATTGACCTTTGACCTTTTGCAACATTGATCATTTATTATATGTATATATGCATCAGTGTGTGTAATATTATGATAATATATCCAGTATTGGTTAAGTTATAGTGTGACATGTTTATGTTTGACACAAACAGTGTTACACAAGTTCATTTTGTCACATGTCACCTTTGACCTCCAGAGATCTCAAAAACTATTGGTCGTAGGTGATAACACCAATTACGAGAATTATAGAAATCTTCATCCCACATTGTTTGGTACCAATCTGAAAGTTCTGTGACCCTCCGTTCTTAAGTTATAACTAATAATGTGATTTAGACCTTTTAGTTAATTGTGACCTTGACCTTTGACCTTTACTCAAATGGATTATTGCATCTGATGTGCATTAGCTATATGTATATTCCCATGTAATTTCATGGTGATATCTAAAGTATTCATTGAGTCATAGCATGATATGTCTCAAGTTCAAAGACTATTTTTAAAACTGCAAGGAAAAATATCAATTCAAAACACCAAATAAAAATATCAAACAAAAAAAATTATTTAAATGAAAAATATCATACTATAATGAAAAAATTGTGCAGACAATGTTAAATATTTGCCTTCACATCTTCCTCAGGTTTGGTTGTTGCCTTTTTCCTTTACTACGACTTCAGCCTTTTTGTTTTGACACAAATGTGGCTGATGTGGGCGGGACTTCCTTAGGTTGATTACTATTGGTTTATTCATGTTTGACGGACAGCTAAGCAAGTGGACCCAGTCAGAAGCAGAGTAGCTGCTGTGGCCAGAACCACTTCATATACTTACTTAGCTGCCCATCAAACATGTCTCCTTGTACATGCCAAATTTCAGAACGATTGAATTGGTGACACTAGAGTGTGAACAGAGGAAATGTGCACACACACACACACACACACACACACACACACACACACACACACACACACAAATGTGACCCACCACCACGAAACCAAGCATAAGTCGCGCTGAGCCGTTCAGAGCTACAGCCAAATTTAGGCTGGAAGGTGATTTGTTATTAGTGTTTACACCTTATCAAAAAACGGTACCTTAACACCTCTATGTTCAGTTCCTGTGGTCATTACATTGAAATCCAATCAATAAAGGTGTTTATTGAGTCAATTATTTAAGCGACGACAAAAGTTCAGGTATTGCTGAGCAAAGACAAAGACGACTTCCACCTCTTTTCGCCGAACAAAACGATCTCCGTTCCGTGGGTAAACACCCAAGTGTTTGGTACGAGGTAAAAGCTTATATTGAATGTTCTGTCCAATGGTGTAAGCCAAATGATTATAATACGTCACACTTCTGTCCTATTATTATAATATATAAAACTTCTGTGACATGTCCATCAGAGTGTCCTTTAACATCTGTCAACAATTTGTGTCAATCGGATACAAATTATTATGCGTTGCTAAGGACTTCCTACCCCAAAACAGTCCAAAACTTTAACGGACAATATCTAAAAATATGCAAATTGTAAAATATGTCCAAATGTGGATATTAAAATGACCATAACTTTGGTTCTACTTGTGATAGAAACATCATTTTTTCACCATCTTAAACCTTAGTTTCCACTCTACCAAGATACACACATAACTCTGTTTGGATTTACACACACTTATGCCTGGTTTACTGGTGGTGGGTCACAAATGAAAATGCCACACAGAGCATGGTAATGTCACGAATCATGTGAAATCTTTGATCTTGTCCAATCACTAATCCATAATTATCAGTCATTGTCATGTTTAATCACCAATATCTCTATACTGACCTTGACGCAAAAATTCAATAGGGCGTCAGACCGGAAATAGTGAGTCAATTCGGCTGAAACTTGGTCTGTTTCATCCTTATGTCGGTGTCCTTGTACATGACAAAGTTCAGAATGATCCGCCATCTTTGGCGATGGAAATGTGCCGCACACACACAGACAGACAAACCGTTTAACCAACATAAGTTTGGAAATCTCTGATTCAAGAAGTTAACAAACAAATAACAAAACAAAGAAAAACAAAACAATGCTGTTTGTCTTCGGGGGGGGGGGGGGTAACCAGCTCTGTTTGAGTTTATGCAGTAGGTTTAGAGTGAGAGCAGAAGACCCTAAAGTGTGAGTGGTGGTTTAAAAGCTGTCATTGGCTCCTCCTCCTTACTGTGGTCTGCATGAGCAGCTCAAATAGATGAAGAGCTTTGGAGCAGAGAAGCTAAATGACGCTCATAAAACTGCTGGGAGACGCAGACATCAGCGTGAAAGACACCAGTTTGAAAAGGAAATGGAAATGTAAGAGTGGGTCATAGATGAGAGGTTTAAGAGTGTCTGTGTGGATGTGGACTGTTAGCATTAAAGGGACAGTTCAGTATTTTTCAGATGAATGTGTTTGTCATCAGTTTCTCACCCGCACTGACTTTTACCCCCAACACTGTCCTGGGAGCCCAGTTCTGGTCCAGTTTTGGTCAAAGCCAAAGTAGTCCTGCAGGTTTCCTGGGACCAAAAAAGGAAAAAATGTTTTCATTCCGTGACGGTTTTGTTATGTAAATAAATCACTCATTCCAACACATACTGTTTTGAGAAGAAACAGGTTTTACTTTGTTGACTCCAGGAAACCTGCCGGGACTACTTTCACTTCTGACAGTAGTGTCTTCTGTTACAGTGAAAATAAAGAGTTGTGAACAGTTTCAGCCGGACTTGAATTCACTTAACATCATTCTGACCCTAAACCTTTTATCTATCACTACTGTCGTCCAATCTGTGCACATCTACCACTGCACAACCAACACAAACTGTCAAATCTCTCCCTCTTCTCCTCCTCTCTCAAACACTCTTCTTCCTCCTCCTCTTTTCTCTAACACTCCTCCTCCTCTTCTCTCTAACACTCATTCTCCTCCTCCTCTTCTCTCTAACACTCCTCCTCCTCCTCCTCTTCTCTCTAACACTCCTCCTCCTCCTCCTCTTCTCTCTAACACTCTTCCTCCTCCTCCTCTTCTCTCTAACACTCCTCCTCCTCCTCTTCTCTCTAACACTCCTCCTCCTCCTCCTCCTCTTCTCTCTAACACTCCTCCTCCTCCTTCTCTTCTCTCTAACACTCCTCCTCCTCCTCCTCTTCTCTCTAACACTCCTCCTCCTCCTCCTCTTCTCTCTAACACTCTTCCTCCTCCTCCTCTTCTCTCTAACACTCCTCCTCCTCCTCCTCCTCTTCTCTCTAACACTCCTCCTCCTCCTCCTCCTCTTCTCTCTAACACTCTTCCTCCTCCTCTTCTCTCTAACACTCCTCCTCCTCCTCTTCTCTCTAACACTCCTCCTCCTCCTCCTCTTCTCTCTAACACTCCTCCTCCTCCTCCTTTTCTCTCTAACACTCCTCTTTCCTCTCATATATCATTTCCTCTTATCACTTTTACCTCCTGATCTCTCCCTCTATAAACCCTTTTTCTTCATCTTAAACCCCCCCTCTCCTCCCTCCATCTCTTCCTCCCTCGCTCCTCTCCTCTCTCCCCCCTCCTCCCTCCCTCCCTCTCTTCTAATAGTGCAGTGACAGAGCCAGTGTTTCTAATTCACTGGTGAGTAGAACCAATGAACACATGTCGGATCCTCTCTCTCCCTTCTCCTCCCTCCATGATTTCCTCCCTCTCTCCCCCTTCCTCTCTTCTCCCTCCTTCCTCCCTCCTCCTCCCTCCCTCCCTCTGTTCTAATAGTGCAGTGACAGAGCCAGTGTTTCTAATTCACTGGTGAGTAGAACCAATGAACACACGTCTGATCCTCTCTCTCTCCTCCTCCCTCCCTCTGTTCCTCCCTCTCTCCCCCTCCCTCCCTCCCTCCCTCCCTCCCTCCCTCTCTTCTAATAGTGCAGTGACAGAGCCAGTGTTTCTAATCAGAGGTGAGCAGAGCCAATGAACACACGTCTGATCCTCTCTCCTCTTTCATCAATCGACTCCAACTGAACGGGAGCAAATCTGAGTCGGGACAAAATTAATATGTAGCAGATCTGTGGCACGCTCGCCTCGCCCTGGAATTGGAAATGCCTGACCCGTGTGTGTGTGTGTGTGTGTGTGTGTGTGTTTCAGATAGTTGAGGAGACAATTGGCTGTATGGCAGTAATCAGGAGAACACTGAGGTGTGTCTATCTTATGACTGCTCGCTGACAAGCCCTTAGACAGACACACACATGTGTAGCAGTACACCCCCCCCCCCTGCCCCATCCAATTCAATCAGACGGTCCATCCGCCCTGCAGAGCAATGTGGCACTGCCCCCGTGCATGACAGTATCAATTCAATTACCCAGGAAATGGATCCATATTCAGCCCATATAAACTCATACACAGTGCCAGGAGGGGCTGGTGGGGGGGGGGACTGGTGGAGGGGGGACGGGGGCTGGAGCTGCTGCTGCTTCTGCTGCCGCCAGCGAGACAAAGAAATGCACATTTACCCTGTAATAACTTTCATTTGGAGCGCCTTTGGAAAGCGCTCTCAGCCAGGCATTTGTCGCTGTCACATCGCGTTATCCACAAATCAGGTTTACAAAATATCAATTCAATTTCTGCCGGAGCGCCAAACACAGCTGACACACACACACACACACACACACACATGTGGGAAGAGCCAGCCAGCGTCCCAGTGCAGTGTGCTGAGGGGCCCCTGGTGGCTGGGGCAGATTTCCAGTCACAACTAATCAAAAGCAGAGCAGACCATGCTAATCTGTGCAATTTCATCCTTTAGACTGCTGTCTTTCCCTGAACCGTAAACACACACACACACACACACAGACACACACACACACACAGTAGGTCAGATAAAAACATGGACACTCAGGCAAAAACATACATAACACAGACATGAAGCCATTCATAACACACAAACATTCTATAGGTTCTATAGATCATACATGTACACACACTGACTCACCCCCCCCTCTCTCGGGCCTGTATTGTATCTGTATCTATGCATCTAATCAGTGTTCTAACAGTGAAACCAGAGTTGTGCAGGTAAAAATTATTTATGTGCGTGTGTGTGTTGTTTTTTGTCATTAATTACCTCCACCAAGGAGGTATTAAATTCGAGTTCATTTGTTTGTTTGTTTGTTTGTTTGTAACCTGACTGAATGGAGAAGAGATCCTGTATTCTCTATCACTTTGAAATGTATTCTCCAAAGTGATCCAGAAGCCAGGATCTCTTCCGGATCACCGCCAAAATATAATCATTTGTTCCTTGTGAAACTCCCAACACATCCTGAAAATTGTGTCAAAATCCATTCAGAACATTTTGCGTAATCCTGCTGACAGTCAGACAAACAAACAAATTCAAAACCTCCTTGTCGGACCTCTCTTCATTCGAATGGGGGGGTGTCTGCCTTGGCAGAGGTTTCTGCTCTCAGTGCTTTTCTTTTTTTTTTTTTTTTCCCATTTTGCTTTTATAACACAATTACAGAAAAAGGACAAACATACATTCAATTAAAAACCGCACAAACCAGCAGCGACACAGAACATGACAGCTCTCCCCCATGACCTATTCACAGACATATTAATGCACATACATATACACAGTATACAACACACCCTAAAACCAGCTGTAGTCAAAATACACCCATGCTTGGCTATCTTTACTTGTTTTTTTTTCTGCACCTTTAAATAAATCATGACTTCAAAAGCAGCTGTTTCTGACATTAGTTGAAGCCATTCCTTCATTTCCGGTCTATGCAGGCTTTTCCATTTTCAGAGAATAACTCTAGCCGCAACCAGAAAGACTGTCATCATAATGCTCTACTTGTACAGGATAAGTGTTATCTGTGGACCACTGCTAATTTGCAATTAACCCCATACCTCTGTGTTACTGTGTGACACATTCGGACAAGACAAACAAATGTCTCTAATTCATGCAAATTTCAGACATTATGAGCGGATATGTCGTCAGTTCACAATATCCTGTTTTGTCTCAATACATTAATAAGGTATTATGAAAATAAAATATGCATAACTAAAAGAAACATCTCCTGGATGCAACTGGGACGCATCATCAGTGATGTAGCCTGGGATCACTGAAAGTTTCGGGTCTTGCAACATCAGACGCTCTCACCCAGGTGACCCAGCCGAGGTTGATCATGCCTCGACTTGTGTCCCAGCGGAACACCACGGATCTGCCCTTTTGAGCCATAGCCACCTGGTGGCTTTCTGTGCGGCTTCGCTAGCTGATCTTTTGGCCTTCTTCTTGGCTGCCTCTGTCATGTCTAACCGGCCTTTGCAGAGACAATGTCCAGCAAAGCCTCTACAGCCAACTTCTATTGGCTGGGGTCTCTCTCCAGCTTTGATGAAAGAGACTGCCTTCATCAGAGCTTGATGGTGTGTGCTGGTGCTTATAGGCAGGGCTATGCTCTCAGCTACTGTTTTCAGAACCTCATCGTGGCGCCAGCGATAGTGACCATCCACCAGGGACTTTGGGCAGCTGCTGAGGGGATGTTCCAAGGAGCCTCTTCCGAAGCACAGGGGGCAGCCAGGTGTCTCACTCTTCCCCCACAAATGGAGGTTCGCTGGGCTGGGAAGGGCATCATAGACCGTCTGCACAAGGAACCGGACACGTTGAAAGTCTGCCTGCATGATGTTCGACCAGGTGACTTTGTGCTGCAACATGCTCTCCCACCTTGTCCATGCCCCCTGCTGCCGGAGTCCCACTGCCCTGCTTACACGCTCTTCCTCTACGCCTCCTCGGACCTCCTCCTGGAGTAGCTGGTGTCTTTCTTTTCCCCGGGCCTGGCTCACTTGGGTCTTAGGAAAGTAGCCTAGACCTGCTCGCCCTGTTGCCAAGGGAGAGCAGTGTCTATAAAGGAGGAAAATGCCATTGATAGGGATGCAGTCTGTAAATTTACTCCACACCTTCAAAATGCAGATGAAAACAGTATCGAGATTACAATGGCAATGAATCAGCAGTTCTTAGCAGAGGCTTACCCCCTCACAAACGGCCGACTGAATCTATAGAGACAACTTCAGATAGATCTAAATATTCACGTACATGTGGGCATGGCCTACACCTTCCTTACCGCATACTGCCACACAAACCATCCAGTTGAAGATTCTTCGTGCCTTCTTTATGTAATTGTTCTTGGAGTTGTTTTTGCTCATCTGGTAGAAAGTATACGGGACAGTCCTACCACTAGCAGTGGCAGCTCCTGAAAATGTTCAGAGGAGGGGCAAATTATCTCCTAATGTCTGAGGTGACTCATTCAACATTAGTAACCTTATTTCTTTCTCTCTCTGCAAATTGCAAAAAAATGCAATGCTATTTCAATCCAGTAGATGTCACCACATTGCATATTTACCCTGTAGCTAGCTAGTTTACAATACATTATGGTGTAAGGTTGTGAACAAAATTCATAGTTGAGGAATAGTTTGACAATAAACAATTCCACCCTGTTTATATTATTTAAAAATTGCATAATGTGAAATAGTCAAGTATATCTTTATAAAAGCTGTGTTCAAAGACAACAGAAGAAAGGTAGCAGTTTTAAAAGAAAAAATATATATTTATTTACCAGTCGTTAAATATTATTATACGACAGATTTTCAAAATGTGCAGCCTCTATAACTCAACTTCAGTATCTTCAAGTAGGAAAGTGTGCTTAATAAAACCATTTTAAAAAGAAATAACCTAGTTGAGAGGATTTAGACCTTGTCGTGTTGCATATTTATCAACGATAACACCACATTGTAAACAGTAACATGTCAATAACTATTAAATAATAGTTGAGAGGATATTTAGACCTCGTCATTTCTAGTGTTTATCATGGATATTATCACGCTGTAAACAATAACATGACAATAACAATTGAAACAGTTGAGTGGATATTTACGTATTTATATGCTATTGTAATTGAGAATGTTACCAGGGAAAACTGACTGTTAAAGCAAAATATGACAAATACAAAGAAAAAAAACTGTGTGTGTATGCGCACACGTGCACATGTTGAAATACCTCAAGTGTAACATTTGTTTCTCGTTGACGAAACTTGTTTCATTTCGACATTTGGTCGAGGTGGTCCTGCTTGTTTCGTTGCCACTTTAGCTCGATTTGAGCGCTGACTAAAGGGAATTTCTTTTAAGGACCGGAATGTTGCTTTCCACTCTATACATCTGACAGAACTGACAGGAACATTCCTTGTCCGCGAAAATTTGCAGTGACAAAAGTACTTTGGGCCGTCCCGGAAGCCATAGACTTTGCATTGAAGTGACTGTCAAGTGAAAAAAAATAACAAAATGCTTAAAAGTCTATCAGTCAACTCTTGGGCAATTTTCGACATAACTGAAATCGCCCCAAAAGGGGTGGTACCAAGTGTCACTGACTGTACTTAGGACTTCGCTCTGCTAAAGTAGGGACGGGGGAAAATAAAGTTTTGAAAAAATTTACGTTTGCTATGGTGTGGCAGTGTGTCGCCCAATCGCACTTATGGAGAAGCCGCCCATGACCACTGGCCCCCGAAATGCCGATAATCCTAATATTGGCATCATTCACGCCAGAAAAAGACAAGAGGCACGCAAATGAAATCACAAACACAGACATGTGCATTCACTCGGGACTTGAAATATTAATGGACGTTTGTCTTTGGCCCAAACACAGTAGGTAATTTGCGGTGGAATTATTACTGAGCAAATCACGAACATGGTGCATTCGCACAGGACTGAAAACTCAAACATTCTCCGTAAATATTCAAAATTACCACTTATCCCGTGTGAATAGGGCATTAGTCTACTTTCAGCTTTAGGGAGACCCTCAGGTATTAATGACTTATCTCCTAACAGGCAGAATTGTGCAGACTCTGGTAAAGGTTGACGAAGCTGTGTTCATGTGTTTATATCGGTAAGGTCATATTTTCAACTGTCAAAGTCAATCAGACCCTGATCAAAAAATTTTACTTACAGTGCAGAAGACTATTGTATTTTATATAAAATCAATTTTGTGTAATTCACTCATGATGGCAAAGTCATCAAACAGCCCCTAATACTACATACATAATGCAGTTCTAGTTTTTGCAGCTCTATGGGCATGCTTGTGTGTCTGTTGTGTATTTGTTCTAGTTTGTGCAGCTCTATGTGCAGCTGTTGTGTGTCTGTTCTAGTTTGTGCAGCTCTATGTGCAGCTGTTGTGTGTCTGTTCTAGTTTGTGCAGCTATTGGTGTGTCTGTTCTAGTTTGTGCAGCTCTATGTGCAGCTGTTGTGTGTCTGTTCTAGTTTGTGCAGCTATATGTTCAGCTATTGTGTGTCTGTTCTAGTTTGTGCAGCTCTATGTGCAGCTGTTGTGTGTCTGTTCTAGTTTGTGCAGCTATATGTGCAGCTATTGTGTGTCTGTTCTAGTTTGTGCAGCTATATGTGCAGCTATTGTGTGTCTGTTCTAGTTTGTGCAGCTCTATGTGCAGCTGTTGTGTGTCTGTTCTAGTTTGTGCAGCTCTATGTGCAGCTGTTGTGTGTCTGTTCTAGTTTGTGCAGCTATATGTTCAGCTATTGTGTGTCTGTTCTAGTTTGTGCAGCTCTATGTGCAGCTGTTGTGTGTCTGTTCTAGTTTGTGCAGCTCTATGTGCAGCTGTTGTGTGTCTGTTCTAGTTTGTGCAGCTCTATGTGCAGCTGTTGTGTGTCTGTTGTGTGTCTGATCTAGTTTGTGCAGCTCTATGTACAGCTGTTGGTGTGTCTATTCTAGTATGTGCAGCTGTTGTGTGTCTGTTCTAGTTTGTGCAGCTCTATGTGCAGCTGTTGTGTGTCTGTTCTAGTTTGTGCAGCTCTATGTTCTTGTACTGAAGTAAATTTCCTAATGAAACGCTTTTTTCTCCTATAATCAGACACATGGAGTTTCCTTCATTTGGAAACTGTTAGTAACACAAACATGAAATTATCCACAGACACAGTGTGCTGCTGCAGACACACACATATACACAGACACACACACACAGTAATTACACAGCTGCACACAGCGTCGGGGCTCAAAACGCTGTTTAACAAATCAATTTGAGAATGCTTACCTTGTAAAGCTGTATCTATTTGTGTGTGTGTGTGTGTGTGTGTATGTGTGTATGTGTGTGTGTCGACACTTCCCAGAGGCTGATCCATTAAGGTGTTAACAAAGAGCTGTGCTGGGCCGCTGCTGGAAATGTGTAATTGGAAGGATAGTGAAAGGCCAACACACACACACACAAACACACACTTCATTGATCTGAAGACTCTGACTTATACAGCCTGCAGCAACACACACACACACACACACACACACACACACACACACAGTGCCCATCACTGGCAGTTTATCAAACAATCAATAGTCTTTTATTTTCTCATATCTTTAAATGGACGAATATCCTGAATATGATTTTTACAACAGCAGGAGGAATGTGATGGAAAAGGGAGGAGGGAGGGAGAGAGAGAGAGAGATAGGGAGAGAGGGAGGGAGAGAGAGGGAGAGAGGAGGAAGAGAGAGAGGGACGGAGGAGAGAGGGAGAGAGAGAGAGGGGGAAAGAGGGAGGGAATTAAACAGTGTGAAATTGCACAGAAGAGTTGAAGACGAAAAGGAGACCAAGAAGGAAGACAAGGAGAAAACTGTTGACTTTTCAAGCCACTTTATTATAAAACTAGTCTAGTCGCACTAGCTCCTCCTAGTGGCAGAAAATCAAATGTTCTACCGTAGTAGTCTAGTTTTGCTCAGTGTAACTTTTGGCTAGATTTCGCTGTAACTGACTGACCAATCACAGTGAAGTCAGAGGGCGGGCCTAACAACTGAATTGGCAGGTGACAGATGTTTTTATCTATATTTCTGTTTATCCAGTGTCCAGACTCGGGCGTTGCATGTTCGGTGTGGCCGTGCAAAAATTTTCCAGTGTCCAATTTTGGACAAGTGCACAAGTAAAATTTGCATTCGGTGTGGTCGTACCCTTAGACCTCCAGTTGGCCCAGAAAGGTTTAAAGGTGTCATTCTGCTGAAAACTACTTTTCTCCTTTTGGAATCTGATGGGTCACCCTGAGTTATCAACACATGCTGTGTTTGCTGCAGGTGTGTCCCCTCCACTGGTGGATTTACCATAATTCGTAGAAAACAACAGAGAAACCAGACACTCAGAAAAAGTCTGTCCACATTACATCATACAGACTTTAGAGCCACCCACATTGGCTTAAGCCCGTCCCCCATTGCAGCAAATCTGAAGTAGAATTAGCATTAGCATCTACAAGAGAAGATGGTGACACAGTAGCTGCTGCACAAACTGGAATAAAATGGCAGAGTAAACTGGTTCATGCGCTCTCTGTGGAAATAAAGCCTAATTTTTTTCCCATTGTAAGTTTTCAAAACAAGCAATGGCATGAAACCTAGCTGGATGCTACTCTGAGATGATAAATACACACAGAACATAACAGCTGGTGGAGGATCAGCTGGTAAAACAGTAGACCAGCTGGGGGTGTTGACCCTCCCTCCAGCAGGTGTTGACCCCTCCCTCCAGCAGGTGTTGGCCCCTCCCTCCAGCAGGTGTTGACCCCTCTCTCCAGCAGGTGTTGGCCCCTCCATCCAGCAGCACTATTTATACCCTGACCTGTGCTTCATTTTCATGTTAAGTGTTGTAGGACATCTGGTAGAACAGTAAACCAGTTGGTGCAGGTGTTGACCCCTCCCTCCAGCAGGTGTTGGCCCCCCTCCAGCAGGTGTTACCCCCCCGGCAGCAGTAGCTGTACTCTGACCTGTGCCCCATTTGCATGTTAAGTGGTGTCAATGGTCATTGATTGAGATCCAAATGAAAAGCAGGTTGTTCAATAGAGCCGCTGCTTTACAAGGGCCTGGAGCTGCTACAGCCAGATTAACAGAACACACACACACACACACTAATACACAAACTAACACACACAGACAAGAGCCTGGAGCTGCTACAGCAGACTATTGGATTCAGATTAACAAGCTCAGAACACACACACACTTATCTGTAATTACAATCACTGAAAACACTGGACTGGACTAAGCCTGGACTGGACTAAGCCTGGACTGGACTTGACTAGACCGGACTGGACTTCACCTGGACCGGACTGGACTGAGCCTCTCATTAACTCTCACTTACTGTCTTCAGTACATGCATCAGTACTGCACACCCCTGGGGGTCTGCAGACCCCACAGTGTGAACCAACCCCTGGTTTAGAGGATGGAATGAATGAACATAGTCTGATTAATGCCATTAATAAACAACACACACACACACACACACAAAGTGTTTTAGTCCACCATTAATCTGTCACCATCTGAGCTTCAACTGCATCAATGATCTGCATCTTCTGAAAGGTTAACACTTCCACTTTAGTGTAAAGGAGAGAACACACACACACACACACACACACACACACACACACACACACAACTCCAATACTAACAGCTAATACTCTGAGGAAAATAAACTAAGATGATCAACAGTCTACACTGTAAGAAAAAAATCTATTGAATTTATGGTGAAATACTGGCAGCTAAGGTTGGGCGATGTGGAAAAAATATGATCACGATAATGATATATATCATGATACTACATATAGATAGATATTATAATACTTAACTAGATATGATTCAGAATGACTACAATTTACATGTAGACATGTAATGGACTAGCCTAGTAAACTAGCCTAGTGAACAAGTCTAGTAAACTAGCCGAAGAAACTAGGTCTCCTCATTTGTCTAGTGATGCTCCATAAAGCCTCAGCCAGGACCAGTAAAATTTTACCAGTCCAATCACAACTTTCCATTTGTGTAGTGAGATTGTAGGGTGGGGCTTAGCACAATGATGACAGGGTTGCAGAAGTAGGAAATTATATACAGTCCATAGTCGGATAAACAGCAAGTAAACAGAGCTAGTTGGATATTTTTCCTCCACTGTTAGTGGTGTGTTAATGTTGATTAGCCTGTTTTCATTGCTCTGTATACATCACAATGTTTGGCCTATTAAGGTGCAGAGCAGTTTGAAAGATAGCCATTGATACCACCCGTACGCTGAAGCTCAGTCTATGGATCATCTCCAGACTATGAATTCAGATCATAGTTGGGTTTGACAGGCTAAAAAAAATAGCAATAGAAAAAGTGTGAGTCAAAGTCAGGCTCATACCTTGGGCTAACATGATTCTGGGGTGGTCATCGGGGAAAGTAAGCAGTTTGTAAACAGTGGGTGCCGAGGGTTCAGTCGCTCCGACCCCTCCGCCTGGACCCCTCCTAGCAGCAGTAAAGCTAATGTGCTACCGTAGTAGTCTAGTTACGCTCAACGTAAATTTTGGCTAGATTTCCCTGAAACTGGCTGACCAGTCACAGTGAAGTCAAAGGGCTGGCCTAACAAAGTGACGCCACAACGATTCAGAGAGAAACAAGCGTAAACAACCATAGAAGAAGAACAACAACAAACACCAAAACCTACACAAACACCAAAAATATGTCATAACCTCTTCTTCAATGACCTTTCCCCCCTGTGCTCTCCAGATCCACCTGGTCTCGCACCATGCAGCTGCAAGTCATTGCTAATCTGCAATGTTTAAACAGTGAAGCTTGCAGTTGCCGGTGCAGGGCCATTCAGTATTGTCACCTCCAGGGCTGTAGTGGTCAAATTAGAGGTGGGTAAACTATGATTTTTTTTTGATCAGACAGACCGTGACGCGACGCGACCCGACCCGACGTGTGTTTTGTGTTCACTATGTTTTCGGCTGCCTTGTGGCTCTTTGATGATCTGTGTTTGAAAATTTAACTTCTCAAGCATGACAACTGATACTGGTGATCACTGTTGTGACTGTATGTGACTTTAGTTGCGGCCCATTCATTTGAGAGACACATTCCTGTTTCTTTAAACACTCCAAGGCCTTTCACTTTTTTGCAGATTTTGCATCCAAGATATTAATTATTGACAATAAGCCAAGGGTTATCTTTTTTAAACTGTATGTGTTGTTTTTCTGTCCAGATACTGGGATGGCATCTGCTCTCTCTTTCTCCTCTCACTGTGTCTTCAGTCTCAGATTCTGCATCTCCCTCTACTTCAGACTCTCCACTCTCCATCTCTCCTGTCCCTGTTTCTTCTCTTACTCCTCTCGCACTACCTGTTTCTTCATCTCCTATTTCATCTTTCTCTGTTTCCTTATTCTCTGTTGGTCCTCTTTCATTTCCTCCTCTTTCCTCTTCTATCTCTTTCTGATCTCCTGGTGTTTCTCCTCTCCCTGTGATCTCTGCCTCATTGCCTGTACCATCACTGCCTGAAAAAGGTAGAATTTAAGTGTTGTGGGGCTGAGAACACCAGTTAAGCAGTCTGCCAATTACACTGACAACATAAGGATCACTCATGTAGGCTATAACTACCTGTCAGCATAAATACCCTATACAGCATGTTTTTTGTTATATTGTTTTATATTTAGAAAATATAAGATTGCTGTTTTTTTAAATCATATATAAGCCATCATAAATCGTATTTTTGCGGTATTTAGAATGACAATTGACCTTTATTTGATTTGCTATTCTCATTTCACCTTGAAGCACGAGAACGTCTCGTGCTGTACAGTACAAGTATTGTTGTAAAATTACACTTGCGGCATTGCTAGCTTTCGTGATAGAATGACTCGCGGTGGGTGACGAGTGCAATACAAGGATAGCATGACTACGCATTAGCTTATCTGAAAGCTCGTTCTGTCATTGCCATAGTCAAACTTCATAAAGCATATTTAACGACTCATGTAAATTGATCTCTGTCAGTCTTACTTTGTACTTGAGGCCTTTTGCTTGCATCTGCGGAAGTGGAAGCACTGGATGGTCTCTTCAAATATCTCCTAATATCCATGATGGTTAACTTTGAACAGGTAGGCAGGCAACTACACAACGTGTATGTGTTTACATATTCCCTGGATCCTGATTGGTGTCGCCGCCGCAGCCGAAAGGCACTGATTGGAAGGTCACATATCCGAATACAGAGCAGATGAAAATTCCTACTAAAGCCTTAAGTATGTTCAACAATATTTTTTAAAATGACACCAAATTTATTTTGGATTATTCCAACGGCAGATCACAAGGCGCAGGGAACTTTGACGTTAACTTTGCCATTAAGAGCTGCGCAAACGCTATTTAGAGGTGGGTAAACGCTATTTCCTGAATTCCAGAGGTGCGTAAACGGCGTTTATGTGCGTTTACCCTCCACTACAGCCCTGGTCACCTCCATAACACTTCTGCCATATCCCTTGCCTCAATAACCTGGACATTTCTCACACCACAGACTCTGGCTGATCTACACCCGGGTTTTTGTTTGGTCTTGTTTTGGTTTTGTCTTTGCTTAGTTTGTTATTAAATTATTTTCCCTTCAGCACTGTGCATTGGAGTTGTCTCTTCACCTCACCCATCATGAGAAAATACAAAAAACACCAAAAAAACAAAAAACACAGAAACTACAAAAAGCACCAAAAACAAAACAAAAAAACACTGAAAACTACAAAACACCAAAAACTAAAAAACACCAAAACTACAACCCCCCAAAATTACAAAAAAAACCAAAAACTACAAAAATTTTAAAACACTAAAAACTACAACCCCCCCCCCCCCCCCCAAACTACAAAAAAAAACTAAAAAAACACACCACAAACTACAAAAAACACCAATAACTACCAAAAAAAATTGCCTAGCACAATATACCCCGTACTGTAGCGTCAATGTAACTTTTGGCCCTGAAACTGGTTGACCAATCACAGTGAAGTATAGAGTCAGACAGCGGGTGGAACAAAGTGACACTGCAACGATTCAGAGAGAAACAACCAGAAACAACCATAGAAGAAGAACAACAACGGGCGTAGATTTCCTTTTATCAAAGATCAGTGAAGAATGTGAGAAAACGTCAACAATCTTTAAATTCTTTTTACAGAAGCGACAACAGTCGTTCAGCTCCACAATCCACCATTTTGTTTAGTCATTCCTAACTTTCTCCAGACTCCTCCGTCAACTTTCCGGCGCTCTAACTACGTCATCCTAAAGATTACACTGGTTGGTTGTAGTACCGTCCTATTGCATACAGAGGATTTGAAAGACAACCTTTTAGCCCCGCCTCCTCTGACTATGAAGCACCACTAGACCCATACATGGAATGAATAGGGATAGCACTGCTAGGGTAGGCTAGTGTTCTCTGTGTTGTAGTGTGTTTTAGTGTCTTTTCATGGGTTATAGTGTGTTATAGTGTTTTGCTGTGTGTAGTAGTGTGTAGTGTGTTATAGTGTCTCTAATTGTTTGCATTTGTGTTTGAAGGACAGGATGTCTCAGATTGTCTCAGATTCTCTCATTAGACATTCACACTCAGGACTGGACGGTGTTTGTGTGTTTTAGTGTATTTTGTGTTGTTGTGGTGGTGCTCTAATTGTGTGTGTGTGTGTTTGAAGGACAGCAGCTCTCATTAGACATTCACACCCAGGACTGTCTCCAATTGGGCTGCCTAAAGAATCTGAAGGCAATGCAATTGTGTAATTTGCACACAAAGTGGTCGGGATTGATCCAAAATAAACCTCTCAACTTTAAATGTAGGGGGTTGGGGGCAGAGGGGGGTAGGGGGGGGGGTGTATAATTGCATCATTTAGTGAATTGATTGGCTGAGAGTCAATGGAAGGGAATCAGGAAGCAGCAGATAAACGGTGACAGCAGCGCCTTTTAGAACACACACACACACACACACACACACACACACACACACACAAAAGACACACAATGACCCAATATGCTTCAAGAAATGCACACAAACGCACACACAAATTGAAGGCACCTTAAGGTATATGGATACACACACCTGTAATACACACACACTCATTACCATGTCTCATGGGGACCAAGTTCGTAATCAAGTAGCCATTGGGTAGTGAGCGCAAACATATCTCTTTATATATTTATACATATGTATACATATATATATATACATATATATATATATATATATATATATATATATATATATATATATATATATATATATATATATATATATATATATATATATGTAGAAATAAATTATATAAATAATTTTATAAAATACATAAAAATAAATATGTTATATATTTTTTCTTCATTTCTATTGTACTAGTGGGGACCCTTATTTATATTTAACCCTCATAAGGATGTGAATTTTGGTCCCCATGGTGTGACTGTGTAAACATATCAATGTCCCCATAAAGACAGGAACACACACACACAGACACAGCTTTGGCTTGGGGGCGGGGCCAATGGAAGACAGAATTAGAGGTAACAATAGATTTCATTAAAGCAAAGGAGACTTAACGAGACAATCGATACGTCATAATTAAAGAACGGAGACTGAAGAGAAGGACTGAGGAGTGTTAAGATGGAGACGATAGAGGAGTACAAAGGACGAGAAGGAGGAGAGAGAGAAAGTGAGAGAGAGACTGAGGAGTAGAAGGAGTTATGAGTGTCTGACTAAGATGGAGACGATAGAGGAGCACAAAAGAGGAGAGAAGGAGGAGGAGACAAAGAGAGAGAGGAGTAGAGGAAGTGTCCTAATGTGTAAATGAGTTTTCAACACTAAATCTAAAATACAGTCATACCTCCATTTACGAAAGACCCAACTAACGAATAATCCAAGTTACGAAACATCTTCACGTAACATTTTCGGGTCTGAAGACGAAAGAAAATTCAAGTTAGGAAACTAAACCTCTGAAACGTTAATACAGTACTGTACGTACTGTACATACTGTACATACTGTACGTACTGTACGTACTCTACATACTGTACATACTGTACGTACTGTACGTACTGTACGTACTGTACATACTGTAGGTACAGTACGTACTGTACGTACTGTCAAACATAGGGTGAAAGTGAGTGAGTTTGACCTAACCTCTGTAGCCTTAGATTGTACGATAGTCTGAACCTGTTGACCCTGATAACATTCCTCTAGTTCTGGGAACCTCGTGGAAACCTTCAATAGTGTTGAAGATATTTATATATATTATAGCCCTTAGCTTTTATGATTATCTGAACCGTGGACCGTGGACCCACTCGAACTTAAAATCTTGTGGATACCTTCAAGAGTTTTGAAGATATTGAGGAAGTCCAATTTTTCCATAATGGTGGTTTTCTTCTGGATTTGATCTTGAAGAACGCTTCGTTGGTGGTTTATACATATCAACCCTCTATGCTTGCTGCCTATCAATATACTTTCAATAGCAATTGATGCGTGTTTGCAGCTGTTATGTGCAGGTGCACA
>CM035792.1:3339870-3359870 GCA_020466265.1 Siphamia tubifer | reverse complement strand
TGCAGAGTTAGATGCTCTGGAAAGTAAGAATCCAGAGAGATATAACCAGAAATGACCAACATATTCAATCGATAACAAAAATTAACAAAATATTCAATAAAATGAACAATTTTTTCCAAAATATTCTGTGAAATGAACAAAATATTCAAGAAAGGAAGAAAAATGTCCAAAATATTTAATAACATGAAAATAAATTACCAAAATATTCAGTAAAATGAACAAAAGTGACCAAAATATTTAATTAAGTGAATAAAAATTACCAAAATACTCATTAAAAATAAATGACCAAACTAGATCAAACTAGTCGTTTGCAGAGTTAGACGCTCTGGAAATTGACAAATCTGTTGCATTCTTTTTAAAAATCATAAAAAACAACATATTTCATTAGAAATGTAAATGAAGCTGTATGCAACAGCAAAGCTTAGCCTACGAACAGGTTTTTGTTTTGAAAAAAGCATGCAATGAAATTGTGAATTTCCAGTTCACCTCCCACCCCCCTATGACAGTTTAAAGAAGCCACATCCTGGAGCCATAATGTGGCCGTGACTTTTGACCCCATGTGCACGGTTCTGACACTGATGAACTGTATACACACTCTGACAGGAACTGAAGGACAGCCAATCAGCTTTAAACCACCACCCACACCTCCATAGACCACACCCCCACAGACCACACCCCAGTAGACCACACCCCCACAGACCACACCACAGTAGACCACACCACAGTAGACCACACCCCCACAGACCACACCACAGTAGACCACACCCCCACAGACCACACCCCAGTAGACCACACCCCCACAGACCACACCACAGTAGACCACACCCCCACAGACCACACCCCAGTAGACCACACCCCCACAGATCACACCCCAGTAGACCACACCCCCACAGACCGCACCCCCACAGACCACACCCCCACAGACCACACACACCTTACACACGTTACTATACTGGGTGTTCTGTTTGGTCAAAACAGCATATGTTGGTTCTGTAACTGTTACTGAGGTTTAATCAGTTTTTTCTACCACTGTTAGAAAAGTCACATGATCAGATTTAAACTGTGACAAAAATAACTATCTTTTATTTTTTGTCGCAGGAACAGTTTTTTGTTTCTCATCAAAAGTTCCCATGAACCAGAAACAAACCAGAGACATGAAGGCAGAGGATCCAACAGGAGGAGGAGGGGGGGGCAGTAAATCAGCAAGCCTCTTGTCAACACCCCCCTTCCCTTCCCTTGCTCCCCCCCCCCAGGGGCTTCTGAAGCCACTGAGCTGAGAATAACAAATGGCCGTCATTGGCCGGGCAAAAAGCTGTGATTATAATTATCACATCCCACACTGACCTTGCATAAACCTTAATCCTTCTCCAATGGAGCATTTAAATAGGCTGCCAAAAGCGACAGAGATGAGGAGGGGAGGGGTGCAGGGGGGGAGGGGGGGGGGGGGGACGCTGGGATGAGACTAAAGGGAGGTGAAACAAATGTAAACACAAGGAGGTGAGAGAGAGGGAGTTAGAGAGGGATGTGCAGCAGCGCTGGCTCAGCAGCACAGCTTCAGTGGTACAGATTCAGCAGCACACCTGGAGCTTCAGCAGCACACCTGGAGCTTCAGCAGCACACCTGGAGCTTCAGCAGCACACCTGGAGGCGTTGATCTAACTCCATAGTTTTAATGTTGAATCAATAGTGTAGATGATGACAGTGTTTTCATGGTAACCATGGTAACTAGAGCCAGGGAATGACCAAATATGGTCATAACTGATAAACATGAACAGATGATGAAACTGTATTTACACAAATGTAATTAAGGTTAAGGTTACGGTTAAAGGTTAATGGTAGACTTTTAAGAAGGAAATTTAAATGTCTTTAAAAGTTAAAGGTTTTTATTTGTCACTTTACAAACAGACAGAGAATGAATGAATCATTTTCACTGGATTCACAGATTTTATTTTCTCTCTCCGCACAGGGGCACATGAGGGCGAGCCTCAGGGAGGTCAGAGGTCAAGTGGTTTGACCCCAGGTCAATTGAGTTTTAACACACACACACACACACACACACACACACACACACACGTTTCCATGTCTCACAAGGACCAAGTTTGTAATTAAGTAGCTATTTTAAAACAATTAAAAAATAAAATAAAATGCATAATAATCAAAATGTAAAAATGTTGTTAAAAAAATTATAATAATAAATTAAGAAATAAAAACTAATTTCAGAAATAAATAAATGAAGCCTTTTAAAAAAAAAATACAAAATAAAAAAGAACATTTTATTTAAATATACCTTAATGAATATATATATATATATATATATATATATATATATATATATATATATATATATATATATATATATATATATATATATATATATATATATATATTAGATTAACCTAGTCGCACTAGCCCCTCCTCCTACTGGCAGCCAATCTAATGT
The DNA here is from genome assembly GCA_020466265.1 of Siphamia tubifer. NCBI lineage: Eukaryota > Metazoa > Chordata > Actinopteri > Kurtiformes > Apogonidae > Siphamia > Siphamia tubifer. The sequence goes on along the minus strand of CM035792.1, from coordinate 3,357,431 downwards.
TCTATCGTATTAGTCTAGTTATGCTTGATCTAACTTTTGGCTACATTTAGTGTAACAAAGTGACGCTGCGACAATTTGGAGAAACAAGCGTGAAGAAGAAGAACAACATCAGGTGTAGATTTCCTTTTATCAAAGATGAGTGAAGAATGTGAGAACACGTCAACAATCTTTAAATTATTTTTAGAGAAGCGACAACAGTCGTTCAGCTCCATAATCCACCATTTTCTTTAGTCATTCCTAACTTTCTCCAGACTCCTCCGTCAACTTTCAGACGCTCTAACTACATCATCCTAAAGATTACACTGATTGGTTGTAGTACCGTCCTATTGCATACAGAGGGCTTTTAGCCCCGCCTCCTCTGACTATGAAGCACCACTAGACCCATACATGTACTGAATAGGGATACCAAAACTCTATACCTATGTGTGTTGTCCTGTACAGTATACTTCTATGTACTATACCACTGTACAGTATACTTCTATGTACTATACCACTGTACAGTATACTTCTATGTACTATACCACTGTACAGTATACTTCTGTGTACTATACCACAGTACAGTATACTTCTATGTACTATACCACTGTACAGTATACTTCTATGTACTATACCACTGTACAGTATACTTCTATGTACTATACCACAGTACAGTATACGTCTGTGTACTATACCACAGTACAGTATACGTCTGTGTACTATACCACAGTACAGTATACGTCTGTGTACTATACCACAGTACAGTATACTTCTGTGTACTTGTCTGTCCTACAAAGTATAAAGTCAGTAACTACACAGACACCAAACTGACAAAATGACCTTAAAGTTCTGTTGTTGTTCAGTCCCAGTAGTTGTAGATTATTGGACATAAGGCAGTTATTGTTACTGTATATTAACTACTTCTACAAAAAACTTATATGGACGAATTCTGGTAGTGATTAGTGACTGACTGGGAATTTTAACTTTTTATCTCATAATTTTGACTTCACTTAATGTACCTTATATATAAAAAACATTCATTGACAGTCCACCTTATAGTCCAGTCCACCTAATAGTCCAGTCCACCTTATAGTCCAGTCCACCTAATAGTCCAGTCCACCTTATAGTCCAGTCCACCTAATAGTTCAGTCCACCTTATAGTCCAGTCCACCTAATAGTTCAGTCCACCTTATAGTCCACTTCACCTTATAGTCCAGTCCACCATATAGTCCAGTCCACCTTATACTCCAGTCCACCTTATAGTCCAGTTCACCTTATAGTCCAGTCCACCTTATAGTCCAGTTCACCTTATAGTCCAGTTCACCTTATAGTCCAGTCCACCTAATAGTCCAGTCCACCTTATAGTCCAGTCCACCTTATAGTCCAGTAAATACATTTATTCCATCATGTGTTTCAGTCTAATACAGTGGTTCATAAACTATTGGGGCAGGGTCCTAAATGGACATTGGTAAGAACACACTAATGGTCTTTACTGTCTTTATGTTTAGTTTTACTCGTACTTTAACAGTTACTGAACAAACACTCACCAATTTTCTCCAAAATGACAGAAATTTGAGATGAGATATTTTATTACATGACAAAGAATGATTTGAATGTTGTAAAAAAAATACAATAACTAATTTTAGCCAAAAAAAATGCAGTTACTGCCTTTTTGCTTTGAAGGACAATATACCACTGTAGAGTATATTTCTTCGTAGTATATTTCTTTGTAGTATATTTCTTTGTAGTATATTTCTTTGTAGTATATTTCTTCGTAGTATATTTCTTCATAGTATATTTCTTAGTAGTATATTTCTTTGTAGTATATGTCTTCGTAGTATCTTTCTTCGTAGTATATTTCTTTATAGTATATTTCTTCGTAGTATATTTCTACGTAGTATATTTCTTCATAGTATATTTCTACGTAGTATATTTCTTCGTAGTATATTTCTACGTAGTATATTTCTTCATAGTATATTTCTACGTAGTATATTTCTTCGTAGTACATTTCTTCGTAGTATATTTCTTCGTTGTATATTTCTTTGTAGTATATTTCTTGTAGTATATTTCTTCGTTGTATATTTCTTTGTAGTATATTTCTTCGTAGTATATTTCTTTGTAGTATATTTCTTCGTAGTATATTTCTTCGTAGTATATTTCTTCGTAGTATATTTCTTCGTAGTATATTTCTTCGTAGTATATTTCTTTGTAGTATATGTCTTCGTAGTATCTTTCTTCGTAGTATATTTCTTTATAGTATATTTCTTCGTAGTATATTTCTACGTAGTATATTTCTTCATAGTATATTTCTACGTAGTATATTTCTTCGTAGTATATTTCTACGTAGTATATTTCTTCATAGTATATTTCTACGTAGTATATTTCTTCGTAGTACATTTCTTCGTAGTATATTTCTTCGTTGTATATTTCTTTGTAGTATATTTCTTCGTAGTATATTTCTTTGTAGTATATTTCTTCGTAGTATATTTCTTCGTAGTATATTTCTTCGTAGTATATTTCTTCGTAGTATATTTCTTCGTAGTATATTTCTTCGTAGTATATTTCTGGTACGTTGAAGACATCTGCTCATTTCTGTTTCATTCTATTTGTTCAATGACAATAAAGACGTCATATTGTAATTAAATTTTTTTTTACACTATCTATGCACACTGTAGGCATCCACACCCCCCACCCCCCCTCCACCCACCCCCTCTGCTGGTGGACTCGTGGTAGAACCCCCCCCTCCTCCTCCATAAATCGTCCTGTTTAAGCAGCAGCACAGTTCCATTTAACTGCTGCTCTTATCAGGAGCTACAGCCCATCATCATCCAGCTCCTTTATTATCTGTGAATAGACTGTGGTAGGGATAGGGCTATAACCTGGACACTGTGGATTAGACTATTAAGTGGAACAGCATATCAGGGCTCAGTCTACTACCTGAAGCAGCAGCAGTATCACACTCCTCCTGCACAAGTGTTTTCCATTGGTTCTATTATCAGCATTCCTTTGTCTGAGGAAGGAAAACAGCTGACTGAAAACCTACTACTGCCCCCCCCAACAAAAAAATACTGTCCTGCCCCCTCAATAAAACCTGCTACTATTGCCCCCCCAACAAAAAAATACTGTTCTGCCCCCTCAACAAAACCTGCTACTACTGCCCCCCCAACAAAAAAACTACTGTTCTGCCCCCTCAACAAAACCTGCTACTACTGCCCCCCCCAACAAAAAAACTACTGTTCTGCCCCCTCAACAAAACCTGCTACTACTGCCCCCCCAACAAAAAAACTACTGTTCTGCCCCCTCAACAAAACCTGCTACTACTGCCCCCCCAACAAAAAAACTACTGTTCTGCCCCCTCAACAAAACCTGCTACTACTGCCCCCCCCAAACAAAAAAATACTGTCCTGCCCCTCAATAAATCCTACTACTACTGCGCCCCCCCCAACAAAAAACTACTGTTCTGCCCCCTCAATAAAACCTGCTACTATTGCCCCCCCAACAAAAAAATACTGTTCTGCCCCCTCAATAAAACCTGCTACTACTGCCCCCCCCAACCAAAAAACTACTGTTCTGCCCCCTCAACAAAACCTGCTACTACTGCCCCCCCCCCCAACAAAAAAATACTGTCCTGCCCCCTCAATAAAACCTACTACCCCCCAACCACCAAAAACCCTACTGTCCTGTCCAGTACCATGAGGCGTATGGTTCCTGGGGCAGATATAACTGAAACAGCAGCCCCTCCCCCACAGAGAGGGGCAGGGGTGTACTGTGGGTGAACAATGATAAATATTTTTTTTATATTAAACTAAATATAAAAAATATTTCTTATAATCTCAGTCCAATCTTTTTCTTTTATCCTTTAAATGTGAACATTTAATGATAATTTTCCCTTTAACTGTAACTTTATGGTTAAATCTATTTCCTGTTGAACTGAGTCATAAAAGAAGATTTGATTTTATTTAATGTGTCAGACTCACATTTATGTCTTTTTTTTATTAAACAACGACTTATATTTGGAGTGAGTGAGTGAGTGAGTGAGTGAGTGAGTGAGTGAGTGAGTGAGTGAGTGAGTGGGTGGGTGAGTGAGTGAGTGAGTGAGTGAGTGAGTGAGTGAGTGAGTGAGTGAGTGAGTGAGTGAGTGAGTGAGTGGGTGGGTAAGTGAGTGAGTGAGTGAGTGAGTGAGTGAGTGAGTGAGTGAGTGAGTGAGTGAGTGAGTGAGTGAGTGGCTCAACAGGCCCAGGCTATTGTCGACTTAAAAAATGGGTCCATACTTTGGGGTAACCATGACAACGAGCTGTAGTTTGCGAGTGTAACCACGACAACAGGCCGTACTCCTAGTGCCCGTGCTCCCTTTTGTGTGGGAGCAGCTCCTCTTGGGCCTTAAGAGGAGGAGACATGTGACGCTGACAGCTGATTGGCCGTCGTAAGAGGCAGCCATGCGTTGGATTGGCTGCCTCTGACACGTTAGCGTCAGTTTGAGTGGAGGCTGTGATGTCAGGTGGATCTAATGTGTTTGGACACTCAGGTTTTCAGCAGCAGATAATGAACTGGAGATGATCAGGTCTGACATGAAGAACGGTATTATCTGTTATTAACTGTTAATTATCATTATTATCACACACTTTCATTTCACACACGTCTCCTTCCATCACACAACGGGAAGAACTAACTGTAATACACTATGACAGCTGTTAGAGGAGCGCTGATGAGTTGTTAAAGGAAAAGGAGCGCTGCAGAGGTGTAAAGGGTAAAGGAGTGCTGAAGAGGTTTTAAAGGAAAAGGAGTGCTGAAGAGCTGTTAAAGGTGGGCGGAATAGGTTTTAAAGGAGCGCTGGAGAGATTTTAAAGGAAAAGGAGGGCAACAGAGCTGTTACAGGAGCGCTGAAGAGGTGCTAAAGGAGTGTTGTAGAGGAGTTAAGGGAGTGCCGAAGAGGTGTTAAAGGAAAAGGAGCACAGAAGAACTGTTAAAAGAGCGCTGAAGAGGTGCTAAAGGAGTGCTGTAGAGGAGTTAAAGGAGCTCCGAAGAGGTGTTAAAGGAACACTGCAGAACTGTTAAAGGAAAAGGAGCGCTGCAGAAGTGTTAAAGGAAAAGGAGCGCTGAAGAGCTGTTAAAGTTGGGCTGAAGAGGTGTTAAAGGAGCGCTGGAGAGCTTGTAAAGGAACAGGAGCACCAAAGAACTGTTAAAGGAGTGCTGTAGAGCTGTTAAAGGAAAAGGAGAGCTGCAGAGCTGTTAAAGGAGTGCCGCAGAGTTATTAGAGGAGCGCCAAAAAAGGTCTTAAAGGAGCGCCACAGAGCTGTTACAGGAGCGCTGCAGAGCTGTTACAGGAGCAGCATAGACCTGTTAAATCAGCGCAGCAGAGCTGTTAAATGAGTGCCGCAGAGCTGTTAGAGGGCAGCCGCAGAGCTGTTAGAGAAGATGAAGCGCCACAGAGCTGTTAAAAGAGCACCGCAGAGCTTTTAAAAGAGCACCGCAGAGCTTTTAAAAGACAGCCGGAGAGCTGTTAAATAAAGAGGAGCATCACAGAACTGTTAGAGGAGTGCTGCAGAGCTGTTAAAGGAGCGCCACAGAGCCGTTAAAGGAAAAGGAGCGCTGCAGAGCTGTTAAAGGAAAAGGAGCACTGCAGAGCTGTTAAAAGAAAAGGAGCGCTGCAGAGCTGTTAAAGGAAAAGGAGCGCTGCAGAGCTGTTAAAGGAAAAGGAGTGCTGCAGAGTTGTTAAATGAAAAGGAGCGCTGCAGAGCTGTTAAATAAAAGGAGCGCTGCAGAGCTGTTGCCGGAGCGCTGCAGAGCTTTCTTTCTTTCTTTTATATTAATTATTTCTTTTCTAAATGTTCCATCTGATTTTTTACTTTATATTTGGTGTAACTAGTATTTGTTCATTATGTTTTTTTTCCCCAATTCTTCTTCCATGTCATTGTTTCTTTACTTTGTTCATTTTAATATTTTTTTGTTTGTTTATTAAATGTTTGATGTTAAACAAAAAGTTTATTTTAGTTTCTTCCAGAAAAACATTTCAGGCGAACATTAAAGTGTGAGTGTGTGACGTTCACAGGCTGTAGGAAAAGTCAGTAGTTTGTGTGAAGTGCTGATTCAGTGCTTTGGCGTGTGTGTGATGTGACGGCGTGTTGTTCTCTCAGAGGTCTCACTCTGCTCTTCTCTTCCATTCTCATGCAGATCAGTTCTCATTAATTCTCATGTTTAAGGGAATTAAACATTAATGTGAAGAAAAGACGACGGCGACGCAGACGCTTGAACGTGTCGTTCAGATCAAAGGACACAAACATTTATTCACATTTACACTCACCGATTCATTTCAATGTAAAAGGGTTTGTGTGTGTGTGTGTGTGTGTGTGTGTGTGTGTGTGTGTGCTCATCACCAGGACAATGAACACAGACAAATACATTGAGCAGAGGCCAAGTGGGTGATCTGAAACACACACATAAAGATAGGAATACACACACACACACACACACACACACACACACACACACACACACACACACACACACACACACACACACACACACACACTGTAATATAGCCGCTTATATTCAGGTTGTAATGGTTTTATTAAAGTAACAAGAGCAGAGTGAATACAAAGAGAATCCTATTAAAATAATTATACAGGTGTGTGTTTGTGCTTGTATTCCTATCTTCATGGGGACATTGAGGTCTCAATGGTGTGACTGTAAACAAATCAGACATTATGGGAACCAAAATTCAGGTACCCATGAGGTTAAATATAAATAAAGGTCCCCACTAGTAAAATAGAATTAATGTGGCCCTATAAATACATTCATTGTTTTTTTCACAAGTCCCCGTAAAGCATGAGGGAAACAGGTGCAAAACAAAACATGTATTTTTCAAAGGTTTGAAGTTGTGTTTACTTAAAAAAGGATTTATTTTTATGTATTTTTTAAATTCTTTATTTTTTCATTTTCTTTATCCATTCATTTTTAATACTATTTAATTGCTTTCTTACATTATTATATAATTCATTTATATTTTTTAAATTGTATTTGTAATTAAATTTTAAAAATGTTATCATTTATTTTATTTTATTAAAAAAATAGAAGAAGAAGGGTTTACACTCACTACCCAATGGCTACTTGATTATAAACTTGGTCCTCATGAGACATGTAAATTATTTTATCTGTGTGTGTGTGTGTGTGTGTGTGTGTGTGTGTGTGTGTGTGTGTGTGTGTGTGTGTGTGTGTGTGTGTGTGTGTGTGTGTGTGTGTGTGTGTGTGCTTGCATTCCTATCTTTATGGGTACATTGATATGTTTACTCAGTCACACCATGGGGACCAATTTTCAGGTGGTCTTATAAATCCTTTTTTTCTCCAAAGTCCCCATAAAGCATGGAGGAAACAGGTGCAAAGCCAAACGTATTTTTCAAAGTAAAAGTTTAAAAAAGTTTTTATTTTTATTTATTTTTAAACACTATTAACCCTAACCCTATTAATTTATTATTCATAATTAATATAATTATTTTTAATTATTATTAATTATGTATTTATTAACTTTTATTAATTATTTTTTATTTAATCATGAATTTTTATTTGGTTTTTAAAATATTTAATATTAACATTTTATTACAATTTTTTATTATTAGTTTTAGAAAATAAAAAATGCTGTTTACAACGTTACAACGTTGGTCCTCATGAGACATAAAAATGAGGACGTGTGTGTGTCCAGCCAGTGCAGCCAGTGTCTACTTTCAGACGTTCAGACTGTTCACATACATGAATACACATTTTGGTTTACTATTACTGTTATTTCAACTTTTAAAAAAAAATGTTAATATTTTTTTTCATTTACCATATTTTCCTTATACATGGATTAATTGTGGTCGTGCTTAGTGACTGGGAATTTTATCTTTGAATTTTTGTCTCATAATTTTTGCTTTTTTCTTGCTTTTAACTTTTTATCTCATCATTTTGGCTTCACTTAATGCACCTTATAGTGCAGAAAATACAGTGTATAACTTTTTATTTTAACGTACATTTGCTCCATTTCTTTTTCTGTTGCTGGTGAAAATAATGGTGTGTGTGTGTGTGTGTGTGTAGTAACTGAGTGTACTAATAGTGATTATCAGTTAATTTTATTGCCTCTTTCCTCTTTCATTAACTCTCTTCAATCAGCTTTAACTAAACCCTGTGTAGAAATAATTACGCTAACATGTAATTATATTGTTATAGAATTACATTTAATGATAGACATTAACAGAACAAAAGGAGGTGTTCGTCACTATTTCTGTCTGCTGATTATTATGGGATGGGAATTCAAACACACTTTGTCTAAAGTATTTCACTATTAACACGAATAATAATACTAATACTACTACTACTACTACTACTACTACTACTACTACTACTACTACTACTACTACTACTACTACTACTACTAATAATAATAATGTAAAAGTCACTTCCTGATTACATTTAATTCAATAAATATAAATAATTTACTTTGTGTTTTACCTTTTCACACCTACTGAAGACATGAAAGGGTTAACATTAGCACCCAATGGAAAAAACACTCACACTATTCTTTACTCCCCCTTCAGTTCCATGGACAGCACTGTTCTTATGTTTGGCCTTTCCTTCCGTACTCTGGCTCCTCCCTCTCTGCTCTAGCTCCTACTTCTCTGCTTTAGCTCCTCCCCCTGTGCTCTGGCTGCTCCTTCCCTCCCCTAGCCCCTCCCTCTTTTATCTGGCCACTCCTTCTCTGGCTCCTCCCTTCCTTCCCTGGCTCCTCCCTCCCTGCTCTGGCCATTGTTTTCCTTTTTCAGCCCTGTCCCCGCCCCCACACTTCCCCAGGTCAGTGCTGTGATTTGATTGGCTGTTGGAATAAACTGTTTCCCTTTTTCACTTTAACAGAAACATGTGACACTTTGTAATTTAAAGGAAATTTACCAAATGGTTCTATTCCATTTGTGTTTCCATGGTAACAGGATATGTGTGTGTGTGTGTGTGTGTGTGTGTGTGTGTGTGTGTGTGTGTGTGTGTGTGTGTGTGTGTGTGTGTGTATCAGATAGCTGAAGGCTAAAGCATTAAGGGAAGAGAGGAGCACATTAATCTAAAGAAAATTAAAATCTGTAGCAGCTCTTTTAGGAAAGAGAAGGAGACGCCACTTCTGATAAGGAGTGGTTAAGGAGAGGAGGAGGACGAGGAGGAGGAGAGAGGAAGAAAAGAGAGGAAACAGGAGAAAAAAGAAAGGAGAACACGCCACTTCTGATAAGGAGTGGTTAAGGAGAGGAGGAGGAGGAGGAAGAAAAGGAGCACAGAGGAAGAGGAGGAGGAGGAGCGAGGAAGAAGAGAGAGGAAACAGGAGGAAAAAGAAAGAACACACTACTTCTAATAAGGAATGGTTAAGGAGAGGAGGAGGAAGAAAAGGAGCACAGAGGAAGATGAGGAGGAAAAAAGAGGAGGAGGAGGTGGGGTGAAAGGAGGAGGAAGAAGAGGGCAGAGGAAGTGGAGGAGGAAGAAAAGAGGAAGATGAGAGAGGAGGAAGAGGAGAAAGGAAACATGAGGGAAAAGAAAGAAGACACCACTTCTGATAAGGAGTCGATAAGGAGAGGAGAGAGGAGGAGGAGAAGGAAGAAGAAAAGAGGAGGGGGATGTTGAGGAACAGGATGTGATGAGGAGAAAGCAAACAGGAGGAAAACGAAAGGAGGAGACGCCACTTCTGATAAGGAATAGTTAAGGAGAAGAGGAGGAGGAGGTGGTGGTGGATGGAAAGACAGATGAAACAACAGAGAAAGAAAGCAGGAGTTAACGATATTCAAGAAAATGTGAGACCTGAAATGGTTACTAATGTGTGTGTGTGTGTGTGTGTGTGTGTGTGTGTGTGTGTGTGTGTGTGTGTGTGTGTGTGTGTGTGTGTGTGTGTGTGTATGTGTGTGTGTGTAGATAGCAGTGACTCTGTGGTCTGAAGCATCAATAACATCAGGTTATCAGCAGGATGGTCTGGACATGGACACACACACACACACACACAGACACACACACACACACACACACACACACACACACACACACACACAGTGTTAGTGATAGCAGGTACACAGTCAGTGTCAGAGGTTACTACAGCTCTGTTCAACACAATGTTCACATTTAACACTGAAGTAGATGGAGATTTAGCCTCAGCGTAAGCCCCGCCCACAGGCCCCAAAATATAATTGTCCAGCTGACATCCAGATTGTTCAGATTTATTTGTTCATTTGAGACTTTGACATCATTTTAAACCTAAAAGAATTGTCTTATTTATCTGTCATAAAAATATTTTAACTCTGTGGGAAAAAAGAATTAAGGCTTAAAGTCAATTTCCTATTCTCACTTGACAAAATCTACCTTTGACCTTTATTTTGAGGAACCACCATTTATAAATGACTTTATCCGGTTACTCTTATTTATATATTTTTATACTTTTATATTTTTTTGTTTAAAATAACCTGGTAAATGAGACGTAGAACGTGGTCAGTATCCTACGGTATGGACGGAGCAAGAGAGAAAATAAATTAGACAGAGTGGAAGCTAAAGAAACATCCAAAGAAAAAATACGATTTTTAAAGATGATGAGCGGCTCCTAATGTTTCATTCCTCGACTACCGCCTCAGATCAGACGAGGTGACCCGCTGAATATAAACATGTTACTTAGAGGAGGAAAAGAAACTGACCAGGGTTCCCTCAATTCAATTCAATTTTATTTACAAATTAGAACGTCGCTCACAGGGCTTTACAGGAGAGAACAACAAGCACATCCCCTGTCCTTAGACCCCCCCCTGTACTTAGACCCTGTCTTTAGACCCTCCACCTTTCCTTAGGCCCCCCCTGTCCTTAGACCCTCCCCCTGTCCTTAGGCCCTCCCCCTGTCCTTAGACCCTCCCCCTGTCCTTAGACCCCCCCTGTACTTAGACCCTGTCCTTAGACCCTCCCCCTGTCCTTAGACCCCCCCTGTACTTAGACCCTGTCCTTAGACCCTCCCCCTGTCCTTAGACCCCCCCCCCCCCTGTACTTAGACCCTGTCCTTAGACCCTCCACCTGTCCTTAGGCACCCCCTGTCCTTTCCTTAGACCCCCCCTCCTGTACTTAGGCCCCCTGTCCTTAGACCCTCCCCCTGTCCTTAGACCCTCCCCCTGTCCTTAGGCCCTCCCCCTGTCCTTAGACCCTCCCCCCTGTCCTTAGGCCCTCCCCCCTGTCCTTAGACCCTCCTCCTGTCCTTAGACCCTCCTTCTCAGTAACCCCCCCCCCCTCCAAAACCCACTGGGAAAAAAGTTGAAATCTTGAGTAGAACCACACTGAAGGACAGATTCACTGCCATAGACAGACAGACTATAAATGAACGTCCATTTGTAGATAAAAAAAAAATGTCTCTGTATGTGAAGTTCCTCTTTCAGGCATCTTGTGTTCACAGCGTCAGAAAGGTTGAAAGAACCTAAGACTCTAATGGTGATGTCCAAAACCAGAGGGGGGGATGATCCCCCACACCCCAGGCAAATTGGATCCGGTGTGCATATATGTATGTGTATGTGTGTATATATACACATATACTATATATAAATGTAGTGTACAATGATATATTAGTGATATAGTAATTGAACATATAATATATATTTATGGAGATTATTATGTTGTTTATATATATATATATATATATATATATATATATATATATATATATATATATATATATATATATATATATATAGTACTGTATATACATATTACACATGATGTTATATGAACTAAGGTTGTGATTCTATGTTTAGGGTTTCTTTGGTGAAACAAACTTTCAGTTGAAGTGGTGGACAGTGATGCTGTGAACGGAGAAGATACTAGTCTGTGTGTGTGTGTGTGTGTGTGTGTGTTAGGGTTAAGGCTGTTTCCATTAGCCTGGACAGCCTTCACTCACCTTCATTTTCACCTTTTCCTCAGGCCATACATTAACATGGGCCCAGTGTTTGTATGTGTGTGTGTGTGTGTGTGTGTGTGTGTGTGTGTGTGTGTGTGTGTGTGTATGTGTGTGTGTGTGTGTCTCAGTGTTAATCTCCTCCATATTGCCTCCATGAAATTGACATTTGACAGTAATTGTGTAGCTACAGCAATCCGGTTTGTCCTGAGCTGTGATTGGACCAAAATATGACAGACACACACACACACACACACACAAAACAGTCACACATTCTGCTGGTTAATGGCACAATAACAACAAAACACAATCCCTACAATTTGACCCAGGATGGGGAAGAGGAAGAGGAAAGAGGAAGATGAAGGAGGAAGAGCAAAGAAGAAGACGAAACACGAAGAGGAAAGAGGACAAATGACTGTAGGACCCAACGCAAAGCAGTGCAGCATGGGACAAATTTTAAAAGCTCACTGCAGACGCAGGCAGGAGGGGGAAATGCACATTACAGGAGCGGTGATTAGCTGTAGTCCCGCAAAATAAAATCATGTTTAAAATAAAGGCTATAAATGATTAATTTTGACTATCATATATATATACGTGAGACGGGGGAGGTCCCACGAGGGGATCCTCCCATCACCAAGCAGCCGACCCTGCAACCCGCCAAGGTTGAATCCCCCGGACGGACTGCGACAGACTCCCTTAAGGTAGTCTACTTGTTGGCTATCGGTCTCCCATCGGTATTTAGCCTTAGGTTACCACCCACTGCTGCATTCACAAACAACCCCAGTATGATGGGAGCCGTTATTGGCCTCGCATCATCTATGAGCTGATCTGAGTCTCGATCAGGACTCAGGCCCCGAGTGGCAGATGTTGGCAAAAGCAGCTAAAATTTTATATGCCCGCCAAATGCATTTTTCCCAAACCTGACTCACAGCAGATGTATGGATGCTTCTCATGGCTGCTCACATCCTCCATCTGGGACAGCAACATTAGCTTCTCTTTGTTAAGGCGGGTTGTCAATCACAATAATTCATCCTGATTGGAGAAACCAGTTGTTTGTCATTTTGAATGATGTACTACTTCAACCAATCAGATGTAAAGCAGCATGTTATGTAGATGATAAAAGTAGAAGCTCTTACCATACCTGGTTTGGAGAAAAGCCATAACATCCTTAACACCAATAAATTCTTTCAAAACTGTTCTGTTCATCTTTTAAAGAATCATTATGCACTAGTTTCAACAACACTGTTAAAATTACAAAATCAAAGCCCAGTCAGTCCCCTCCATGCTCGCTGCCATGTTTTTCAAAGCTACTGTGTCGAGAGTCTTCCTTACATCATAACTGTTAAAATTACACCCAGTGATCCTGATTGGTCCGTCCATGATTTGGCCGTAGATAACAGAAGGTCTACGGTGGTTTACCAGACCCTTGTGTGAAGCTAACAAAGCTGAGCAGAAACACATGGGGGTCGTGAAAGCCAGGCTATTTTAAGCCAGATGTAATCAAAAGTAGCCCAATTGGGCAACACTGGGCAGGACTGCACAATGCAGGAGCGGGACTGGACATTTTGTCCCACGTAGACCTCTACTCCACAGAACCTGCTCTGAGGACCTGGGGCTTTTCCTGCATCGATCTCTTTAGCGACTGTTGAAGCTCAAGTTTTCCTTTAGCGCCTTGTATTGGATTGTATTGTATTGGGGCGGCTGTGGATCAGTTGGTAGAGTGGGTTGCCCAATGACCGTCATTGGTCCCGGCTCTGGCTGTCCACACGTCGAAGTGTCCTTGGGCAAGACACTGAACCCTGGCTTAGGCCCCCAGGAGGACTGACCTTAGACCTTAGAAACCTACTGGTGTATGAGTGTGTGTGTGAATGGACGAATGAGAGGCTAATGTAAAGTGCTTTGAGCACCATGAAGGTGGAAAAGAACTATATAAGTGCAGAACATTTACCATTTACCATTCTCACACATCCTCAGTGACGAACCTGGGATCTTCGGCGCCGTTCGGACTGCAGGTTAAAGTTCCCAAATCTGACTTTCGGTTCTATTTGACCTGTGTCTGACCTGTTAAAGACAGTCTGAATGGCACAAATCACTTTTTAAAAAAAAAATTAAACCCGGCCACTTTCATATGTGGTACTAAATCTGATACGAATCCAATATTTTCTAATGCGACTTCAGTCTGAACGGCCATGTCGCATTTTTTTCAGTTACTTGACACAACAAATGTAAAAACCCAGAGGTACGATATTATGAGTTTACCACTAGTTTAATGTATTTACAATTCACACACAAACGTAAACATGTGACTATCCACAGGTTGACCAGGTTTTCAGTCATAGAATAATTTCAAAGAATGTAAGGAGCAGGTAAAATAATGTCAAATTTAAGGGTTTTTAAGGGTTAAAGGTGGACATTTAAGAGTCTTTAGGGGTTAAAGGTGAATATGTAAGGGTCTGTTAGAGTTAAAAGGTGGCTGTTTAAGGGTCTTTTAAGGGTTAAAAGAAGGAAATTTAAAGGTCTTTAGGATTTAACATTGGAGGTTTAAGGATCTTTAAGGATTAAAAGGTGAATCTTTAAGGGTTAAAGGTGCATATTTAAGGGTCTTTGGCCGTTAAAAGTTAATGTGTAAGCATCTACAAGAGTTAAAAGGTGGATATTTAAGGGTCTTTAAGGATTAACCCCTAACACTAGAATTTAAATAATTTAGAAAAGTGGAAATAATTAATTTAACTATACAACCTAAAATATTTGCAACAGTTGTTAAAGAGTTAAAACCAAAAATGTCATTTAGGAGGTTTTTCCTGTGACACTGGGTCGCTCCACCTTTAAGCTCCTTGGACCCACAGCTGTGATTAAAGCTAATAATTAGCTGTGCGTGTGTCAGTGTGTGTGTGTGTGTGTGTGTCAGTGTGTGTGTGTGTGTGTGTCAGTGTGTGTGTGTGTGTGTCAGTGTGTGTGTGTGTGTGTCAGTGTGTGTGTGTGTGTCAGTGTGTGTGAGTGTGTGTGTGTGTGTGTGTGTGTGTGTGTGTGTGTGTGTGTGTGTGTGTGTGTGTGTGTGTGTGTGTGATTTTTATCATGCTTTTAAGGACATCTTCTTTTTTCCCCTTTAGGCTCAGTTTAATTAAAATCAATAATCGTCTCCTCGGTTTGACACTGAAGAAAAAAAACAACAACATTCCAGTCATTTTACAATAAAAAACACTAGAGTAATTTTATACTAAAGAAAACAACACTGGACTAATTTTACACTGGAATAAAAAGACACTGAAGTCATTTTAAACATAAATAAATAAAAGTGTGTGTCTGTGTTGTGTAGACATAAACTGTGTGTGTGTGGGGGGGGGGGTCAGGGTTGTGCAGATCTGCTGCTTGATAAAAACACAACAAAGAGCTTTTGTACAAAACAAAATACACACAAAAGGAAACTAAACTGACCCCCCAGTGGACCCACTAACCTGACCCCCCCACTGCAGTGACATCAGCACCTGTCATGTCACCTTAAACACTTCTTGGAAAGACTTGAAGGGAAACTGAAGTGTCCTGGTGTTCCAGTACAGAGTGAAGTCACTGAGGCATGTTAACTTCTGGGTACCTGAGCAGGTACCCAGAAGTAAGGGTGAGGGTGAGCTTAATAGTAGAATGGATATGACTATTTGTTGGTGTGTGTTAACAGTAGGGTGGCTCAGTCTATGTGCTAGTGTGTGTTAATGGTAGGAGGGCTCAGTCTATGTGCTGGTGTGTGTTAATGGTAGGAGGGCTCAGTCTATGTCCTGGTGCTGTTGGTTGTCAGTGATAGCAGTGTACCAGTGTTTAGTCACATCCCACATATTAGCAGCTGCTTTGATCCATCCATCACACAGCCACTGAAACACTGCAGCAGATAGACACATCCATCAAACAGTCCTACACACACACATACACACATACACACACACAAACACACACACACACAAACACACACACACACACGTATACACACACACACACACACACACACACACACACAGTTGTATGTGATGAATTGTTCGTCTCTTCCAGACTTTTCAAAGTTAATTTTCTAAAGACTGCTGCCCACTGGAGTGTGTGTGTGTGTGTGTGTGTGTATGTGTGTATGTGTGTGTGTGTGTGTGTGTGTGTGTGTGTGTGTATGTGTGTATGTGTGTGTGTGTGTGTGTGTGTGTGTGTGTGCTCCACAGCCTAAAATGAGTTAAAAACAGCTGTCAGAGCGAACTAAAAAAAATAAAAATAAATATATATATATATATATATATATATATATATATATATATATATATATATATATATATATATATATATACATACAGTGCTACCTCCACTTACAAAATTCGTTCCAGAACTGGTTTCGTACCAAAACAAATCCGAGAAATAAATATGTACATTAATGTACTACTGTATGTAACTAGGTGATATACGTAAATAAGTCATGTCCTGTACGTAGCATCCCGTTGGCTATGAGGGAGCTACTCATGATGGTTTTTGCGACCCTTTGACCCTGATTCAGTTCAGTTCAGTTCAGTTCAGTTCAGTTCAGTTCAGTTCAGTTCAGTTCAGTTCAGTTTTATTTTGAGCACACAATCATCAAAACAACAATGAAATAGTCAACCATTCTTTTTCTTGTACTCGAAAAGGAGTGGGAAGAAGTAAAACTTATAAACTCCCACCCCCTTTTTACAAACTAAAATTCAAATATACTGCGCTAACACACAATATACTTTATGTCCTTTTTATCATTACCACAGAAACATCCATAACCATTTATATACACATTAATTACAATTCACTTCATGTAATCTGATATGATCAACTAAAGTACTAGTATTGGTAAAGCATTAGTTTGTGGTGAAAGTACATTCACTTTCACCACAAAAAACAGTTACATAAACAATAATTAATAGATAGGATCCATAGATATATAGATATATCATAACCATGATAGTTTTATTGCAGTATAAGATTCATCACAGAGTTACTGATGTTTGGTGAGTTTTTCCTAACCTGACTGTCACCATCTGGTATCACGATACCATCTGGGAGACCTCCCACAACCAGTCCATTTTCAAAGGAGGGGCCTTATCTAAAATCCTTGCATGTGAAGAATCTGTCCGTTATCTTGACTGATGCACCACATCAGCCACTCATGTTGAACTCAAGCCGTGATGTAGCTCAGACCAGATCCTGCACGGTTCTGATTTTGACATACCGCAACCGCTCGTACCCATCATGTTCAAACTCGTATCCGACCCGTTTTCCGACGAAAAAAAAAAAAATCCGCACCCGAACCGACCCGCTATAAATGAACCCGATATCCGACCCGAACCTGAAAGAAAATGTCAGATAGCCAAACTTAAATACAAACATTTATTGCCACGAATATACTGAACAGTGACATAACCAAGGCAGAGCCAAATAAAAATGTTGTTAAACAGTAGCAGACAAATAATAAACTCAAAAAATATTTTTATCCATGAGCTCACACACACACACACACACACACACACACACACATGCTTGAAAAACGCATCAAGAAGGAAGCCGACAGGAGGCAGCTATACAAGTCCAAACTAAAGAACAGTTTTTAGCCTATGAACCGCAAATTAGACCCGCGATCACCCACGTCCGACCCGAACTGAACCCATATCCGACACAGCACAAC
>CM035792.1:3329870-3337370 GCA_020466265.1 Siphamia tubifer | reverse complement strand
TTTTTTTTAATGAATTATATTAGGTTGAACCTGTTTATCTCAGAGTGTTGAAATCATAGACATTGTACACCTAAACCCAGCATTGGATGCTTTTTTAAAGACAAATATATTCTCTGTTCTGTGTTAATTGCAAGCACTGTGTAAAAAGCACTACATAAATAGAATTTGTTGTTGTTGTTCAGTGCTGAGCATATTTACATTTAATATTTTGTCATGTACAGACCCTTATAATGTCAGCCAGCTCATTTGTTTGACATGTCAGTGATTTAAAGCCACGGTTCTCAAACTGGGGTCCGCGGACCCCTAGGGGGACGTGGCGCATGTCCAGGGGGTACGCGAAATTATTCTCGGTTTTGTTTGTTTGTTTGATTTTTGCTGTTTTATTTTAAAATGTGGAAGTTTTATTTTGTAGCGAGCGGGCGGAAGTAACAGCGCTGTTTGACGCCAGCTTGACTAAATTGAGACGGAGCGAGTCACAGGCTATTTTTAGCCACCCTGCAGCGAACATGGATCGATTTTTGTGTCCGCCAAGTTCCTCAAGAAGTGGTAAAAGAAATGACAATGACAAAAACAAACGCCCTAACCCTAAAAAGAGAAAGTACATTGATAGTTATATTGAGTTTGGCTTCATTGATGATGGGAGACCAAAATGTGTCTTGGTCTGAAGTGCCTTGCAATGGAGGCTATGAAGCCAGCCAACCTTAAGAGACACTTGCAAAGCAGACACACACACACACACACACACACACACACACATACGGTTTTGTGTGTCTTTTGTTCCGTTTATTATTTTAAAATTATTTAAAATTGTTGTTTCTGAAGTGTTCATTTATATTATAATACCTGAAAATGTGGCTGGTTTGCACAAAAGCACTATTAAAAAAGGTTATCATTGTTTCATAATAATCATTGTTGAAGTGGTTTTTTATCATTTTCAGTATCGCGAGGATGAGGGGGGACATGGAAAAATTTCACCCCTCCAAGGGGGACCTGGGCCAAAAAAGTTTGAGAACCCCTGATTTAAAGAGTTCATCAGGGACTTTTACTGACGAGAGAATTAGCAGATTTATTCATTTTATTGCTATCAGTGAATGGCCAATCTGAAGCTCTGAAGGTGACAGCTTCACATTGTCCAATAAAAATATACCCCCAGCCTCCAGGTTCCATCATTTTGTTCAGATACTTTCTTCGCAGTCTTCAGATCTGTCATTAGTTTTTATTCCAGTCACACAGGTTGGTGTTTTAGGTCGTGTTATCGTCTCATGCATTCATTACGTAGACATGGTCTGGGACTTATCTTCCTTTCATACAGAAAATTCCATAATATTAAACCAACTATGACTAAAAAAACAAGGCCAAACATATGTCGTTAATCATAGTTACATGCATGACATAACACACGTGGAAATCTGGTTTCAGTTTTAGCGGAATATTGTTAATAAAATGTGCAGACGGTGTGTTTGTCCTGTCAAATATGTTGCACTGAATGGAATGTATCACCACTCCAATATGGCGGCTCCACAGCTCGGCCTCAGGAGAATGTCCTGAGCACCGCCCCCGTCCCACCCCGGTCCCGCCCCCTGTCCGTCTGGCCGTTACCATCTAGTATCTACCAAACAGGAAGTTGTCAAACACACACAAACAGGAAGTGGTCATACCAAACAGGGTACTATTTTAGGACTCTCCACCCTGACAGGGAAAAGACCAGGTGATGTTTTGTATTTTGGGGTAAATTTCAGTTAAAAAAAAAAAAACAGAAAAGTTGACTGATAGGAAGTATTTAAACACTTTTGTTTTCACTGAAGAACTTCCAAATTAAAATATCACATTAGCCTGAAACATTATGTCAGCACTAGGCTAATACTAGGACTAGGCTGATATGTGGTTTAGCTTAAACAAACACATTTAGTGAACATTCACAGAAAAGTGAAATACAATTAATGTAGATTAAAAAATAATATTTAATCATGATTACCCAAAATTAATCTACAGTAACCAAGGGATTCATCTCATTAAAACTTTAATCTAATTAAATAATTTGACAGCAATAGTTTTTGGTTTTTAATGCAACACAATGAAATGAAAATAAATGAAAAGCCTCCATTTTAGAGCCAAGAAAAATCTACTCACTTTGCAGTTTGATGTAAAAACATTAAGAGGACATGAATGCACACACACACACACACACACACACACACACACACACACACACACACACAGCTCGGGGCAGCAGCAGAAGAAAAGCTAATAAAGTAAATAGTGTTATCAGTAATTGAACAGCAGCTGATATGGATTATTGATCTGTCGACTGGAATCTTTTATCAGCACAACACAATGTATCCACTGGGCTGTTTATGACCCCGCCCCCCCCCCCCCACACTACACTGTTTATGACCCCGCCCCCGCAACACACACACACATACAGACTGTTTATGACCCCCCCACACACACACACACACCCTCTAACCCACTAACCAGTAAAACACCAGCTATGCTACTGTCAACACACACACACACACACACACACACACACAGGAACAGAACAGAACAGAACTCCATTTATCCTCTGATCCTTTGTGTAGGATCAGCACCTGGACAACTCCTGTCCTAGTGTGTGTGTGTGCGCTTGTATTTGTATTTATTTTTTATTATTTTTAAATATTATAATTTACTTCATTTATATTTATTTATTTAATAATTAATTAATTTTATGTTTTTAAATTATAGTTTTTGTACTTATATATATATATATATATATATAATTATTATTACTTTAGTATTATTATTATTTTTCTCATTGTTTTACAATCATATATATATATATATATATATATATATATATATATATATATATATATATATATATATATATATATATACATTTATATATTTACATTACTTTATTTACATTTATTTATTGTCCTCAGTGATAGAGATGTTGAAACAGACCTACCAAAGTGTCTGTGTGTGTGTGTGTGTGTGTGTAGATTGTTATCAGTTTAATTCAGTGTCTTCAGTGAAATGAATGTGTGACATTTCTTTACATAATCCAGTGGATTTTACATGTTTTTAATTTAGATTATTTATGAAGCGTCTCCTTATCGGTGAAACAGATGCAACTACAGCAGCTCATTCATCGCTGCAGAGGACTGTGTAGATCAGCACCATGGACAGCACTGGTCCATCTGTGTGTGTGTGTGTGTGTGTGTGTGTGTGTGTGTGTGTGTGTGTGTGTGTGTGTAGATCAGCACCATGGACAGCACTGGTCCAACTGTGTGTGTGCGTGTGTGTGTGTGTGTGTGTGTGTGTGTGTGTGTGTGTGTGTAGATCAGCACCATGGACAGCACTGGTCCAACTGTGTGTGTGCGTGTGCGTGTGTGTGTGTGTGTGTGTGTGTGTGTGTAGATCAGCACCATGGACAGCACTGGTCCAACTGTGTGTGTGCGTGTGTGTGTGTGTGTGTGTGTGTGTGTGTGTGTGTGTGTGTGTGTGTGTAGATCAGCACCATGGACAGCACTGGTCCAACTGTGTGTGTGTGTGTGTGTGTGTGTAGATCAGCACCATGGACAGCACTTGTCCAACTGTGTGTGTGTGTGTGTGTGTGTGTGTGTGTGTGTAGATCAGCACCATGGACAGTACTTGTCCAACTGTGTGTGTGTGTGTGTGTGTGTGTGTGTGTCGGTCAGTAACCATCGGTAACTCAAGGGGTCGGTACATAAGTTTGATGGAAGTCGCACAGACTAGTTGTTGCAAATGACATCATCAGATCGCGACAAAGAAGTTACTGGAGGAAGTTTAGTACACGACAGCAGAAGAACAGCGAAAAGAAAAAGATAGAATAGACAAGAAGAGTGTCCATGTCTCTCTCTCTCTCTCTCTCTCTCTCTCTCTCTCTCTCTCTCTCTCTCTCTAAAGGTCTATTTATTCTCTCAAGCCATGTTGTCTGCGTCGTGTCACAGGTACGTTGCAGATTCTTTAGCCCTCGTCGCAGAGAGTTGCCAGCACCCCAGAAAATGTAACCCACTCCAGACATTGTCGCAGAGAAGAGCAGAAGAGGCTTCTGATTGGTCCATTCTACATTCACACTACATGTGCTTCCACTTCCGTCTTGTTGTGTGAATTCGAACATCATTGTTGAAGACGACTTGTGTGAATATAGGTTCGACCGAGTGCACGAGGAAGAATCTGTGAGAGAAGTTTGTTTGACCACGAAAGGGTCCGATGTGGGGAGTGGGGACCCAGGTGGGGAATCCTAGAGGAGTACGGACCCAGGTGGGGAATCCTAGAGGAGTACGGACCCAGGTGGGGAATCCTAGAGGAGTACGGACCCAGGTGGGGAATCCTAGAGGAGTACGGACCCAGGTGGGGAATCCTAGAGGAGTACGGACCCAGGTGGGGAAGTGTAGCGAGTTTGTGAGAATGTCCCTTGTGTTGTGGAGGTGAATAGTGCACACCATGTCCACCCGCACTGGCATAAATTACAAATACCTGTGACAAATTAACTGTGACACGTTACCGCAAGAGCATGCAGAAGACTTTACTCTCTCTCTCTAACTCTCTCTCTCTCTAACTCTCTCTCTCTCTAACTCTCTCTCTCTCTAACTCTCTCTCTTTCTAATTCTCTCTCTCTCTAACTCTCTCTCTCTCTCTAACTCTTTCTCACTCTCTTTCTCACTCTCTCTCTAACTCTCTCTCTCTCACTCTCTCTCTCTCTAACTCTTTCTCACTCTCTCTCTCACTCTCTCTCTAACCCTCTCTCTCTCTCTTACTCTTTCTCACTCTCTCTCTCACTCTCTCTCTAACTCTCTTTCTCACTCTCTCTCTAACTCTCTCTCTCTCTCTAACTCTTTCTCACTCTCTTTCTCGCTCTCTCTCTAACTCTCTCTCTCACTCACTCTCTCTCTCTCTCTAACTCTTTCTCACTCTCGTTCTCACTCTCTCACTAACTCTCTCTCTCTCTCTCTCACTCTCTCTCTCTCTAACTCTTTCTCACTCACTCTCTCACTCTCTCTCTAACTCTCTCTCTCTCTTACTCTTTCTCACTCTCTCACTTACTCTTTCTCACTCTCTCTCTAACTCTCTCTCTAACTCTCTCTCTCTCTCTCTCTAACTCTCTTTCTCACTCTCCCAAAAAATGGACTAAACTGCTGAAGAGAAGAAACAAAAACCAAAATAAAATGAATAAAAAACAAGAATGTATTAAAAAGAAAATAAAACATATTATTATTATTATTATTATTATTATTATTATTATTATTATTATTATTGTTGTTGTTGTTGTTGTTGTTGTTGTTATTATTATTGTTATTATTATCATTATTATGATGATTATTATTATTATTAGTAGTAGTAGTAGTAGTATTATATTTGAGCCATAAAATGAGGGTGCTTCTAGTGAAAAGTAAAATGCACTTTACTTGTGGGACCACACACACACACACACACACACACACATACACAGACACACACACACACACATATATACACACACACACACACACACACACACACACACACACACTTGTATCAGTTACAGAATGTGGACTGCAGAGAAGGTTCTATATGTCCTTATAAATGTTCTACTGCACACGCTCAGTATGACCTGATACAACAGTGTGTGTGTGTGTCTGTGTGTGTCTGTGTGTGTGTATGTGTGTGTATGTGTGTGTATGTGTGTGTATGTGTGTGTGTGTGTGTGTTCCCAGCAGTAAAATGTATTTTATTGGAGTTAACACTAAGGTCAAATAAAGCAGATTTATTTCTATGGATTACAGGCAGAGAGTAGGACAGTCCATAAAACAGAAAGCAATCAGACAGATGGACACACACACACACACACACACGCACGTGCATGCACACACACACACACACACACACAGGTGTGTTAAAGTGTTTCAGGTTTTAAAGTCCAGACCTTTAAGGACTTGCTCTCACGGGAGGAGGGGGGGGGGGGGGGGGGGGTGGGTGGTCAAAGGGAGAGGGTGGGGCCACATGTTTTGGAAGGAAGTGTTGGAACCTTATTTTGTTAAATGATACTAAGGGTCATGTTTACACAGTGTGGATTAAAACCTA
Source organism: Siphamia tubifer (assembly GCA_020466265.1). Lineage (NCBI taxonomy): Eukaryota > Metazoa > Chordata > Actinopteri > Kurtiformes > Apogonidae > Siphamia > Siphamia tubifer. The sequence continues at coordinate 3,331,298 of CM035792.1, read as the reverse complement.
AGTTAAAATTGAGAACTTTTTACAGTGGTGTACCCCTGAAATTAACTTTTTACAACTGAGTACAGTTAGTGCAGTAGCTGTTACTGTTACAGTAACTGTTACTGTTACAGTAACAGTTACTGTAACAGTAACTCTATCAGATACAGTAACAACAGTTAAACAGTTACAGTTAGACTTAGAGTAACAGCTACAGTAACAGTTTTGGTGGTGATCCAGAAGAGATCCTGGATTCTGGATCACTTTGACGTTTTACATTGTGGTAAATGGAGAAGAATCCAGGATCTCTTCCAGATCACCAACAAAATGTAGTAATTTGTTCCTTGTGATGCTCCCAACACACCCTGAAAATTTTATCAAAATCTGTTCAGAACTTTTGGTGTAATCCTGCTGACAGTCAGACAAACAAACATACTTGAATTTACTACCTCCTTGGTGTAGGTTTGCACTCTCAGAATGCTTTTCTATTTTTTTTCTTGATTATATTTACCTCCGTATAGGAGGTTATGTTTTACCTCGCATTTGTTTGTCTGTTTATTTGTCAGTGAAATAACTCAAAAAGTTATGGATGGATTTTGACATGATTGTCAATGTGTCAAGGAAGAAACCATTAACCATTTTGAGCTATAAAGGTCGAAGGTCACGGTGACAGTGAAGGTCAACAGTTCAAACACATCAGTGGTGATATCTCAGAATTCAGACCAGATAGTATCAGGTGTTTTTTTCCTTCACTTCGTCTGACCTTCTGACCTCAGATGAGATAACACCCATAGGCTCCATGACGTCACGTAAAGACGTCATATGACGTCAAGCCAATGGTATATTTGGTAAATTTATGACCTTTACCTTAAAGCAGGTTATTGACATATTTAGTTAAATCAGACAATATCTTGTGCTTCATATTTAACATTAGATCTAACATGTGACATTTGGTCGTTGTGCGACGTCACATAACGTCAGAGTGACGTCATACGTGGTCGAATATTCAAATGGACATATGTGAAAAACAGGAGCCAGGATTTCTGGGAATGTTTTTAAACCCTCTAAGGGATTGTTAATGAGCCATAAAATAAATCATTCCCAAACACAGAACACTAGTTTACAAACGAGACTTCCATACATTTCCTGAAGGAAATGTAAACCGTGTGTTCGTCTTTTGTCAGATTGCTGGAGTTGTGTTCACTTCATATGTGGAATCAGTGTTTGTGGACTGAGTCAGTTCTATTAAAGCTCCTCCCATTTTCTGTTAGTAAGGGACTTTCACCATTGCTATGGAAACCAGCCTGAAGTTACACACGCAGACACACACAGAGCTGAGTGGAGTAAAGCCTGTCTGAATGTTAAACCATGTCTCTGAACTCCTGCAATTTTTGGGAAAACTGTAAATAATTGGTGAAAACAAAGTTGATGATGAGTGACAGGAGGGTCAGA
>CM035792.1:3317370-3324870 GCA_020466265.1 Siphamia tubifer | reverse complement strand
AGCTATAACAGTATCTATAACAGTATCTATAACAGTTTCTATAACAGTTTCTATAACAGTTTCTATAACAGTTTCTATAACAGTTTCTATAACAGTATCTATAACAGTATCTATAACAGTTTCTATAACAGTTTCTATAACAGTTTCTATAACAGTATCTATAACAGTATCTATAACAGTTTCTATAACAGTTTCTATAACAGTTTCTATAACAGTTTCTATAACAGTTTCTATAACAGTATCTATAACAGTTTCTATAACAGTTTCTATAACAGTATCTATAACAGTTTCTATAACAGTATCTAGACATTCTGTAAATACTAGTTTGCTTTTGATGTGCTTGTTGGTCAAGTCATCAAAAATCAATTATTAATCACCCATCGCTGATCCTCCATTTGAAGACACCACCTGTGGTTGAAATATTTCAGCTGCTGAATAATCATAACTTTAATGTTTATAGTTCATGGTGATCAGTGACATTTATACAGTCAAGGTCAATTTCTATCACAGTCTATTATCAGTTTACTAAACTGATCACTTTTGTATATTGATATATTGTTGATTGAACAAATGGTTGATTTAACCATTCTTTTGAATGGTCTTTCACTGTAACCATAGCAACCCTAACCCTAACAACCCTAACCCATAACAACCCTAACACCTAACCCTCGTTAACATGATCCTAACACATAGATAATTTATTTAAATAAACAAAATAAACCTGATGAAAGCACTGGTTTTATCACAGAGTGTGTGTGTGTGTGTGTGTGTGTGTGTGTGTGTGTGTGTGTGTGTGTGTGTGTGTGTGTGTGTGTGTGTGTGTGTGTGACAGAGATCATGCTGCTAATTATAGTAATTATGATTCATTACAGGCTGAGTTTAATTTAATAAAGAGGAGGCAGAGCAGAGCTCGTTAACCTTCATTAGAATAATTATAGACACAAGACACATGGGCCTGCACACACATACACACACACACACACATACACACACACACACATACACACACACACATACACACACAGTGGTGAGAGGTCTAGTGTTGGCAGCCAGTGTGTGTGTTATGATCTAATACAATATTTTCTCTATTCGATGTTTCATTATGTTTAATTTTTAATAAATATTCTTATGTTTAATGTTTAATATATAATATATGTTAACATTACGTTTAAGGTTTAAAATAACGTTTTTCTTATGTTTAATAATTGATATAATGTTTTATAAATGATGTTTAATGTTTAACATAATGTTTTTATTGTGTTTAATAATTAATAAATATGCTTATTTTGTTTAATGTTTAGTATGTGTTTTATTGTGAACATTTTTAACATGTGTATTTATTAGGTTTAACATAATTTTAATATTTAATAGATATTTTATCATGTTTAAGATGATACTTTTTATTGTTCAATGTGATGTTTTTTAAATGTTTAACATAATGTTTTTTATTGTGTTTAATATTTAATAAATATTCCTATGTTTAATGTTTAATATCATATTTTTGTATTGTTTAATGTGTTTTTTAAATTATGTTTAATATAAAATATAACATGTTAAAATTAAGTTTAAGGTTTAAAATAAGCTTTTCATTGTTCAGTAATTAATATAATGTTTTTAAAGTGTATTTATTGTTTAAATAATATGTTTTTATTATGTTTAATATTTAATAAATAGTCTTATAATGTTTTATTATGAATGATTTTTAACATGTGTTTTTATTATGTTTAATATAATGTTTTAATGTATAATGTTTAATATTGTTTTATTACTTTCAATATTTAATAATTATTTTATAATATTTAATGCTTATTATGTTTAATATTTATATATTCTTTTTAATATAATACTTAAGGGTTAATATGTTTTTAATTATGTATAATGTTAAATATGTTTTTTTATCTTTAATATAATTTTTGATACATTAAATATTTAATACATATTTTTATTATATTTAATTGTAATATGTTTTTTTTTTTAAATTTTGTTCAATGTTTAATGTATGTGAATAATAGAATAGCTTATTAAAATGCAACCCTTCTGGGCCCCAGAAGGGTTGCATGTGGGCCCCAGAAGGGTCGCATCTGACCTGTATATATAGTTTCTGCATCCGTAGTTATTTTTTCTTCTGTTGTTACTTTTTGCAGCTCACGTCTTTTTTCCCTCCTTCTCTTCTAATGCTAATATTTCCAAAGGTGAAAAGTGCTGTGATATTTAACACAGTTAATGTAGTGACTGTTTTAAATAAAGCCATAAACCCTCCCTTTAGGCAGAAGCAGGAAGTAGATCAAAGGCCCGCTAATGGGCGGGGCTCTCTGATTGGCTAATCATGTCTCATTGTTTCAGTCATTATTTTGCTCAACTTTTAATTTCTTCCTCCTAAGGATCATTGAACAAAGCAATTACACGGAGCTGACCTTGTGCATTAGGACCAGAGGAGGAGGAGGAAGAGGAAGAGGAGGAAGAGGAGGAGGACAGGAACGATGTCCCATCACCGCTCACTAGCTCTTTTTTTAATTTCTTCCAACAACATTATAAAAGTGTGCAGCGTGGGTCCGAGCCTCCATCACTATTCGCTGTGAAAATGAGAGTCAACGGAATATTAAGTCCAGCATTAGAATAAACACGTTGTGTGTTAAATCAAAATCCAATTCTGTGCTCTATTATTTTCTGGCATAGTAATGACTGCCGCGGATTAGGAATCAATATTTCACTGCAGCGGGGACATTACCGGCTTTATTCAGCCCATAATTGAGTTTGGAGGAGAGGGAGGGAGGGAGGTAGGTCCTGGAATCTGAATGAAAGATCAGAGCTGCCCTGGAATCTGAATAAGTGTGTAAACCAACGCCCAAATGGAGACCAACACATGCCAAATGCTAAAGCTAAGGCAGGCTAAAGCTAAGGCAGGCTTAAGTGAAGGTAGGCTAAGGTTAAAGCAGGCTAACACTAAGGCAGGCTAAAGAAAAGGCAGGCTAAACCTAGGGCAGGCTAAAGCGAAGGTAAGCTAAAGTTAAAGCAGGCTAAAGCTAAGGCAGGCTAAAGTGAAGGTAGGCTAAAGTTAAAGCAGGCTAAAGCTAAGGCAGGCTAAAGAAAAGTCAGGATAAAGCTAGGGCAGGCTAAAGCGAAGGTAGGCTAAAGTTAAAGCAGGCTAAAGCGAAGGCAGGCTAAAGCTAGGGCAGGATAAAGTGAAGGTAGGCTAAAGTTAAAGCAGGCTAAAGCTAAGGCAGGCTAAAGAAAAGTCAGGATAAAGCTAGGGCAGGCTAAAGCGAAGGTAGGCTAAAGTTAAAGCAGGCTAAAGCAAAGGCAGGCTAAAGAAAAGGCAGGCTAAAGCTAGGGCAGGCTAAAGTGAAGGTAGGCTAAAGTTAAAGCAGGCTAAAGCTAAGGCAGGCTAACGCTAAGGCAGGCTAAAGAAAAGGCAGGCTAACGCTAAGGCAGGCTAAAGAAAAGGCAGGTTAAAGCTAGGACAGGCTAAAGCAGTGGTAGGCTAAAGTTACGACAGACTAAAGCTAAGGCGGAGAGTGCTAATGAACCAATGAACCAGGGTGGAGGTCAAAGGTCAACACCTGATGGACCACTACACACATACACACAAAGTTCAAAGGTCAATACCTGATGTACCACGAGACATATAAAGGTCAAAGGTCAACACCTGATGGACCACTACACACACACAAAATTCAAAGGTCAACACCTAATGTACCACTACATAAAGGTCAAAGGTCAACACCTGATGGACCACTACACACACACACAAAAGTCGAAGGTCAACACATGTTGCATTACCACACACACAAAGTTCAAAGGTCAACACCTGATGGACCACTGTCGCTGCTCTTCCATCTTCTTTGCCGTAAATGTTTCTTCACTTTGAAATGTGGTGGGTTTTTAAAAATGCTGATTATTTAAATGTCCAGCGTGGCCAGGACATGTCCCCTGTCCAATCACTGGAAAAGGGACACTTGCGTGAGCAAAAGCACAAGCATGCGCAAAGCGCACCCCAGCATCCCCCCTTCTGCCGACACGTCACACCCCGCCTCTACAACTTCTTACCAAATCATGATCGATTTTGTTGTCATGCATGTTAGTGGAGTTCTACAGCGAGCTGAATGTGATCATGGTGCAGACATATGCAACACTGAGGATAATCCATGTATCATTTGTTCATTCGTTTTTCAAAATGAAACCAAAAATAAGACAATGAAAAAACAACTCATTTCTTCATTATTTGTTTCCAAAACCAAAATGAAAAACCGATAACGATCGGTTTTTCATTTTTGTGTTTAAATGAGTAATGGAAAAAACGATAATGAACATTTCCCGTTTTATCAAATTTTGATCTGAAGCAAATTGAATAAACTAAAAATGATCGTGACCCGCAGTGACAAAGATAGAAACCTGTGTCCTATTTCAGGAAACTAAAAGGGTCACCCTAAGACCTGAAGATATGACCATGGACAAAAATAGTGTCATATTTCAGGTATGTTCTTTTTATAATAACAAGTGTATATGTATATCTTTCATATGTGTACAGCTTGTACTTACCTTATGTATTGATGACAGGATAACAGTTTCCAGTTCTGCATCTTACATATGTCATTTACACCTGAGTTGGTGTTGAGCACAGGATCTCTGAATACCTAACTGCCGGAGTGTATTACAAATCTCAGCATGTGTTTTTCTTTCACCAAACAGCTGTTTAATCAGACCATAATGATCTTCAAGTACGGTGGACATGTTTCTTTCAGTTGTTAAAATTCATTTCTGGTTTACTCAATTTGCTTCAGGTCAAAATTGGATAGAACGGGAAACGGCCATTATCCATTTAAACACAAAAACAAAAAATCGTTATCTGTTTTTTCAGTTTGGTTTTAGAAACAAATAATGGAGAAATGAGTTGGTTTTTCGTGTCTTATTTTTGGTTTCATTTTGAAAAACAAATGAATGAATGATACACAGATTGAGGATGTTGCCAAAACTCCAAGTTTGGACCCGGAGTAACCCTTTTACCCCCACTTCATTAAATTGTAACGGTAATGGCGATACAGTTATGGATAAAGTCATTAAGTAATTACTCCGTTACTCGAAATGTGGCTGTGTTAGTAATGCTGTTATACGTTATTAGTGTGTAGTGCAGGGTAGTGTGTTAGCCTAGCCGCGCTAGCTCTCCCTAGCAGCAGCAAATCTAATGTGCTACCGGAGTAGTCTACTTTCACTCAATGTAACTTTTGGATAGATTTCCCTGAAACTAGCCGACCAATCACGGTAAAGTATAGAGTCAGAGGACGGGTGTAACATTTCAATTTTCAGTTTTATTTATAAAGCCCTAAATCACAACAACGTCGTCTCACAGGGCTTTACAAAAACACAATTAAATACAGAAATACATAAAAAGTCCCAAGCACCCCCCGGCCTTAGACCCTCCTTCTGTGCAAGAAAAAAACTTCCAAACCCAGTGGGAAAAAGAAGAAATCTTGAGAACCACATTGAAGGACAGATCCACTCCCATGGACAGACAGACTATAGATGAACGTCCATTTATAAATGAAAGGGGGGGGGGGCAGGTCCATCCACCACACAGGCAAGGTAAGAGGTCTGGGGTCACAGGTCACCACAGGACACAGGCAAATCACCGTAGATCCTGTCGTCCATGGCTCCCTATGCGGACACTGCTGAGAGACCTGCCACTCCCCCCAGGGGTGGGTGGGTGGGGGGGGGGGCACCAGGTGACTTGCCATGAGCAGACTTGTAAGAAAGTAACAACGTGACGCTGTGACGATCCAGAGAGAAACAAGTGAAAACAACCATAGAAGAAGAACGGGTGTATATTTCCTTTCATCAAAGATCAAAGAATGTGACAAAACGTCAGCAATTCTTAAATTCTTTTTACAGAAGCGACAACAGTCATCCTAAAGATTGCATACAGAGGGATTTGAAAGACAACGTTTTCGCCCCGCCTCCCCTGACTATGAAGCACCACTAGACCCAGACATGGAATGAATAGAGATAGCACTGGGTGGGTGGGAGATCCTTTTTTGGAACATTTTTTAATCATATTGCTTGAAAACCTCTTCAGGATCCCATATCACGTACTGAAATAGAATGTTTGTAAAAAACCCAAAATGTTTTAGTCCAGTCTTAGGGGGTGGAACCAGAGAAAAACTGTGGCCAATCAGTGGACTGATCATCTTTACACTGATCGACTGCTGAAACGTTCATCAAATATCACTCTGTCCACCCCCTCACCCCTCCCTCACCCCTCTGTGCATTCACATAAACAGCTATGGTGGAAAAGTTGACAACCAGCAACAAAACCAAAGTACAACCTATGTTTGAAAAAACAAGAGTCATGAGGAAGCTGAGCGAAGAACGGAACAGAACAAGGGCGGTAGTCGCTACAGCTTTCCAACGCTAGTGTCCAATGAAAAAGGAAGAGGGGCTCAAAACTGATGCTCGGGTGACCATGTTTCTACTGGATAGGTACGATTATACCGTTATGATGATATGCAGGGGTGTCAAACCCATTTTTGGTCAGTGAACACAGAACACTAGTTTACAAATAAGTTCTGAACATCCAGATTCAAACCTTGGCAGACTGGTGCTGCTTCACTGAGGTCTGAAGTGATCTGAAGTGATCTAATTAGTATTTGTTTTAATATATTTAAGGTGATTGTTTGGTTTTGGAATGCTATAGTTAATATATTTAACACAGATCTGCACAAACACTTACCTGTAATTCCATTTTTTATATATTATCTGTTTCAAAATTACTATTAAATTATTTTTAAAATGTGAGAAAACATCAGATTAAATTTTAAATTACTGTTTTTTTCTTCAAACATTAAACACATGTTTTTTTCTGCTAAGTTTACGTTTGTGTAACAACGTAAAATAAAAATACATCCATAAAAAAAATGTCATTCTAACATTTTTTGGTTTATTTGTTTGTTTTTCAGGCCTAAAAAGGAATAAAAACACTCCATAAAAACATTTTGACCTCAGTTTTCATCAGTCAAGCATTAAAGGGTTAAAATATTCAGTGTAAATTCACCACAGGGCCGGAGTTCAAGCTGCGGGGGCCAAATTTGGCCCCTGGGCCCCATGTTCTTCACGCCCCTGTAATAGACTATTAGTGAAAGTGGGATTAATTTGTAGCCAATTACAAGAGGAGAGTGAATAAATAATACATGCACACACACACGCGCGCGCACACACACACATGCACACACACACAGAGTTTATCTTAAAAACCAAAAAAAGGTAGAGAAAAAAAAAGAGTGTGGGGGGAAGGGGTGGTGGGTGGAGGGGCTTCACAGACACAGAGGACCACACACACGCACGCGCGCACATGCATGCGCTCCTACATCAGCCTCCGTCGCGCCTTCAGCTGCTCAGACTGCGAACGTGAGGCTGGAGGTGCAGGACCGCACGGTGAGGTGTTCAGGAGTAGGATAACGGTCCCGGTAACGGCAGGAGCAGCAGTGGCGGGTGAAGCCACAAGTTTAA
>CM035792.1:3292370-3312370 GCA_020466265.1 Siphamia tubifer | reverse complement strand
ATTTACAATCAAAGTTTGAGTTTTACCTCCAACATGTCGGAGGTAAAACTCAAACTTTGGTTCTAAATCTGTGTTTTATTTGATATATTCCGAAAATATATTCTGAAAATACTTTTAAAGAAAAAAAAAAATTAAAAAAAAAAATAATAAAAAAATAAAAAAATTAATAAAAAAAAAAAAAAAATAATATAGTAGTGGGCTTTCAGATAAATTAATCTAAATTATAAACCAGGAGGTTTCTTCCATTTTTCTTTTTTTAAAAACCAAAAAAACCCATAAATAATAAAAAAAGTGTATTTTAAATAAAAATTGCGAATCTACAGAGACCATTAAATCTATTCTGATCAATAATCAATACTTTTTTCTTGTTGAATCATCAGATAAATTAAGGACTGATGGAAGTGGATTATCAGGGAAAAAAACCCAAACAGGTTGTATTTTATGGGTAAAGAGTCAATTATATCTGAATTTAGGGAGAAAATAAAGTCAGTGTTAAAAAAAGACAGAAACACATGTTCAAAAACCAAAAAAGCATTAGGTTTTATCTAAAAACAAACAAAAAACACTTAACTGAGTAAAAATACATGCAGAATTCATGTTGAAATAAGTTAGAATTTAATTTTAAATAAATCTGGATATTTTATTGTATTTTGATCAAAATATTCAATAGACCAGACAGTAATTATTATTTTTTAATTATTATTAATACCACTACTACTACTAATAACTTGCTTTAATTACAGTAGTTTTGTATATTTTATTATCTTTCATCTACTGTACAACAATGAAAAAAGTAAAACATTGAATCAACTTAAAAATTCTTCTCCAATAGATCACACATAAAAACATGTTGAGTGAATCAAATTAAATTGAATTTAAATAACCCTAACCCTATGCAATTCAATTTGGTTCACTGAACTATATTTTTCATGTGTGACCATAAAAGTTCCAATAATGAAATAAAAAGTCTAAATTATTCGATAAAAAGTCAAAATCATGAGATAAAAAGTCTAAATTATCAGATAAAAAGTCAAAATCATGAGGAAAAAAGTCAAAATTGAAGAAGATGTTTTAAGTTGATTCAATGTTTTACTTTTTTCAGTGTAAATTGTTCTTGTTATTTTGGAGGGTTGCTAAATCCAAACTATTAAAATCAGTTACATTTGAATCAACAAAAATAGTTTCCAATAAAATCTATTATAACTGGTTAAATTCTATCTGTTTGTAAATGGTTCCAAATGCTACTTAAAATAATATAATAAAATCTACCCTGTAATATTGTGGTATTTTGGGGGAATTTCCCAGCATACAATATTGAAACTAGTATTCACAGAATGTCTAATCTCGCTCCTATTATGTGTCAATCTCAAGGTTCTATGACAACTTGTTCTTAAATTAGAGACAATAATGCGATTTTAACCTTTCTGCTAAATGTGACCTTGACCTTTGACCTTTTGCAATATTGATAATTTGGTTATATGTATATATGCATCAGTGTGTGTAATATTATGATAATATATCCAGTATTGATTAAGTTATAGCGTGATATGTCTATGTTTGACACAGTGTTACATAAGTTAATTTGGACACATGTCACCTTTGACCTCCAGAGATCTCAAATACTATTGGTCATAGGTGATAATACCAATCATTATTATTGTATAAATCTTCATTCCACATCCTTTGGTACCAATCTGAAAGTTCTGTGATCCTTTTAGTTAGTTGTGTCCTTGACCTTTGACCTTTACTCAAATGGAATATTGCATCTGATGCACATTAGCGATATGTACATGCCCATGTAATTTCATGGTGATATCTGAAGTATTCATTGAGTTATAGCATGATATGTCTCTGCGGGGACACACACACACAACCAATGTTGGGTGAGATTAAATATCAGATGTCATTTTTCATATTTACTTTAGGGTTAGTATAAATATGATACTTATATTTACTTGGGTATTGATATTAATATGTCCAACTGTAAATTAAATACATGAATGCATTCCTGTTAACAGTTAAGAGTTAACATTACTCATGTTTTATGCAGTGTTATCTCTATTCATTCCATGTATGGGTCGAGTGGTGCTTCATTGTCAGAGGAGGCGGGGCTAAAAGCTTGTCTTTCAAATCCTCTGTATGCAATAGGACGGTACTACAACCAGTCAGTGTAATCTTTAGGATGACGTAGTTAGAGCGCCTGAAAGTTGACGGAGGAGTCTGGAGAAAGTTAGGAATGACTAAACAAAAAATTATGGAGCTGAACGACTGTTGTCGCTTCTGTAAAAAGAAGTTAAAAATTTAAAGATGTTTTAACACATTCTTTACTCATCTTTGATAAAAGGGAATCTACACCTGTAACCCTCACCAGAGTAAACTTTTGGGGCAAAATAAAGCAAAGATGCAGTTGTGGTCAGTTGATGTCCGTCTGAACAACAGACTGTTCAGCAGAAAATCGGAGTTGGCAGAAATGAGGATGTAATGACACATGTTGCGGCAGAGGTAGGTATTCAGCGAATGACCCAGCAGGTTCACGAGAAACTGAATACACTTCGGGCGCAGTATAATTCGCTAAAGCCTCACAACAGCAGAAGTGACATTCACCGAAAAAACATCCCATGTTTTGAGTTTATGGACAGTGTGTTGGGGCGTGGGTCATGCCAAGCGATTAGTAGGAACACCCCAGATGACTGACTGCGTGTGAAACACCCAACGAGCACCATCCTCTTTAATCCCCAGCTAGCTGGATGGAGAACACTTCCAGGCAGAGGTGGGTAATCCCAGGTTCATCAAGTCAAAGTCCTGCCATGTATTGGTTCAAACCTGTTCATTGAACCGGTCCATTTTAATGAGCACAATGACTCATCCAGGTAAATGGGATAATTAGTGGAATCACCTGTGTTCAGTGAACAGGTTTGAACCAATAAATGGCAGGACTTTGACTTGATGGACCTGGAATTACCCACCTCTGCTTCCAGGTGCACCCCACACCCACTGGCTGGATGTAGTGGTCCAGGACCTTAGGCCCTGCAATGTGACCATGACACAAGCCCAACATCTTGCCTTTAACAGACCCAAATGGAGAGACCTGGTTGCCACGGTTGGATGTTAAAAAAAAAAAAGAAGCAGATTCTTTGGTCTGTGGCACATCTGTCTCAAGCTCCTGAACATCTGGGGTGTTCCCACTACTCGCTGGGCAGGACCCATCAACTCAAAATATGGTAAGTTTTTCCAGTGAGTGCCACTTCTACTGTTGTGGAACATTAGCGCTTCATACTATGCCTGAAGTTTATTCACCTTCTCGCGAACCTGTTGAGTTGTTCACTGAATATCCACCTCTGTCGCAATTTGTGTCATTACATCCTTGTTTCCGCAAACCCCAGAAATTTTCTGTTGAACAGTCTTGTGTCCAGACAGTGAGGAGAGCACGGACATCAGCTGACCTTGACTGGACATCCATCTTCTTTCTTCTTTACAGGTACACGTAGTACTCTATCTTTGCTTTATTTTGCTCCAAATGTTGACTCCATCCCTGCTTCTGGCCCAGGTTACACCATCGTTTTGCTAGGGCCAGAAATCAAGGGACATTAGCCCCAAAGATCCAGGCCCCTGTTAGCATTTGGCCCTGAACTTGTGAAAGCAATTACCCCTGGTTGGCTTGGCTTTGATCTGACAGTGGCTAATCGGGACCAATCAGGGCCAGCCAAGGCCAATCAGGATGAACCAGGACCTGTGATCATCCAAATATGGTCATATCGGCTCATTCTATGAATGTCCATATATGGTCATAACAGCTGAACATTGACAGTATCAGAAGATTAAATTGCTAAAGCGTTCAGAACAGCTTTAATCCCCGTTGATCCATTAATCCTGTGAAATATGTCAATAATTAGTGTAAATACACCTGTTCATGGTCATCAGATATGACCATATTTGGACATTCACAAGCTCTGTAGTTACCATAGTTACCAAAGCATTCATCTTCCACAACAATCTTCTTCACCAGTAAAACCTGTGGAGATACACTGGCTTCATATATATATATATATATGCAGTTTGTTGTACGTGGCACCACTTGTGTGCAGTTGTAGACCACCAAACCAGATGAGCCTCTGCCAGGTCATGTGACCTCTGACTCCTGTGTTTGTGTATGACTCATGATCCCTATTTTTGTTTGGTTCCCTCCAGAGGGTGGGTTTTTGTACCGCGGCCCAGAGGATGACGACTTCCAGCGCTCCGGCACCCCAGACTCCGAGGCCCCGGATGCCGCCTACAGCAGTGAGGAGAGCAGCTCGGCTCCACCCACCAATGGAGACCTGGGTGGGCACAGCCACCAGGACCAGGCCCGGGACACTAAGAGTCCAGGGGGGGGCTCCAGCGGACCCCTGACTCAGGTACAGCCCAGCGGTGGAGGTCAGGGGGGCCAGGGCCAGAGCAAACCCAAGAGGAAGCGCTCGGGCTCAGACTCCAAGTCAGGGAAGCCCCGGCGTGCACGGACCGCCTTCACCTACGAGCAGCTGGTGGCGCTGGAGAACAAGTTCAAGTCCACACGTTATCTGTCGGTGTGCGAGCGGCTCAACCTGGCTCTGTCGCTGTCACTCACCGAGACGCAGGTGAAGATCTGGTTCCAGAATCGTCGCACCAAGTGGAAGAAGCAGAACCCTGGCGCTGACACCTCCGCCCCCACTGGAGCTGGAGGAGGTGGGGCTGGGGCCGGTGTGGGTGGGGCTGGAGGGGGCCTGGGCAGCCTCAGCCCCCTAAGCCCATCCCCTCCAGTTAGCGGTCATCTGGCCATGCACGCAGGCTACGCAGGACACCACCACCCCCCCACCGGCGGCCTGGTGCAGCTACCATTTCTGACGGCCAGCCACGTCCTGTCCCCGTTCATGTTGGGGACACAGAGCTATGCCACGCCCACCTTCTACAGCACTCACCTGTAGATACACCCATGCGCCTGTAGACAAACGCACGAACACGTCACGCTACGTTCACACTGCCAGCTGCTCCACAAGCTCCGTCCACATCTGAGCTGGTGCCACTCCAATTGTTTCCTGACAGCTGACAACAGAGAAAGAAGTGTTAAACATTTACAGGCATGTGGACGGCCCAACCCCAAGGCCCTTCCCCCTTTAAACTCTGTTCTAACAGGTATTGTTGTAAATGTTTCTCGGTAAACACCTGTTCCATCAAACAGATTGTGATCTGCTCCTACCCTTTGGCCCCTCCCCCTTTAAACTACATCATAAACAGATGTTAGTGGCCCTCCCTTTTTAAACTCTGACATAAACAGGTGTTGATTGCCCCCTCCCCTTTTGAACTCTACAAACTCTCACTAATGCTATCCGACCCTGGAGATGAACAAACCCTTCATTTGTACTGTGCACCTCTTAGCTGCTTTCCTCTGACACATTGAGAATTGGGACACCCCTACCCCATCACATTGGCAAGCAATATTGGGGGGGGGGCTAAAGGGGGAGGGACCAAGGAGTGAAGGGAGATTTGGCCAAAGTTGGTGAGGAGTGGAACATCTGTTAGGATGAGGATGAAGCCTGGCACAGCCACACCCCCAGTGGTAGAGACACACCCTCACATATGGAAATTTTTCCTGAAGGATCAGGTTCCTGTGTTCACATGGTTCTAGATCTGAACTGAAGGATCAGGTTCCTGTGTTCACATGGTTCTAGAACACAGATCTCAGTCACATGTCAGTGACACTAGATCAGATGTGGGCTGATGTTTTGGCTGCAGGTGAACATAAACACAGTGCTGATGAGCCCAACGACAAGGAAGGGTTTTTGTATGGAGTGCTGTTGAGTTGATGGAGTGTCACTGAGCTGATGGAGCGCCGCTGAGCTGATGGAGTGCAGCTGAGCCGATGGAGCGCTGCTGAGGTGATGGAGTGCAGCCGAGCAGGCAAAGCATTGCTGAAGTGATGGAGCGCAGCTGAGCAGACATCGCACTGCTGAGCTGATGGAGCGCAGCTGAGCAGACAGAATGCTGCCGAGCTGACAAATGGAGCACAGCCGAGTAGACGGAGCGCTGCCGTGCTGATGGAGCGCTGCTGAGCTGACAGTGTGAAGCCGAGCAGATAGACGTAGCACAGACAAGCAGACTTAGCACTGCCGAGCTGACAGAGCGCTGCCGAGCTGACGGAGCGTCAGCTTTCAGCTCTGCTCACCTTTTTCCTACTGATATTTAAAGGCTTTAATTTGAATGGATTATTTTGATAGAATGTGAATATCTACCAAACTGTACATATGTTCTATGTTCTATACATCTATGTTCCAGACACTGTACATAGGTTCTATGTTCTATACATCTATGTTCCAAACACTGTACATAGGTTCTATGTTCTATACATCTATGTTCTAGCTCTTCTGAATGCTGTTTTCAGTAATAGGTTCATATGCTGCGTTTAAACTAGGATCGACTCGACTCACCTTTGTGCATTTCCATTGTGAAAAAGTACCCGTTACCGTGGCACCTGGTACTAGGGAACCATGGTAACGGGGACGTATAAACACAGCAGACACTGACTGGTGGTGTTTTCCGAGTGTCAATATGTGACTGATATTTATAATAAAGTAGATTATAATAGAAACAGGCACTACAGTATCTATAATAGAAACCGGTACTACAGTATAATAGAAACAGGTACTATAGTAGCTATAATGGAAACAGGTACTATAATATCTGTAACGGAAACAGCTACTATAGTATCTGTAACAGAAACAGGTACTAATATATCTGTAATATAAACAGGTACTATAGTATCTGTAATGGAAACAGGTACTAATATATCTGTAATATAAACAGGTACTATAGTATCTGTAATGGAAAAAGCTACTATAGTATCTGTAACAGAAACAGGTACTAATTTATCTGTAATATAAACAGGTACTATAGTATCTGTCATAAACACCCTCCAGGAATAGTACCTGAGTGGAGTCGGTACCATGTAAAGGCGTCAGTAGTTGAACAGAGTCTGTTTGAATATTGAATGTTTATTGAAGGAATGACTTTTACTATTGTTAACAGTCCGCCATTGAAAATCAACTTTGATATGAAAATATTTACTGTTGACAATTGAAACCATTGGTCTCCTTCTGTTGTTGTTTACTTGTTTACATACAGCCGTGCATCCTCAAATTAAAAAAAAAAAACAACTTAACTAAACTTTTCTACTTTCACTTCCTTCACACACACTTTCTGACACTAAAGAAACTACAGTATTAGGGAGGGGGAGGGGCATGACAACAGGTGTGAGACATTAGGGAGGGGTGTGATAGGGAGTGGGAGGGGCTATGGCAACAGGTGTGACATTAGGAAGGGGCATGACAGCACGTGTGACACATTAGAGAGGGGGGGGTGACAACAGGTGTGACATATTAGGGAGGGGGAGGGGCATGACAACAGATGTGACACATTAAGGAGGGGTGTGACAACAGGTGTGATATCTTAGGGAGGGGGAGGGGCATGACAACAGGTGTGCCACATTAGGAAGGGGCGTGGCAAAAGGTGTGACATTAGGTAGGGGAGGGGTGTGACAACAGGTGTGACATTAGGGAGGGGCTTGACAACAGGTGTGACACATTAGGGAGGAGGAGGGGCGTGACAACATGTGTGACACATTAGGGGCGGGGGGGCGGGGGGGCATGACAACAGGTGTGACATGAGGGAGGGGCATGACAAATGATGTGACACATTACGGAGGTGCATGACAACAGGTGTGACACATTAGGGAGTGGGAGGGGTGTGACAACAGGTGTGACATTAGGGAGGGGCTTGACAACAGGTGTGACACATTAGGGAGTGGGAGGGGTGTGACAACAGGTGTGACATTAGGGAGGGGCTTGACAACAGGTGTGATACCTTAGGGAGGGGGAGGGGCATGACAACAGGTGTACCACATTAGGAAGGGCGTGGCAAAAGGTGTGACACCTTCGGGAGTGGGAGGGGCATGACAACAGATGTGACACATTAAGGAGGGGTGTGACAACAGGTGTGATATCTTAGGGAGGGGGAGGGGCATGACAACAGGTGTGCCACATTAGGAAGGGGCGTGGCAAAAGGTGTGACATTAGGTAGGGGAGGGGTGTGACAACAGGTGTGACATTAGGGAGGGGCTTGACAACAGGTGTGACACATTAGGGAGGAGGAGGGGCGTGACAACATGTGTGACACATTAGGGGCGGGGGGGCATGACAACAGGTGTGACATGAGGGAGGGGCATGACAAATGATGTGACACATTACGGAGGTGCATGACAACAGGTGTGACACATTAGGGAGTGGGAGGGGTGTGACAACAGGTGTGACATTAGGGAGGGGCTTGACAACAGGTGTGACACATTAGGGAGTGGGAGGGGTGTGACAACAGGTGTGACATTAGGGAGGGGCTTGACAACAGGTGTGATACCTTAGGGAGGGGGAGGGGCATGACAACAGGTGTACCACATTAGGAAGGGCGTGGCAAAAGGTGTGACACCTTCGGGAGTGGGAGGGGCATGGCAACAAGTGTGACATTAGGTAGGGGGAGGGGCGTGACAACAGGTGTGACATTAGGGAGGGGCTTGACAACAGGTGTGACACATTGGGTAGGAGGAGGGGCGTGACAACATGTTTGACACATTAGGGGCAGGGGGGCATGACAACAGGTGTGACATGAGGGAGGGGCATGACAAATGATGTGACACATTACGGAGGGACATGACAACAGGTGTGACACATTAGGGAGTGGGAGGGGTGTGACAACAGGTGTGACATTAGGGAGGGGCTTGACAACAGGTGTGACACATTAGGGAGTGGGAGGGGCGTGACGACCAGGGATGTTCACCGATGATCATTTCATTCTCAATCCTCTTGTACTAAGGAGAGACAACCAGGTCTCTCCATTTGGGTCTGTCACGGGCCAGATGTTGGGCTTGTACTAGGGTCACATTGCAGACCCTATGGTCCTGGGCCACTACATCCAGCCAATGGGTACGGGGTGTTCCACGGGCAGTTGGATAATGTGGCCATACCAGCGCATTTGCTGCATTACTGCGAGACGACAGGCTGGGGGCTGTTGGGTTTGGTTCCTTAGCGTCTGGTTTGTGACATGCTGGCTCCAGATAACACCTTCAATAAACCAAGGTGTCAAGTGGTCTGTTTTTCCATTTTGTGTTTTTGATCTGAGCCTAAAATTGAACTATGAAAAACCAGGAATATTTTCATTTTTCGTGTTGGATTAAGAAAACGAAAATAATCCATCTCCTTTTTATTTTTTTGTTTTGGCAGTTGAAAAACGAAAGAACGAATGACACACAGATTCAAACTTCACACAAAGAACAACGGCACTGTAAAAAAACAAAAAACAGCTTTAGTCAGTTCTAGTTTGGAGAATTGTGATGACCCGAAGGTTGCAAGATATTTGATAGAGAGCACAGGAGACAAAATGGTTCAAATTCTCAAAAGTTCTTTATTTTATTTTTAGCTAATTAATTTTTACCAAATTAAACCCCATCCTGGGCCCAGAAAAAAATAAAAAATAAACCCAAAGATTTCAAGGGAAAGAAGGACCGAGGTGAGCTGGTCAATGGTATGTGGATCAGGCTAAACCCTATACAGGACTGTAGAAGCTGTCCACATACCTCTACCCCTGCCCTATTAAAACAATCCGCAACTAAACCCTGTCAAAAGAAATAAACTGAAAACAGGACGTGCAGACTCACCAGGACAAATAAAAAAGAAACAAAAGCTAGCAAAAAGGCTAAGTGCCGCCAACCTGCATCTTGCAGCACAAACTCCTGTCGAGCGTGTGGCCTGGTGTGAACGCTCCTGGAACTGGCGTCACAGCTCTGGGAGCGAGGCAGGAAAAAAGCCAGTCCACCCACAAACCCAAATGCCTGTTCAATTTATATCTGCTACGGTAGAACCCAATTAACAAGTGGGAAAAAAACACTAAATGCAAGATATTGCACAAAAATATTATAAAGGCAAAAATATCCATAAATATAACAATAATTATGTAATGAAAACTAAATTAGGAATCATCAAAAAAACGGTTGGAAAAAAGGTGCGCTGGAACATAACAAGAATTCACACTTGATGTGTTTAAAGATTCAACATGTGGATTTTTATTTCGTAAAAATCACTTTAATTTTGACAATTCGATAATAAAGTACATATTTATTAAATTATAATCGTCAGTAATGAGTGGAAACAAACACAAGTCAATACAATATGAGTCATTTGGCTGGATCTACTATGGCTGTTGTGAAGTGGGTGGAGTCCGCTGCAGTGGGTGGAGTCCGCTGCAGGGGGTGGATCCAGCTGCAGTGGGTGGAGTCAGTTGAGTGCATAGTTGAACTGGTTGGAGAACTTGTCGTGTTTCCTCCTGTCGGCTTTATCGAGAACCTGAGCTGTTCGACGCATGGAACTCCTGAAAAGAACCAATAACAAGTGGGCTAGAAACTGGACCAGTAACAAAACCCCGCCCCTCACGCACAACAAACCCACCCCTCAGGCATCACAAATCCTGGCCCTCAAAAACATTTCAGCTCTTAATGGACATCTGGGTTAGACCTTCCCAGGTCAAAGGGCATGGTGTTATTTTAAAGCCCATGTCAGGTTTCTTATCGGTCACTTATATAGTTCTTTTTCACCTTCATGGTGCTCAAAGCGCTTAACATTATTTAAAAAAAATTCACCCACTCACACACCAGTACGTGTCGAAGGTTCTGTCAGTCCTACTGGGAGACTAAATCAGGGTTCAGTGTCTTACCAGAGCCGGGATGCGAACTGCCAACCTTTCTGTCATTGGGCAACCAACTCTACCAACTGAGCCACAGCTACCCCAGTAACTAAGTTAGCTCTGGAGCTTTAGTTATTTATTAATTTTTTTTAGGTATTGACTCAGTGACCTCTGACCTCTTGGGTCAACAACAGGTCATATGACAGGAAGTGACCTACTTATTGAAGACCTTCTTTTCCAGCCTGGATCGTGCTGTGTTGGCGTTCTGCTTCAGATCACTCAGGTGGGGGAACTTCTTCTTCTTGCCTTTGCCCTTCCCTTTTTGGCCCCGCCCCCTCGTAGAGCCCAGGTCCTGGCCCGTGGCGGCTTCGATGTCCCGCATAAGCTCCACGTCCCGCCAATCTGGAACAGGAAGTAATGATATTAAGCATGTGTAGGCAGAGCTGGTAACAGGAATGACTTGTACTGAGCATGTGCAGTAAACACAGCCTCATTTGGATCCAGTTCTGCTGTTAATGAAAAGTCTAAGGGTGTAATTGTGGTAAGATAAAGTTAAAGCTGTTGTAATTAGGCTGTAAATGAAAACACACACACGGAGGTAATGACATCCAAAGCTGGAATGCCACTTAAAGCTGAAATTAATGACACTGTGAGTGTGACGGGACTGACGAACTGTCAAAACACTGACCTGAGGGTTGGGGGGGGTTACACACACACACACACACACATAGCACTTAATGACACTGTGAGTGTGATGGGACTGAAGAACTGTCAAAACACTGACCTGGGATCAGAGGGGGAGTGGCGCTGTTAAACAGACCCCCCCCACCCCCACCCCGCACATGTGCGCACACACACACACACACGCACCAATAATTGAAAAGCAGATGGTGTTTTAGCATTAAAGCTAGAAAAGCAGCAGCTGCCTCAGCATGTATGTATGTGTGTATGTAAGTGTGTATATGTGTGTGTGTATATATGTATATATGTACAGTGAGCAAAATAAGTATTTGAACACCCTGCCATTTTGCAAGTTTTCCCACTTAGAAATCATGGAGGGGTCTGAAATGTCCACTGTGAAAGAAAAAAAATAATCCAGAAACCATTGCATGAGGTCAAACCTCTTATCAGGTTTGCACTCACTGCAGCCACACTCCACACAGATCTTCTCCAGATCAGACAGGTTTCTGGGCTGTTGCTGAGAAACATGGAGTTCGAACTTCCTCCCAAGATTTTCTATTGGGTTTAGGTCTAGAAGCTGGTGAGGCCACTCCAGAACCTTCATATACTTCTTATGAAGCCACTCCTTGGTTATCCTGTTGGAGAACCCAACCACGACCCATCTTCGATGCTCTAACTGAGGGGAGGAGGTTGTTCCTAAAAATCTCACAATACATGCAGCCTGTTTGGCGTCTGTTGTGAGCAGCCTGTCACTGCAGCCATGCTGAGGTGACCAAGGAATTTCCTGGAAGGGATCAATAAAGTATTCATTCATTCATTCATTCCATGGCCCTGGTCATCCTCTCCTTAATATAGTGCAGTCGTCCAGTCCCATGTGCAGAAAAACACCCCAAAGCATGATGCTACCACCCCTATGCTTCACAGTAAGGATGGTGTTCTTGGGATGGTTCTCCTCATTCTTCTTCCTCCAAACATGACGAGTGGAACTAAGACCAAAAAGTTCCATTTTGGTCTCATCTGACCACATGATTTTGCCCCATGACTCCTCTGGATCATCCAAATGGTCATTGGTAAAACTTAAGATGGGCCTGGACATGTTCTGGTTTAAGCAGGGGAACCTTCCAATCCTGACGTTACCAAAATGACCAATAGTAAAACTTTGGAAACAGTGGTCCCAGCTCTTTTCAGGTCATTGACCAACTCCTCCTGTGTAGTTCTTGGCTGATTCCTCACAGGGGGAGATCTTGCATGGAGGCCCAGTCCGAGGGAGATTGACAGCCATGCTTAGCTTCTTCCATTTTCCAATAATTGCTTCAACAGTGGATGTTTTTTCATGAAGCTGCTTGGCAATTGCCCCATAACCCTTTCCAGTCTTGTGGAAGTCTACAATTCCACCTCTAGTGTCTTTGGACATCTTTTTGGTCTTGGCCATGGTAGTAGTTGGAGTCTTACTGATTGTCTGGGGTGGACAGGTGTTTTTATGCAGCTAATCACCTCAAACAGTTGCTTCTAATTTAGTAGAATAAGTGGAGGTGGACTTTTGAAAGGAGACTAACAGGTCCTTGAGGCTCACAATTCTATCCAATAGACAGGTGTTCAAATACTTATTTGCAGCAGTGTCATATAAATAAATTGTTAAAAAAATCCTACTTTGTGATTTCTGGATTGTTAATCTTGCCCAACATTGGTTGGGAGAGATTATTGTAATCAGTGTGTGTGTGTGTGTGTGTGTGTCTGCAGAGACATATCATGCTATAATTCAAAGAATACTTAAGATATTAATAGGAGATTACATGGGCATATACATATCGCTAATGTGTACCAGATGCCATGATCAATTTGAGGAAAGGTCACAATTAAGCAAAAGGTCAAAATCACATTATCGGTTATAACTCAAGAACAGAGGGTCACAGAGCTTTCAGATTGGTACCAAAAGATGTGGAATCAAGATTTCTACAATTGTCATAATTGGTGTTATCACCTACGACCAATAGTTGTTGAGATCTCTGGAGGTCAAAGGTGACATGTTACAAAATTAACTTGTGTAACACTGTTTGTGTCAAACATAGACATATCACAGTAACTTAATCAATACTGGATATATTATCATAATATTACACACACTGATGCATATATACATATAACAACATTATCAATATTACAAAAGGTCAAAGGTCAAGGTCGCATTTAGCAGGAAGGTCAAAATCACATTATTGGCTCTAATTCAAGAAGAGGTGAGATTAGGCATTCTCTGAATACTTGTTTTTTTAAATTATGTCTCTCACAGTGAATATTTCAGACCCCCGTGATTTTTAAGTAAGTGAACTTGCAAAATGGCAGGGTGTTCAAATACATATTTTCCTCGCTGTATGTGTATGTATGTGTCTATGTATGTTTGTGTACCAGACCACAAACCCCAAACCCTGAGGAGGACAGTGAAGGTGTGAATGTAATGAAAGGAGCAGCAGTGCTCTGTTCTCTGTCAACACCACTGATCCACTACAGCTGAGGACACACACACACACACACACACACACACACACACACTGGGTTGTTCAGTGTCTGAGCTATGGACCAGTAAACACAGAATAAAAGCAGAGGACGCTGACACACACTTAAGCACAGTTAACTGTGGTTAAGTGTGAATGTGTGGACCTGGTTACCAGTGAAAGGACAGGTTTATGGACAGGTTTATGGACAGGTTTTAAGTCCACTGTGACTTAAGTGAATGAACCACTGATATTCAAATGTTTCCAGCTGACGTGTCCCTGGCAGAACTAAATGTGTTCACTAATTACACAAACTGTCCAGCATGTTGGACGGCCAATCACATGTACACTTTCAACAATGCTGAGCCAATCAGAGAGCGATATGTAAGTTAGAGGCAGGATTTCTATAATAACGACTGTTAAAATCACTGACTAAACACTATGGACAGCGACGGTGAGGACACAGCAGTAGATAAATATGGGTAGGGAGGTGTTCCTAAAGTCTCTACCCAATTCCACACCACTGTAAACATGTAAAATAAAAAGGGGTATTCTACTTTATCAAATGCCTTCTGGGCGTCTAGAGAGAAGGCAACAACAGGACCTGACTTATTTCTGCTTTTCCAAAATATGTGAAATATCCTCTGCAGGTTATCAACTGAACATCTGTGCTTAATAAAACCCACCTGCTTCATGTGTGTGTGTGTGTGTGTGTGTATATATATATATATATATATATATATATATATATATATATATATATATATATATATATATAAAATGTATGTATATGTTTGTGTGTGTTGGAGTATAAATAGGAGCTCAGTCACTAGTTCAGTTGTTCATTCAGGTCACTGTCCCCCCACTGAGAGTGATTTAGGTCCTGTGTGTGTGTGTGTGTGTGTGTGTGTGTGTGTGTGTGTGTGTGTGTAGCTAGGTGTGAGATTGACTGTTGGATCGATAGTGTAGTTGGTAACAAAAGATGCTATTTCACAACTCACTGGACTGATGGACACACACATACACACACACACACACACACGGTGGGTGGGTAACAAGGCACTGCAGCTGCTGGACAACAAACACAAACCAAAGGACAGTGATAATGTGCATAAGTGACTGGTACCAGTGAACTGAGCATGTGCAGAACCACACACACATATACACTAAATGAAGAAGAGCAGACAAATAGAACTGTTTCCAGACATAACAAGCCCCGCCCCCTCACAAACATATAATCTCTTAATGGACAAAACATGAGACGATGAGTTTGACGCCATTTTGGAGCCAACATGTAGTTTCCTGTCAACAATAGTACTTATCAATAATAACTGATTATTTATCAATAACTGAACACTTATCAATAATGACAGTTATTTATTCTGTTTGTTCATATTTATTTTTTGTTCATTTTTATTATGTTTGTTCATATTTATTCTGTTTGGTGATATTTATTGCATATTTATTACCTCCGCCAAGGAGGGATTCAATTCGGGTCCGTTTGTCTGTCTGTCAGCAGGATTACACAAAAAGTTCTTAACGGATTTTGATAAAACCTTCAGGAATGATAGGTCTTAGGTCAAGTAAAGGAAGAACACATTATATTTTGTGCAATGAAGGTCAAAGGTCAAGGTCACGCTAAAGGTCAACAGCTAAAACATCAGTGGTAATATCTCAGGATTCAGATAAGATAGAATCTGGGTTTTTTTTCATTCACATGGTCTGAACTTCAGACATCAGATGGGGCAACACCTATGGCTCCATCAGGTCATGTTTTCACGTCATATGACGACATATCAAGCGTTGGCGGAGGTTTGCTGTCTCTGAATGACTTGTTTATATTTATATGTTTGTTCATATTCTGTGTGTTCATATTTATTGATGCTTGTTCATATTTAGTGATGCTTGTTCATATTTATTGATGCTTGTTCATATTTAGTGATGCTTGTTCATATTTATTGATGCTTGTTCATATTTAGTGATGCTTGTTCATATTTATTGCATCTGTTCATATTCGTTCAATTTGTTCATATTTATTAGTTTAACTGTAACCATTGATAGTGTTAATGGTAATTAAAGAAGACTTTCTGACATTTGTTTTCATTTGACAGAAATGACCTCACCTGGTTCCTCCTGGCTCCGCCTCTGCGCCTCCCTCAGCTGGTCCTCCTTCAAAAGGGGTCGGCCGTCCTGGTCCCGAGGGATGATGGGTCCATGGAAGGGACACTGGGGGGGGACAGGGTCAAAAGTCAGACCAGGGTCAAAGGTCAGAGGGGGGTCAGACCCAGGAGACAGGGTCCAGCTTAAAACCAGAACAGACACGAACAGGGTCAAAGGTCAGGCCCAGGAGACAGGAGTCATTTCGCAATGACCGGAAGTGGGTAAGTCAAGACGAGCTGACTTGGCGTGGGAATCAACTGCAGAATAACGGTCCAGCATCCTCCCGTCCTCCAGAGACTGTACTCCCAGGTCCAATTTGCTAAGTACACACTACCAAGTACGTATGTCCGAACCTGGTAGCCTAGGATCTAGTCTGTCCCCAGTGGCCGCAAATGGTATTTGCTACGGGGAGACAGACTAGACAGCCTCGGATCTGAAAATCCAAAATGTACCGGGCCAATCAAATCGCGAGGGGCGGGATTGGAGCCTGCCCTGCCTCATGACGACACAAATACCACACGTAATGTTGTAGTCGCAGAGACGTAACAGCTAGCACACATTGCCGTAACACCAGTTGCTAGCTGCTAGACAACATGGCTCATCACCAGGAACAACCTTTCGAGGTGGCTTTGGCAGCAACGCTAGGTGATTTAAAATTACAGTTTTCCCTGCGAGAGGAGCAGAAAACGGCACTTAAGCTGTTTTTGGAAAAAAGGGACGTTGTTGGAGTTTTGCCCACCGGGTATGGCAAAAGTTTGATATATCAGCTGGCTCTGCGAGTGGGACGACGCATGGGTCTGCACAACCCGCTGGTGATCATTGTGTCACCCCTTTTAGCCCTAATGGATGACCAGTTGCAAGAGGCCGAAAAACTGGGAATACGAGCAGCACAACTCGGCAAAGGCGACCCGGAGGAGATCCGAAGCGGCCAGTGCCAAATAGTGTACGGGAGTCCGGAATCATGTTCATCGCTCTGATTGGTTGGCTCTGACTGGTTACCCATCCAATAGCGTGGCGTTGTGTAAAGAGAAAACTTGACAGACAGCGGTTATCCCGCCCACAAATTCGCCTAGACTTTCTAGACTCTCCCCGTAGCAAATACCATTTGCGGCCACTGGGGACAGTCTAGATCCTAGGCTACGAACCTGGCGGAATTGGAATTAGATGTGTTGCCACTATCGGAAATTCCGAGACTTTTTTGGGGGATGTACTTGAACATGAGTTAGCCCGATCCTCTCAGACATTGTGTCTCCATACAGAGTGGCCCTGTGAGAACCATACGATGACGTCATCATATCTCGCCAGTTGCTATGGTAACGTCACTAATAAAAAGCACTAAAACAAAGCAGCAGCAGAGGAGGAAATCACAACAAGACTAGACATGGACACTCTTCTTGTCCATTCCATCTTCTTTTTTTCACTGTTCTTCCACTTTGTCGTGTGGTAAGCTTCTCCCAGCAACTACTCTCGTATTGTTTATCACAATCTGATGATGTCATTTGCGACAATCAATCTGCGTCATGTCTGCCCAGCGACTCTACTGGGCCGCTCTCGAGTACCTACCCTTGAGCAGGAACTCCGTTGGTTCCTGTAAAAGTTCTGGAAGGAACGGCCCGGTCAGGGGAAAGGAGCACATACCGTGAAGTTCCTGTAAAATGGCCCGGAAGTTCCGATAGTGGAAACAAGCCTAGAAACGGCCAGGGTTCAGCTCAGACCCAGGACAGACAGGAACAGAGTCAAAAGTCAGGCCCAGGAGACAGGGTTCAGCTCAGACCCGGCCCGTTTAAATGTTAGCACAACATCACTGTGTTGTCTAACACAAGGGCCATGCAAGGAAAATGATTCTGAAGGATTGACAAGGAGGTGCTCAGATTGCATCAAGGAGGTGGTGCATCCTTAATTTAGTGTCTGGAGAAAGCCCTGTAAGGCAATCATTAGAATTTCTCTAAGTGCTAATGAACAAACTCAGGGCTCTCCCCAGACGCTAGCAAAAGGGCACACTGTCTTCTAGCCAACCATCCGGCATCATTTTACTTCCGTGGTGATTGCGCTAGTGAACCCTAAACACTGTGGTCTTACCTTAATCCGGTCCTGTCGGGGACACAGCCGCCCCTTCCCCAGTGGGGCCCCACAGCGGTGGGTGACAGGACTGAAATTCCCGGGGAAGGAGATGAACCTGCTCCTGCTCTGAGCTAACAGCTCCTCATTCTGCACCTCCTCCTGCACCTCTGAGGGAACCCAGAATTGGTGTTGGGATGTGCACCTGTACCACAACCAGGACAGGGTTAGTGTGTGTGTGTGCTTGTATTCCTATCTTTCTGGTGACATTGATATGTTTACACAGTCATGTCATGGGGACCTCTGACATGATGGGGACCAAAATTCAGGTCCTCATGAGGGTTAACCCCTTAATCCCTACCCTAGCACAAAATATGTATATCTATTGTATGTGCTATAGTCAAATCAATTAACTCCACTTAATTTAGTAATTAATTTTACTTTTTAACTTATATTTAGATTCAGGTGTTAAGGGGTGTTAAATACAAATGTAGGTCCCCACTAGTAAAATATAAATCTGTGTGAAATGTATGCAAATGAGGTAGCCCTATAAACACACCTACACAACTCCACCAAATGATCCAACATTTGGAGGGTGACTTTCCAACACTATAATGAATTACAGTGCAAAGTTTCACACCATTACGACAAACAACAACAAAGATATGAAACTATTTTCATTGTTCTTTCTAACTTTGCCGCTCTGAACATTCCAAGTCCTGCCCCGTGATTTTGCTATAGCTGTGCCAGACTTTTTTTTTCCTCTTAGAATGATTCTCTCTTTTCTACGGGCTCTGCAACCATGAAGGAAACAGGTGCAAAATTAAACATGTATATTTCCAAGGTTGGAAGATGTATTTACTAATTTCATTTTATTTCACTTTATTTATTTAAAAAAAGAAGATGTGTTTATGCTAACTACCCAATGGAAACTTTGCCAACAAGTGATGATTACAAACTGGGTCCTCATGAGTAATGGAAACCTGTGTGTGTGTGTTTGTTACTTGACGATCTTGCCAGCGTTGGGCTGCTCCTGGCCCCAGTAGTACAGGTCCAAACCAAATGGTACCACAGGTGCACTGGGGAGTTCCTGGGCCTTAGATGAACCTGGACCTGCAGAGGCCAGACTAGATGGACTGGTACCTGAGGAGCTAACAAATACACACCAACACATGCTTAGAAAAGAGACCCTGGTACATTGTGTATGTTTGTGTGTGTGTGTGTCAGGGGTGTGGGTTTGTCTGAGGAGGCGCAGGGTTGTGGTACCTGGTCTGTGTGTGTGGTGGTAGTGTCTGTTTTAGGAGGCGCAGGGTTGCTGCTGCACATGTTGGATCCTGCTCTTCTTCCATGAGTCGCTTAAGTTGCCTGGAGGAAGAGGAAGAGGAGGAAGAGGAGGAGGGCAGGGGAGGTGGTGGTGCAGGTCTCTTAAAAGGCGGCATTTTCGGCTCTGGTGAAGCTGTTAACATAGAAGGAGAAGGATCCAAACCTGCCAGAAGGAAAACCACAGACCACATTACAGACTGGACTATAATGGACTGGATTTATATAGCGCTTTTTGGCCACTCAAAGCGATTCACATTAGTGACCCATATTCATTCACTCTCACATGCACCCTCTGGTGGTGGTAAACTACATATGTACCCACAGTTGTCCTGGCGCAGACTGACAGAAGGGTGGATGCCATTTTGGACCGACAGTCCCCCTGACCACCACTGAACATTCAGACACCAGTGTGAGTGACACTGGGGGCGGGACGGTGAAGTGTCTTTGCCCAAGGACACAACAGACTGACCAGGACAGAGCAGGAATCGAACCACCGACGCTTCAGGTACTGGATGACCCGCTCTACCAACTGAGTCATGGCCGCCCCTAAACTAG
>CM035792.1:3279870-3287370 GCA_020466265.1 Siphamia tubifer | reverse complement strand
TAAATAGATACTAAATAAATAAATCCACCTTAATGTCATCCCTTTGTCTTTAATTAACTTTAACTTCAACTGAACATGATCCCTTTAGCTTTAATTCACCTCAATTCCACCTTAACTTCATCCCTTTGTTTCTAATCCACCTTAACACACACTTATTTTCATCCCCTTGTCTTCAGTTCACCTTAACTCCACCATAACTTTATCCCTTTGTCTTTAATCCACCTTAACTCCCCCTGACCATGATCCCTTTGTCTTTAATTCACCTTAACTCCCCCTGACCATGATCCCTTTGTCTTTAATTCACCTTAACTCCCCCTGAACATCATCCCTTTTCTGTCTCTTTGTCTCTAATTCACCTTAATTCTGTGCCGATAGCATCGGTGGCTGTCGCCGCCCGGGCACAGCCCTACATCTCGCAGCAGAATGAGCTTTTTGCTGACGGCGGGTGCGTCTAAAATATGGCCTCCATTCGCCCACATGAGGGTCTGCTTTGCATTTTAACACTGCTGTAGTTTATTCTCAGGGACACACACACACACAGGGCTGGGCGGACCGGGGGGGTTCACACGGGGGAAGATAAAAACTGCAGCTTTAACTGAAAGTCCAGATTTCACAGACAAATTAGAAGTGATGGTTAAATAAAGCCAGGCCATGTGTCACTGTAATAGAAAAAAGAAAGTTTCACATTAAAAACAGGCCACGGTGGAAATAAAAAGAAAAGAGACGAATAAATAAGAAGAAAATAAAGTAGTTTAAGTCAAGTAGAGCCATATGTTACTGTAATGGCAAAGCTTACTCACACAGAAAAAGGGAGAAAAGAAGAAACACAGAAAAATAATAGTTTTCTCACAGCTAAACACTAGCACTGTCAAATGATTAAAACTTTAATCAGATTAAACACAGGGTCGCTTCATTTGGATTAATTATGATTAAAACACTTTAGGTCGGTCGACTGTTGTGTGACAAGGGGTTTTTTTTGTTTGTTTTTTACTCAAATTTCCCAGAAAAAAAGAAAAAAAGAAAAAAAATACCTTAAGAAACGAAAAATAAGGAGAAAAGAATGGACAAAATGTGCTAAAATTCACCAAAAAAATAAACAGACACAGAAAACGTGGTGAAAGATCCACAACATTCCAAAAACTCTTTTAAAAACAGAAAAAAATATGTAGTGATACATCCAAAACATATGACAAATGTACGTAATGGACATGAAACTAAGGGTTTGACGAGTTTGATGCCATTTGGGAGCCGACATGTAGTTTCCTGTCAACAATAGTAACAGTTCTTTTCAATAGTTACTGAGTACTTAGCTATAGTTGCTGACTACAGTCATACCTCTATTTACGAAAGACCCAACTAAAGAATAATCCAAGTTACGAAATGTCTGTAAAATGTTTGTCTCTGAATACGAAAGAAAATTCAAGTTACGAAAGGAAACCCCTGAAATGTAAATATAGTACTGTACATAAAAATGTATGTACTGTACACTTGTACATAGTGTGCCTTCGACCCTCATTGGTCACAGAGTTCTTACACTCTTCTACACTAATTGCAGCAGCGCAGGCAGGGGGGGTCAAACCCATTCATTGTGTATGTGCTACCACGGCATAAAGGCGCAGAGCACTGCGGCGCTGTTCAGCAGCGCTTGTCTCCGCCTTATTATCACTAAAGCCAGAGCTTTTTGCTGTAAAATTGACAGGTACATGTTTGTAATGTTTGTGCTCGGAACTGGTTGCATAGCAACATATGCAGCACAGCAGCAGTGCTGAACTAACCACAGTCAGTGCGGAAGCACATTTACTTAATTTTTAAAGGGTCTAGGGGGTAGTTTTAGGGGTGTAGGGTGTTGTTCTTGAATTAGAGCCAATAATGTGATTTTGACCTTTCTGCTGAATACAACCTTGAACTTTGACCTTTATTCAAATGGATCATTGCATCTGATGTGCATTAGCTATATGTATATGTCCATGTAATTTCATGGTGATATCTCAAATATTCATTAAGTTATAGCATGATATGTCTCTGCGGACAGACAAACACACACACACACACAGATTACAATAATCTCTCCCAACCAATGTTGATCAATATTAATAACCAAGTACACCACACAAAGCAGTGCAGTGTGGAACAAATTTTAAAAGCTCACTGTGGGCGCGAGCAGGATGGGGAGCGCACATTGTGGGAGCAGTGATTAGCTGAAGTCCCGTACAATAAAAACATGTTTAAAATAAAAGCTATAAATGTTTCATTTTGACTATCATATATACACGGGGGAGGTCCTACGAGGGGATCCTCCCAGCACTGAGTGGCCGACCCTGCGACCTACCGAGTTTGAATCCCCTGGACGGACTGTGACAGACTCCCTTAAGGTAGTCTACTTGTTAACTATGGGTCTCCTGTCGGTATTGAGCCTTAATTTACCACCCGCTGCTGCATTCACAAACAACCCCACGCCAGAAGACCGGACCCCGGCACAGTGGGGGTCATTACTGGCCTCACGCCATCGACGAGCTGAGCTGAGTCTCGATCAGAAGGACTCAGGCCCCTGAGCGACACCGGCCAAGCAGTCTTCTGTACACCACATTTCAACTCACGTCTTAATCCTGCAAGTGTGAGCAAGCCTAGCAGTGCTATCCTTATTCATTCCATGTATGGGTCTAGTGGTGCTTCATAGTCAGGGGAGGCGGGGCTAAAAGGTTGTCTTTCAAATCCCTCTGTATACAATAGGACGGTACTACAACCAATCGGTGTAATCTTTAGGATGACGTAGTTAGAGCGCCGGAAGTTGACGGAGGAGTCCGGAGAAAGTTAGGAATGACTAAAAATGGTGGATTATGGAGCTGAACGACTGTTGTTGCTGTAAAAAGAATTTAAAGTTTGATGATGTTTTCTCATATTCTTTACTCGTGTTTGATTAAAGGAAATCTACACCCATTGTTCTTCTTCTTCTATGGTTGTTTCCGGTTGTTTCTCTACCAATCGCCATAGTGTAATTTTGTTACACCCGCCCTCTGACTGTATATTTCACTGGTCGGCCAGTTTCAGGGAAATCTAGCCAAAAGTTACATTGAGTATAAATAGACTCCTCGCGGCAGCCCATGCTAGGCTCAGGGTGAGCAGGACAAACTATGGCAGGTGCGAGTGGGCCTGGAAATTGTGTCCAGCGCACCCCTCTACTAAGCACATATAACCACTCTTTTTGGAGGTGCCACCATTTAAAACCATATAACCTTTTAAGATTACCTGAGGTCAAAGGTCATGGTGTGGTTTTGAAGCCCATGCCAGGTTTCCAATCTGTCAACAATACTAAGTCTCTATTTCCACAGTTTTTTCTCTCATAGTCCATTTAAACTTGACCCTGTGACCTATGACCTTTTGGGTCAAGAAAAGGTCAAAATCAATACATACGAGATGCAGGGTTGAAAGACCAGCATTTTGGTGCTGATTGAAAATTTAAAAGATGAAGAGTTCACTAGTTCTATCCAAAAATCATTTTTGACTTTGACCTAGAGTCTTCAAATTTGACCTTAAAGGTTCTGATGTATATACATTGATACTAATGAAGTTAACATTACCTTCATTATAAACTGCTATGAGTAAAGATAAGCTAGTGTTTGCATTCTGCTATTAATGAAGTTAGCATTAGTCTGTTACATTATTTTAGCTACTGTAAACACTGATATGAATAAAGTTAGCAATCGTATTAGCTACTGAATATAATAATAGAATAAAGTTTGCATTAGCTACTGTATACACTTTGACAAAAAGTTAGCATTAGTTTATGTACACACTATGATGCAAAGTTAGCATTAGCTATTGTATACATTCTGATATAAATTAAGATAGCATTAACATTAGCTAATATATACACTGATATGCACAAAGATAAGCTAGTGTTTGCACTCTGATACGAATAAAGTTAGCATTAGCTATTGTATACACTCTGATATGATTGAAGATAGCATCAGCTAATGTAACGAATAGGGTTAGAATACGCTACTGTATATACTCCGATACTAATAAAGTTAGCATTAGCATTAGCTGCAGTATACACTGCTGTGAATGAAGTTAGTATTAGCCGGTGTAAATAAAGCTTCGAGAGCACACCCCCCCCCACCTAAAGCAGACAACTGCTCTCTAGACTTCATTTGTCTCCAGGTGAATTTGACGGCTCTGCGGTGGACAACTGCTCCTCCTTCGCCTGTCATTCTGCTCCTCCTCCTCCAGCTCCCCCTCCCATTCCTCATCATTCTCCTCCTCCTCCTGCTCTTCCTCCCCCTCCTTCTCCCCCTGAAAGCAGACAACGGCTCTCCGGACTTCATTTGTCTCCAGGTGAGTTTGACGGTTCTGCGGTGGACAACTGCTCCTCCTCCACCTGTCATTCTGCTGCTCCTCCTCCTCCTCCTTAAAGCAGACAACTGCTCTCCGGACTTCATTTGTCTCCTGGTGAGTTTGACGGCTGTGCGTTTAAAAAGCCATTCCATCTTATAAAGCAAAAATTAAATGTAGTGGAGTGAGATGGGCACTATTTATATGCTAATGTAGAAGGAGACGCAGACGGGAGGAGAATGATTACTGCACTGAGAGGAGGAGGAGGAAGAGGAGGAGGAGGAGGAAGAAAAGGAGTAGGAGGAGGTGAAGATAGGCACCATTTATATGCTAATGTAGAAGGAGACGCAGACAGGAGAGTGATTACTGCACTGAGAGGAGGAGGCACAGGAAGAGGAGGAGGTGGCACAGGAAGAGGAGTAGGAGGAGGTGAAGATGGGCACCATTTATATTCTAATGTAGAAGGAGAAGCAGACAGGAGGAGAGTGATTACTGCACTGAGAGGAGGAGGCGCAGGAAGAGGAGGAGGAAAAGGAGGTGAAGATGGGCACTATTTATATGCTAATGTAGAAGGAGATGCAGATGGGAGGAGAATGATTACTGCACTGAGAGGAGGAGGAGAACTCCACACACATTCCAGAGTATAAGGAGGCGCAGGAAGAGGAGGAGGAAAAGGAGGTGAAGATGGGCACTATTTATATGCTAATGTGGAAGTAGATGCAGATGGGAGGAGAATGATTACTGCACTGAGAGGAAGAGGAGGAGGAGGAGGAGATCTCCACACACATTCCAGAGTATAAGGTCAGACTTAGTTCCTATTATTGACAGGAAAGTTTCAAAATGACACCATGAACTTTGACCTTGAAATGTCAAATCCAAATCCATAGTCTCAGGTTTTAGCCTCATTAAGAGATAAAATGTTTGTGAGGGGGTGGGGCTTGTTGTGCCTGAGGGGAGGGGCTTGTTGTGTTGTTGTTTATGTTACCATGGTGACCGTCACTAAACTAGACACAGTGTTTAGATTTGGAGAACAGACAAGTAGTGGACTGGTTTAAAATGTACAAAGTCTACCGGAATATGCCAAAAAATACGGACAAATACAGAAAAATACACTAATAAAACAGTAAAATGTACTCAAAATCTACCAAGATATATACAAATACACTTGGTATGATTAGCACCTCCAAGTTTGTGTTTATATTCAGTTATTTTACTGAAAAGGTCGTTTTTTCCTGTTATACTGTTAACTAATATTAGAGTAAAATGTACCTTAATGCACAAAATTACACTAATAACACAGTAAAATGTAATAAAAAAACACAAAACTACACTAATATTAGAGTAAAATGTACTGAAAATACACAAAAATTTAAATCGAGAGGATATTGTTGTAATAAATGGTTTTAAATAAATGAGTGTTAAAGTTAAATAGAGTGAATGAACAGAAAAGTACTAGTGTGTGTTTTCAGGGTAAAGGGCCAGTTTGAGTGTCTGCAGCAGGAAAAGAGTGAGAGAGTGTGTGTGTGTGTGTGTGTGTGTGTGTGCTTGTGTGCGTGGGGGTGTGTGTGTCTTAATCATGACTGTTCAGATCCCAGATGAAGACAGACTGAGCGGGGGAACTTAAGCAGACAGCTGAAAAGCTAAGGTTTGGGGAGGCTAATAGACCTGCCAAGCTAGGTTAGCCAAATAAAGATGTCAGCGTATACATCATAGAAGATGACTGCTCCCCTGAGACAAAGGCCGGTTAGTGTAATGGGCTAGTGGCAGCATAGCCAAAGCGCTAAAGGGGGAGGAGACAAAAACAAAGGGGGAGTGGAGTGCTTTTTTCTCATTAGCGGGGAGGGGGGGGGGGTGTCCCGGGGGAGGGAATGAACCGAATAGAGATGTGGGATGAGTGTGAACGGCCGCGACGGCACTGGAAGCGTTAGCCTAATGACGCTATAAATATGTTCACATCCATCAGTGGCAGTGTTGGGAGTGTGTGCTGTTAACTTCCAGATGAGCAGAGAGCTAATACAACAAAAACACTTTAGTAAAGAAGTCCACAACAAAAACACTTTAGTCAGTCCACAACAAAAACACTTCAGGACATCTAAAAACATCTAAAATATAACTTTTTTTTGACATTTTATTTTATGGCAAACATAATAAAAAGCTGTCATTTTGAGAAGGAGGTGTCCATTAAGAGCCAAGGGGGTGGGGCTTGTTGTGCCTGGAGAGGGGGAGGACTCTGATATAGGGCAGACTCAGACATGTGGGGAGGAGTCTGATGTGAGGGGCGGAGTCTCATTATAACAGAGCCTCCAGAATGCCCCGCCTATAACCCCGCCTTTCTTCTCCCCTTGAGCTCCGACTCATCTGCCTCCCTCTCCACCTCCCTCTCTCTCTCCCCCTCCATCTCCTTCTCTTCGTCCTCCTTTCTCCACCTCCTCGTCCCTACTTCTCTTCCTCTTCCTTCTCCTCCCTCCACCTCCTTCTCCCCCTCCTCCTCTTTCAGACAGAATCCAGTCACAGATGTTGTCAGCTGTGCCTTCAGTAAATGCCTCCTCTCAGCCCCACCTCCTTCCTCCACCCCCCCCCCCCCCCCCCCCCACACACACACACACACACACACACACACACAGACAGAGTCCAGTCGTGGCTGTTGTCTGTGCAGTGATAGTGTTGAACCCAGTAATGGAAGGACTTTCAAGGCTAAAGGAAAAGCTAATTATGATAAAGACACTGTTAGCTGTGTGCTTATCACACTGGAGGGGGCGGGGCCTGAGGCAGTGGGAGGGGTGGGGCCTGCTAGTGCACCCACAGTCCCTGACAGTGATAAGCAGACGCTGTCACTGAACCTCTGTTCACTAAAAGGGATTTAAGGGGTTTGTTTTACCCTTAAAGACCTTTAACTTTAATATTTAGTGTTTTTCTTTCTTCATTTTCTTCTATTTTTGTGCATTTTACTACATATTTAGTAAATTTTCCTATATTTTTAATACATTTTACTCAATTTGTAGTGCATTTTCTTCTATTTTTTACTGCATTTTACTTCATATTTAGTACATGTTCCTGTATTTTTTCATCCATTTTCTTCTACTTTTAGCCCATTTGTGTCTAAGTCAGGGCAGAATGGACTGGTAAAGGGTTAAATAATCTCCATTAAATGAATGGTGCTGTTGTGTG
>CM035792.1:3179870-3274870 GCA_020466265.1 Siphamia tubifer | reverse complement strand
GCTACTTCTTCTCCCTTGGTCTTCTCCTCATGCTCCTTCTTAACTCTTCCTCCTTTCTCCTCCATCTTTTCTTTCCTCCTCTCCTCCTCCATGTCTTTTAGGTCTTTGCTGCAGCATGCTGGTTCCTCCTCCTGCTGGGTGACTCCTGTCAACTCAAACTCAGGGGAAAGCAGCTTCATACATGCTTCCATCTGCGTCAGCGTGGCTTCCATCTCCTGATACGACTCTGACAGAAAGAAAGACAGGCAGAAAGACAGACAGACAGACAGACACACAAGGAGGTGGACATGTTAACACACATGGATTCAACGAGGGTGAGGCCTCAGAAGTAGTGGGTGTGTCTTTTACCCTCCATGTCTTTCGCTGCTGACTCCGCCTTCTCCCCATAGATCCTCTGTAGATGACTCCGCCTCTCCTCATCCCTCCGCCGCTCTGTCACTGAACGAGCCTCAATATCCTGGAAATCAACCTGGAGACACACACACACACACACACACATATATATATGTGTGTGTGTGTGTGTGTGCGCGCGCACATGGACACACACCCTCTCACCTTCTTTCTTTTCCCTCTCACTGTTAATTTTCTCTCACCTTCTTAACCTGTTTGAGGAAGTGGTATCCCAGTGCCAGCTTCTTGTACGCCACCCCATAGGAGGATTGCCAGGACTGGAGTGTCTGGATGGCCAGAGACTTTAGTTTACGTGCTACGTCTTTAGGAGGAGGGAGGGGCTGGTCCACATCTGACTCTACTGTCAACTCCAAAAACTCCTGCAAGAAAAGACCACAGCAATTATCGAGGACATTATTAAGTTATAAGGTGGAATTATTAAATGATGCGGTGGAATTCTTTGGTTACGGGGTGGACTTATTAAATGACGGGGTCACAGGATCACATGTTGGTACCTGGAAGTTGTCGACCAACAGCGTCCTGAAATGATGTGATCTGGAGAAGAGCTCAGCAGCGATCTGGAAGGAGGACAGGCGAATCTGGGCGTGGTCCTGGTTCAGCTGGGACATGACGGAATGATACACGTGGTCAACGCAGTCATTGGACAGCCTGAAAGTAGGAGGAGCCAGAGCAAAACACATGAAACCGGTCAGAAGAGTTGTAACATTATTGACCTCATAACCTATGGTGTAAACATGACTGGACCCAGACCAGGACTAAGGGGACCCACCTGCAGATCTTCTTGACCTCCTTCATCTGGTCTTGGTTGAGCTCAGTTTGTCCAGATGTAGTCAGATCCTCCACCAGCTCTGACAGACGTTCCCTCTGACCCGGTTCCATCACCTGTAGCATCTGGAGAACCAAGACCATTTGTTAGAACCAAGTTTACCTTTATAAACAAGTTGACCTGTTATAACCAAGTCTACATTTAGAACCAAGTCCAACTTTAGAACCACATCCACATTTAACCAGAACAAATAAAGGGTTCAGAAGGAGAACCTAAGAAAATAACAAAAAACTAATTTCAATATTTTTGTTTGGGGTTTTTATGCTGGCTTCAAAATTCTTATCTTTTTAATCTTTTTTTGTTTTGCTTAATTGAAATGCAGTGGAAATAATGTATACAAAACATACTAGAACCCACTAAAATTCACACAAAAAACACCAAAAAAGGCGATAAAATATCCAAAGCATATGCAGAAAAAAAGAATTATATATACTGTATTTTCTGCACTAGACTATAAGGCGCATTAAGTGAAGTCAAAATCATGAGATAAATAGTAAAAATTGTGAGATAAAAACCAAAAATCATGAGATAAATCAACATTTACGCCGTAAACCCTCTCAATTGTGAGATAAAAAGTCAAAATTCCAAGTTACTAAGCACAGCCAGAATTACTCCATATATATAATCCTTTTTGGAGGAATATAAGTCTTAAGTGCGCTTTATAGTCTAGAATATATATATATATATATATATATATATATATATATATATGCAATTAACATCTTTATTCAACACCTTCAACAAGACAACAGTAAAAACATATATAACAGAGACAGAATATTAGCTTCATGTTAAATATAGTTCTAAAAGTTCTAAAAATTTCTCAGGTTGAACATCTGTAACTGGTACTTCTGTAACTAGTGCTTCCGGTGCTGACCAAAACTAAATCAAACTAAACTGAGACCATTTTATGATTGAAAAGTCCAGAAAATAATAGCATCATGCTAGCTGCCATTGTGCTACCATGTAAACAAAACAATCTAGTCCATGTACTTACCGGGTAAAAGCGGGTTTTAGAACCGGAAATATCTAATAAAGAATCAGACTGAGCCTTGAAACGTCCACGAACAAGCTTTAAATATAAGTATGTCCATATCCCGATGTTTGTTTGTTAGTTTACTTGCACATTTACATCGTCTGAATGTTTGGAGCAGTCAGTCATCCAGTTCCGGAAAAGCGTTGTTCTCTCTGCAGTACTTCCGCTTGTTCTTTCAAAAGTAAGTGCACTTTTGTCCTTTATTATTGTGTATTTTTGCATTCTAGTCTATTTTAGTACATATTTGGTGTACTCCAGTGCATTGTAGTATTATTGTATTTTCATTTACAATTTTAAACTGATTACGGGCATGAGCTGTCAGATATATAATGTGTACTTCCGGAAAAACTTTGTACTTTCTGTAGTACTTCTGGTTATTATTTCAAAATAAGAAAAATAACAGCAGAGGCTACGTAACTTGCAACATTATTAATGAAGAAGTTATTATAGGGAACCTAAGTCTCCGCACTTTCCGGTCGGTCCACTGGGCCTAAATTCGGGAATAATTTAACATGAGAGTGGATGAGGAGAAAATAATTATTTTCTGCTCCAATTTACTTTATGTCCTGAATCACACATTTGCTGTACTTCAATTAAAATCATAACCAATGATGTGTGTTTGGAGTTTCTTTGATACGTGTTTTGTGATTTATTAGCGTGTAAAAATATGTAATTATTTGGACTCTGTTTGGACTACATATCAGACGTCGCATAGCTGACGTCACAGCAGAATATTTCCCTGCAAACTTTTCTAAACCGTATACCGCTTTATACGTTTGATGCTCTTGCCTTCGTCCTGAAAGGAGGTGAAGCTCGCCAAAGTCACAGCCATTTTCAAAGAGTTTGATGGTGAAGCTTGGTGGTGACGTCATATTTGTGAGACGAACGTTGTAGTCCATTACTTACTCTGACATAAAACCTAACGTAACTTTGGATGCCTGTCCAAAGTGAGTGCTTTCTCAATGTGAAAATGTATCTTTAAAATTCACAGACATCATATGTGAAAACCGTAGCACATTTCAAACGGGACCAGAAAATTACTTTTATCCCTCCATTGACTCGCGTTAATTTTTTTATGGCACTTCGGCACAATGGCCCGGAAATCGACCGGAAATAGAAACGCGTCACTTAGGCTGCCTATTCCTTCCAAAATTCGTCATAAAAAGTTTTTTTTTCTAATTTTAGTAATCTTTTAGTGTTTTTAGTATGTTTTAAGAAAATTTTAATGCATTTTTAGTGTATTGCATGTTATTTTAGGGTATTTTTCTGCATTTCGTTTGGTTTATTGTATTTTAGTTTTTTTGCATTTTAGTATATTTTACTACATATTTACTTTGTGACTTAAAGATTTTAGATTGTCTGGAATTAACACGTACAGTACTGTGGGAGTGGAACAACCTGTCAATATCGGCTGATGGTTCGGTTAACTGACAGCCGATGCCTGTAATCAGCTTAGAAATTAAATGGAAATACAAAGATATTACAAGAAAATACTACAGTTTGCAACTGGAGCAAAGTTCATATGTCATAAACAAACTTTTCCATGACAACGATCTGACATCTACCAACATTTAAAGAAGACATGCACTGACAGTGAATGGAGATTGTAGTGCGTAAATTGTAAATTTCGACCAGCAATCTTATATTATTACTATTATTACCTTTTTATTTGTCAGAAATCATTGCATATTTTTGTATAAGAAAGTACAGAACTTTCTGCCAGGGGTGATGACATGGGATTAAGAGTAGAGAAAAATAAACAAACACAAAACAAGCAGTGTGCGATTTATAAAAAATAGGGTATTTATTTATTTATTTTTTCACAGAAAAAAAGGTTGCGTTGGATGTTGTGACCTCTGACCCTCATTCTCACATCAATAACATAAATAAGGCTCAAATCACTAAATAAACATTGACAATCAGTTTTCTCTGATGGTGCAGTTTCTGTTTGCCTGTTGGGGGGGGGGTCATCTGGGTCTATTCCCTGTTGGGGCGTCATATGGGTCCATATACGTGGTGTTCATTTGCTCATGAATTGAAATTGGGGAAAATAAAAAGGGGGTACATTTTTCCACTGTTTTTGCTGCCCACGTGTGAGGGCACAGTTCAGTGGTGCACCAGGGCGTGGTCTGAGTGGACTGAGCATGAGACCTGTTCCTGGATGGGCCACAGAGTCCAGTTGCCCCCCGCCCACTAATCTTGATCTTAAATGTGAGCATGGCATTTAATTCCTAATATGTGAAAACATATAAAAGGACATTACATTCATGTTTTTCTCTTCTACAGTCATAAAGATAATAAAGATAACCAATTCATTAGATCTTCACCTGGCTGTTGCGGCCATATTACGATAGATTTTTTCATTTTGAAGCATTGTGGGATATTTTTGAGCCCGGCATACAGAAGATTTGAATTCAACACTCTTTAAAACCCCTAAAAACACTGCATGACAAAAATTAACATGAAATGCCTTCAGGGCTTTAAATAGACACATTTTCCAAAATCCTGCCGAGTCTAATCCAGGCAGTGGAGGGGACACACCACCCAACAAACACAGTGCGTATTGGTAGCTTAAAGTTACCGATCAGATTCCAAAAGGAGCATGGAAAAGTGGTTTTCAGTTGAATGACACCTTTAAATAATTGATAATAAAAATAGAAATATCACAAAAAATTTATTGAAAAGAATCAGTGATACCGGGCAGTATAATGGTGTGTGTGTGTGTATGTGTGGTCCAGGTCAGTGTGTGTGAACCTGCAGAGTGTGTATCAGCTGTAGAATCTCAGTAAAGTATTCCTGTTCTTCCAACTGTGTGTGGATCATGTCTTCATACTGGATCTTCAGAGTCACAAGAACATTCTGCAGAAAAGAGTCTGAGCGGAACTGATCCAAACACACTGGACACAACACCAGCAAAGCCTGGAGAGCCTAGAGGGGGAGGGGCCAGGGCAGAAAGGGGGGGGGGGGGCATCAGTTCATAAATGCAGAAAAGATTCAAACATAAGATACTTATTAATCTGAACCAACATTGGTTATGAGAGATTATTGTAATGACCTGTAATGTGTGTGTGTGTGTGTGTGTGTGTGTGTGTGTGTGTACCTTTTCCTCTGTGTTCAGGTGATAGTCAGTACCTTTTCTCTGTGTTGGTGTTCAGGTGACTCCAACAGTTGTGGTACTAAACCACACCACCCTTCGTCCACCGGCGGTACTTCAGAGTACTGACGCACACGTTCCTGATTGGACGCCTCCTGCCCTGGCTCCGCCCCTTCTTGGGATGCCTGCTCCTGTTGCACAAGAGGACACTCAGTGAGGCTCCACACCTTGCCC
The DNA here is from genome assembly GCA_020466265.1 of Siphamia tubifer. Classification (NCBI taxonomy): domain Eukaryota; kingdom Metazoa; phylum Chordata; class Actinopteri; order Kurtiformes; family Apogonidae; genus Siphamia; species Siphamia tubifer. Next base: position 3,269,269 of record CM035792.1, on the reverse strand, counting down.
CACTCCACCCCCCTTTAGATGGTCTTCAGTGAGGTGGTTGGACCTTCTCGCTGATCATGTCGTGTAACATGGTGACGACGCGCATCCGCAGAATGCAGGCGTGGTCGTCCCTAAACAACTGCGCCAGAACCTGCAGTCCCCCGCCCGACAGGAAACGCTGCTGCGCCAACGGGAAGTGACGCAGTAGAGACGCCACCGCAAAAAGTACCTGCGAGGAACATGGAGAGAACAATGAGTCTGGAATTCAATTATATAGAAAACATCTAACTCCCCCCAGCTTAACTCCTTCAGGTCATCTCTGTCAGGTAAACTCCCCCCAGGTTAACTCTTTTACCTTCTTCTTAACAGCCATTGGTTGTGACGTGGCCAGAATGGGGAGGAGCATCTGCAGAGCCCCGCCGTCCAAAGCCTTCACCTGAACTGCTGGGTTACTGTAGGACACAGAGTTTCAGTTCCCTATTTGGTACAATAGGGTCAGGGGTAAGGGTCAGGTGTCAGGGGTAAGGGTCAGGTGTCAGGGGTAAGGGTCAGGCGTCAGGGGTAGGGGTCAGGGGTAGCTAACCTGACTTTCGCCATCTGGTATCACAATACCATCTGAGACCCTCCTACAACTAATCCGTTTTCAAAGGCTTATCTAAAATCCTTGCATGTGATTAGATGAAGAGTCTGTCCGTCGTCTTGACTGACGCAGCGCTTCAGCCACTTACGTTGAACTTAAGCCATGACGCAGCTCAGAGCGACAGCAGGAAGAGGAGTCCTACTGCAGGAGACCACCATCAAAACAAAGGCCACAATATGGCTGCACCTAAACTCACCACTGTTTTGTCTGGTAATGACCAGTGCAGGAAAATCTGAGGAGCAAGAGCCACATCGCACCCAGCCAGTGGATATTCCTTAAACTTTCCTATGGAAAACAGGTAGACCAGCGGCTTGCAGAACTTGGTCTTAAAAGGATAGTTCAGTATTTTTCACATGAATGTGTATGTCATCAGTGTCTTTACCCCCCCCCCCCCCCCGACAGTGTCCTGTGATTCCAGTTCTGGTTCAGTTTTGGTCAAAGCCAAAGTTGTCCCAGCAGGTTTCCTAGGGTCAAAAACATGTGTTGGAATGACTGATTTATTTGCATAACAATACTGTCACGGAACAAAAACTCAGACTTCGTAATTGCTCGCAGGCACTTTCTCTCAACAGCGATCAATGCGCTAGCATTGTCACTGTGAGGCAAGAGTGCTAACCAGTCAGCCACCGTGCCACCTTTTGACTTTTTATCTCATAAGTTTGACAAACAGCTGTGCACCTGCATGTAGCAGCCGCAAACACTGATGGAAGTAGTTTGCTAAGGTGCACAGCTGTTAGCAGTGACAACGCGCATTGATCGCTATTGAAAGTAGCTCCAAGCAATTACGAAGTCTTGAGGTTTTGTTCCGTGACAGTTTTGTTATGCAAAAAAAATACTGTTTTGAGAAGAAACACGTTTTATTTTTTTGACCACAGGAAACCTGCCGGGACTACTTTGGCTTTGACCACTTTGAACTGGACCAGAACTGGGCTCACAGGACACTGTCGGGGGTAAGTCACTGTGGGTGCACCAGAGTAAAGACGCTGATGAGAAACACATTCATGTGAAAAATACTGAACTATTCCTTTAACATGTCAGATGTTCCAGAAAAATCCTCTGGCATATGTCTGCAATGCCTTGGCTTGGTAGGGAGACACCAGAGCACTCTGGACACTATAACGGAAAGACAAAAAGCTGAAGAGGAACCCAGTGCCCAACAGTCATTTTTCAGAAAGCCTGAACCTCACAATACTCAGATGGTTGCATGAGGCAATTGCAACGCCACATACTGTAGTTTGGCAAAACACAGCCAGGTGACGAGAGTCAGGTTAGGGGTCAGGGGTCAGTTGTAGGGCTTCATGCTCCAGCAATTTTCTCCTGTGTTTATAGTAACAGTATTTTCTTCTTGATAAAATGTGAGAAAAAAAAACTGTGACTCATTTGACAGCTGTAATAATAATAATAATAATGATAATTTTGATCAGTGTACTAAACCTGGACAGAGCTGAACCCAATACAAAAGCTGAACTCTCCTGGATCCTGGAGTCAGAACTGTTTAGACCATCTATGACCAGGGTTAGACCACCCATGGTGACCAGGCTCTGAGCGTTATCCACCTAAAAACACAAAACCAGGGTGAAGCTCTGCTGTGTGTGTGTGTGTGTGTGATTCTGTGTGAGTCTCAATGTGTGTGTTTTGTACCTGATGGACCAGATATTCCAGCTCCAGTAGAACTTTCAGCCTGTGTTCTGTGGTTGAACCGCTGCTGTTCAGCTGCTGCAGCAGACGACGCACAATCTGGACACAACAACAACATGAAAAAAGCAAAACAACAACAACAACATTACCCATCTCAGAACATTCTAGTTCAAACTGTAAAAACAAACACTGAACAGTTTTCATTCTCAGTCAAACCCTTGTCCATTTTCCAAACTTAAACTCTGTCTATAGTTCAGTGGACAGATCACCATGGTAACCAACCTAAACTGTCTATAGGTCAGTGGACAGATCACCATGGTAACCTAAACTGTCTATAGTTCAGTGGACAGATCACCATGGTAACCTAAACTGTCTATAGGTCAGTGGACAGATCACCATGGTAACCTAAACTGTCTATAGTTCAGTGGACAGATCACCATGGTAACCTAACCATGTCTCTGTACCTGAACATCCGTCTCCACCATCAGTTCCATCTCAGCCATTTCCTTCTTCAGTTCCTCTAGAGGACGATACTGGGAGTTCTGCCAACACAACACCAGGTTATAGACCAGACCAGACCACATACACCCTGAACAGAGACCTGGTCCACATGGGTCCAGTAGTGTTACCTGCTGGTCCTGGTGGAGCGGGTTCAGGTCCTCCTTAATCTTCTTCATGGCTCTTTTCAGTTCCTTAGGACTGAAGGATGAACGCACGCCTTCACTGACCCTGAAAAAAACAAAAACTTTTGAAGACAAACTTACGGAGCCCCCTGATGACATTGCAAAAAAAAATATGTCATTCGTTCTCATGAAATAGTAGAGGTCTGCACGGGACTGATTCCCATCCCGCTCCCGCACCGTTACGAGCACTTCCTGGTTCCCTGATCTGAGCGGAGGTTCTGAGTGGGGCTGAGCTGAGAGGGGGGAGCATGAGAGACCCTTACTCTGTTTTCTTAAATACTCCATCCCCTGCCTGAGCACTGATTACTCTCCGCTGCTCAGGTCAGGGAAGCAGGAAGGGAACAAATGAGTAATTCATGGTCACAAAACACAGTTTTGTTTTGCTATGTCATCAGGGGGGCTCTGTGCAAACTGAAAATAGCAGAGTCAGAGCCCCCCCAATAAAATCTAATCATTTGTTGATCTCCCTATTACCACCATACCTGAAGGCACCAGAACCTACGACTGTACCTGAAGGCACCAGAACATACCCGTGTTCTGTGGTCCAGTATTTCAGTTGCTCCGCCCCCAGTCGAACTTCTCTCTGACCCGTCTGCAGGTTCAACCGAACATGTGACCCAGCTGGAACCACCTGACCTGCACACACACACACACACACACAATTTATTCAGCAGGGGGCGGAGCTAACACCTATGTAAATAACAGGCTGTGTGAACGGAGCTAATGCCTCTGTAAATAACAAACTGTGTGTGGGCGGAGCTAACATCTTTAGATAAAGGCTGCGTGGGTGGAGCTAACACCTCTGTAAATAACAGAGGTGTTAATAACATTTCCTCCCTCTGTTGCTCGCCCCAGACTCTCTCTCTCTCTCTCACTTCAGGGTCACATGTCCAAACCTGGTTTCAGAGTTTTCCATTTCTCTGTAGGTTGGACCACTTCTACTTCTACTTCTTCTTCTTCTTCATTTTCTACAGTTACTTCTGCTTCTTGTCCTCCTCCACCTCCTCCTTCAGGATTCTTCACCACAGTTAGGGCTCCTTCAAACTGCACAGACAAAAACACACGGAACAAATGACTGCTAAAACAAAGCTAACACCAAGTAAAAGCAGCTATAACTGAACTAACAACATTCGGCGGAGTTTTCAGTTTCACACTTAACTAAATCTACTACATGTTTAGGTAGTCTAATAAATAGTAATAAATATCGTAATACATATTCTTACCTTCTGACTCAGACAGAAGTGAGAGCAGTTCAGCAGGAGGAAGAGGAGGAGGAGGAAGGCCAGGGCTGAGGAGCTAAAGGAGCCTGGCCTCATAGGAGGTTGTATCCGCAACATGAAGACTGAAACACAAAAAACAAGTAAAAGCAGCGAAACCTAAGCTAAAACAAACAAAAAAACTAAGTAAAAACAGGTCAAACTGAACCAGACACAACAAACCCCACCCCCTTGCACACATTTGGCCAGATTTGACATATCTCATATCATTGCAAAAACACAAATTTGGTGACTGTGAGCTTGACCTTTGACCTACATTCAGCAAAATGTAAAGGGATCTATTCTGAACAACCTTGCACATTTCCTGTAAATTTCACAGAATTTGGTTCAGTAGGTTTGTGCTAAGCTGCTGGCAGACAGACTCAAAAACAATACCCCTCTCCCCTTGGGGGTGAGGATAAAAAGCAGGTCAAACCAAACTAGTTTGTTGACTGTGGACTCATTTAAAACAGACAAACTCAGTTGAAGTCTATGAACATATTGTGTTTAACCTAAACTACCCTGAATATATTCACTTATTTTCTGCTCTGATCAATGAGCGGCTGACACTGACATTTACAGCTTAAACAAACATTTAATACAACATTTTACAAACCTGGACTAATGTGTGTCCATGTGATGTCTTCACAACAGCCTCTTCTTCTGCGGAAGCATCATTAGCACACGTCACACTGTTTCTTCTTCTGCTACTGTATTTCCGGCAGACTGCTTTGTCTTCTTCGTCTGTTTTCAGCACACTGCAGTATCTTCTTCGTCTGCTCTATTCCAGCAGACTGGATGATCTTTTCTGCCCCCTGACGGTAACATAAAATGACACTCTCAGCTGAAGGATGTGAATGTTCTTTTTCTGACAGTTGTTTGGGTTGTACTGGGATTTTTTTTGGATATATTACTGTGTACTATTGCTGTCAAATGATAACCATTTTGTAATCACATTAATCACAGGGTCACTTTGGGTAAATTATGATCAAAACACTTTGTTTGGTCGACTGGTTTGTCTTTTTTTTTTTTTACTCAAATTTCTCAAAAAATACACACAAATAATATTCTATGTTAAAATCTCCAAAAAAAATCACCAAAAAAATAAATGAACACAAAAAAACTATGAAAAAATATTACAATAATAATAATAATAATAATAATATTTTCAAACCACTAATGTTGAATGACATGAAATAAATTATGGTTGTGATTAACTTAACTTTTTCTTCATGTTGTCCTTAGTATCATCATATTATAATATAGAAAACAACTTTGAAATGTAACTCCTTAAACGAATTATCTGGAGTAAACATCAGTTTAGGTCATTTTTTTTAGATAATTGGGAGTACATACATATCTAGGTCGTCCTCAGACGAGCCTTCCATCGTCGTTTCCAGTCATCCCGATTCTCCATACATCTGGCCAGTTCGCTGGTGCTCTGAGCTCCCACGTCCATCTTGAGAATGTCCACATATGTTAGTTTAGGACATCCTCTTGACCGGCGCCCGTGCGGTGGTTCCCATAACACAACATTACTGGCCGGCAGCTCTCGGTGCCTTTGGCAGTGTCCTGCTAGTCTCATTCTCCTTACAGCAATCTTCACGCTCACCCTCGGCACTCCTTCGTAGAGAATTCTGTTGGCTACGTGTTCGTTCTTGCTGATGTTAAGCACTGCACGCAGCATCCCGGTGTAGCACCCGTCCAGGGACTTCTCTAGGGTTGGCTCCAGGGTCCAGCATTCGCTGCCATAGAGGAGAACGGACTCCACTGTTGCGTAGAAGAAGTTGAGTTTGATTTGGCGGGGGAGGTTGGAGTTCCATACACTGGCCATGCCGTTCAGGGCCCTCCATGCAAGTGCCTTCCTCACTTTTAGATCTTGCTCAGTTGAGTTGACCCATGAGCCCAGGTACTTGAAGTCGTCGACTTCCTTCAGCAGGGTACCTCCTGTTGTTGTCAGAGGTTGATGTTCTGGTGGAATATTGTAGGTGATGACCTCAGTTTTCTTGGCATTTAACCTGAGGCCTACTTTGGCGCACTCAATCTCTACCCTGTTCAGTAGTTCTTGTGCTTGTTCCACATTGTCAGAGAGCAGGCTGATGTCGTCCGCATAATCAAGGTCTGTGAGGACCACTGCGGGATGTCGTCTTGACCTCCTTGGAGTTAGTGTGAAGCCAAGCTCTTGCTCTCGCCCACTGATTGCCTTCCTAAGCGCATAATCAAGGACTATGATGAAGAGGAATGGGGCTAGTGTGTCCCCTTGCATAACCCCAGCCAGGATGTCAAACTCCTCGCTGTTGCCATCTGGGGTCACCACCTTGGCCCTTGTTCCTGCGTACATGGTCTCTATTGCTCGGAGTAGGTTGGGGGGAATACCATATGCCTTCAGGATCTTCACCATCATGCCGCGGTGGATCGAGTCAAATGCCTTTTTGAAATCTATAAAGCACAGGACTGCAGTCAGGTTGTCCTTCCTCACCTCCTCGATTATCCTCCTGAGCGCTAAGATCTGGGCTGCTGTAGTTCTCCCTTCCATATAGTTGACATAAAAATCACACCATTTTGGATGAACACTGAGAAATTTTGATTTTGCCGTTTTGAGCCAAACTGTGATAACATGGAAGTGATTAGGGCATCTCTTTTTTTACTGACACAATTTGCTAATTTTCATTTCATAACTTTGACTAATGTCACAATTTTGACTTTTTATGTTACAATTTAGATTTTTTTATCTCATAATTTTGACTTTACTTAATGTGCCTTATACTCCAGTGCACCATAGCATGCGGTAAATACGGTACATTGACAAATTTAGATTTTGTTGTTTTGAGCCAAAATGTGTTAACATGGAAGTGTTTAGAACATGCCTTTTCACCGACACAAAACGCTATTTTTAGACTAACTCTTCTAAAGTTCTAAACAACATCACACTTCAGTGGTAGTAAGTAGAGGGTCCTTAAAAACAAACCCAAGTGTCCTGAGGTCTTCATGTCCTCAGATAGTGTGTCCACAGTTACTGATCTACAGACATGGACCTCTGTGTTCAGAAGACGTCTGAGGAGGAAGACTGAAATAGGCGATTGCAGAGTTAGGCACAATTTTGGTGCATTCTTTTAAAAAACATACAGCAGTATTTCATTAGGAATTGAAATGAAGCTGTATGCAGCAGCAAAGATTAGCCTACTAACAGGTTGTTGTTTTCAAAAAGAATGCAATTAAATCATGAATTTCCAGAGCGTCTAACTATGCACTTGGCAATCGAGTATCGATCAATATGCGTTGTCACTGCTAACAGCTGTGCACTTTAGCAAACTACTTTCATAAGTTGTTGGACAGTGTTAGCGGCTGCTACATGTAGGCGCACAGCTGTTAGCAGTGACAAGCATTGATTGCTATTGAGAGAAAGTAGCTCTAAGCAATTACGAGGCGTGAGTTTTTGTTCCGTGATGGTTTTGTTGTAAAAAAAAAACAAAACACTCAGTCCAACACATAGTGTATTGAGAAGAAACAGATTTTGTCAGGGGTAAGTCACTGTGGGTGCCCCATAACATATACATTCATGTGAAAAATACTGAACTATCCCTTTAACCCTCGAACTCATGAAAGTTCAGGAGTCCCACAGTAAAAAAAGGAAACAAAATGCCAAAGTGATAAATAAAACAAACAAAAACCCAACATCATAACGGAAAATCACCACGACACTAAAAAAAACAGGAAAACCATCAAACACAAGGTTAAATGATGTTGAAAAAAAGGGCCAAGGTCTCTATTTTTTATTGTATTATTTTATTATATATATTTTTACACATATTTTATCATCTCTTTTTAGTAAGTACACTGCTGTGAGTATGCCCCTCCATTCCACAGGGGGTGGGGCTTGAAATGAGCATGCTTAGCACTTGTCAATAGTTTATTTTCCTAAAGTACCCAAACAAATGAGAGGTTAAAGGTCACCCAGTGTTATGGAATGTGTTCATAAGCTCTGCATTAATCCTTTATCTGGGACCAATCAGCTGTTAAGACCCTCCCACAGAGGAACCAATCAGCTGTTAAGACCCTCCCACAGAAGAACCAATCAGCTATCAAGACCCGCCCACTGACTCTGATGGGCAAAGTTGACAGGTAAAATAAATTCATGATCCACTGCGACACAACGACCAGGAAATAATTAGATATGAAAATAATATAAATTTTTTACCTAAAATAAATGAATATTTTAATGAATTAATGAGACATTTATATAATTAACTCAAATTTTAAATAATTAATGACATAATTAATTATGTATGTATTTAATTATTTAACTTTGGCACTTTTAGTCCTCTGTATTTCCACACAAACTGCACCATGTTCTACCTGGAAAAATTCTGCTTCATCTGTTCCTTTAATTTTACTGTAGTTGTGGAAAAAAACTGTTTTCAGTTAGTTTTGGTTCATAAACTATTTGTGTTACAACTGAAAAAACCTAGTCGCCCCTAGCGGCAGCAAATGTAATGTTCTACCGCAGTAGTCTAGTCTAGTTTCGCTCAAGGAAACTTTTGGCCAGATTTCCCTGAAACTGGTTGACCAATCACAGTGAAGTATAGAGTCAGAGGGCGGGTGTAAGAAAGTGATGCTGCAACGATTCGGAAAGAAACAACGTAAACAACCATAGAAGAAGAAGAAGAACGAGTGGAGATTTCCTTTTATCAAAGATGAGTGAAGAATGTGAGAAAACGTCAACTTTCCGGCACTAACTACGTCATCCTAAAGATTACACTGATTGTCCTAATGTCCTATTGCATACAGAGGATTTGAAAGACAACCTTTTAGCCCCGCCTCCCCTGACTATGAAGCACCATTAGACCCATGAATGAATAGGGGATAGCGCTGCTAGGGCTAGGCTAGTCTAGGGCTAGGCTAGTCTAGGGGTAGGCTAGTCTGAGGTTAGGAAAAACCACCTCTAACCAGAAACTGAAACTTTTAACTGAAAAACAAGGGTTTTGCTGAACTGATTTTTTTCCCCCAATTGGGACATTTTTATGCAGGAATTGTATTTGTATATTTAAGAGAGTAAATGTAAACCACTCTACTGCTGTATACTGAAGAGATAATAATGTAAAACAAACTCTACTGCTGAGCACACTGGTTTTCTGAACTGTTACTGGAGCGCACGTGGATCACCTCCACTGTACTACGCTTTGGCCTTCTGGCCTCATTTCCCTTCTGTTCAGGGTTCTGCTTCTGCTCAGGGTTCTGGTTCTGGTTCTGCTCAGGGCTCTGGTTCTCTTCCTTCACATCAGGAAATCTGATGAGAAAAAAAAAGTACAACGGACGTTAGTTTTGAAATTTTTCCTACAATAGCTAACAAGTGTTTCCAGGGGCAACAAGCCCCGCCCCCTCACAAACATTTTAGCTCTGAATGGACACCCCTCTCTATGGGTTCAACTTTTCATGGCTGGTCAAGGTCAAAGGTCATGTTGCCACTTTGGATCCTGCATGTAGTTTCCCATTTGTCAACAGTAACTGAGACGCTACAACTATACACGCAAGCTGCGGAATTGAAAGAACAGCATTTTGTGTCTTCATTGGAAGGCTGTAAGATGAAGAGTTCAAAAGTTATTTCCATAATTCATTTTGGACCTTTTTCTGACCTTTGACCTTGAGTCTACACATTTGTCCTTCAAGGTTCTGATGTCACTGCACATCAACAGTGAGAGAGAGCAAAAATAAGAAGCTATCTGTTAAACCAAATATACAAGAATGAAAAGGACATTTATAACCTTTGACCTATAAAACACATTTTTGGTGACCTTTGACCTACATCCACCAAAAATTCTAAGGGTTGTCTTCTGGACCACCTGACATCAGGAATTTCATGGAAACTGGTCAAGTAGCTTTTGGCTAAAGTTACTGACAAACTAAACCAAACCAAAAACAATAGCCCCTCCCCCTTAGGGGGTGGAGTCATAGGGAGCAGAGTCATAACGGTCTAGCCCTGACAGGCCTGGTCCTGAAGTCTGACCTGGGATCTGGAATCACAGTCGGCTCTTCTGGGCTGATCTTCACCATCTTGGCAGGTTTTGGATCTAAAACACAAAGAACAGGATCAACTGAGGAGGTTTAAAGGTCCTGAAGTGACCCATGTGGACTACAGAGGTTCTGAAGTGACCCATGTGGACTACAGAGGTCTCGAAGTGACCCATGTGGACTACAGAGGTCTCGAAGTGACCCACATGGACTATAGAGGTCCTGAAGTGACCCATGTGGACCTCAGAGGTCTCGAAGTGACCCATGTGGACTACAGAGGTCTCAAAGTGACCCACATGGACTACAGAGGTCCTGAAGTGACCCACGTGGACTACAGAGGTCCTGAAGTGAGCCACGTTTGTTGCATTAAAGCTACTTTTCCTCAGCCAATAGATTTCCAACTGTCCCTGAACATGAACTCACCTGTTGTTCTGCCACCAGCGTCTGTATGTGTGACATCTGCCACTGCTGTCTCCATAGCAACAGCAGGCTGCCTCTGCTCAGACCCAGGTGTGTCATCCGGTGGAAGCTTTTCCCTCCTAGTTTTCTGGGTGAAAGTCTTCACTTCTGAACGGACAGACAGACACAGACACAAATTAAAGTTAAATAAAAGTCTCTTTTCCATTCATATAATTTGCCATTTAGTTTTCTTAAAATCTCATCTCGATGTTGTGAACCCAGTTTTCTGAATAATCCCTAAATTCTTAGAAATGTTGTTAGTAACTTTTTAAACTGTTTGTCATTTTTTTTTGGTAACAGTTGGTACTTTTTTTTTTACCATTAGTATCTTTCTTTAATGGTAGGTACCTTTTTTGCTGACCATATTTTCTGGACTACAAAGCACACTTAAAAGCTTTTAATGTTCTCCATAAATGACAGTGCACCTTATAATCCACTGCTCCTTATATACTGATACATTCTGGTTGTGTTTAGTGACTTTTTTAAATTTAGGTTTATCTTTGATCACACCGTACCTCCCCTGAAATCCTCTGGTGTCCCCTAGAGGAGGCCAAGCCTGACACAGGAGTCTTTCCACCTACCTTTGGGTTCGTATTTGTGTTGCAGCTCTTCCACTCGCAGCTGCAGTTTGATCATGTCACCCTGAGCCTGTGTTCAGAAACACAAGTATGACTGTATGTACGTTAGAGCTGAACAATACACCGTTTTGGAGCGAAAATCATGATTTCAGGATGGTCAAAGTCGTGGTTTTGTGCAGTGCTGCTAACTGGGTTAGTTTAGTTGGTTGATACACATGTATGCTCCTCTACACCATCCTGCCAATCTGACCAACCAGAAGCAGTGTGATGTGCTATGACAGGTCATGTGTTCTCTCTAATCCAATGTAGTCCACGTGTAGACTCAATGTAGTCCACGTGTAGACTCAATGTAGTCCACGTGTAGACTCAATGTAGCCCACGTGTAGACTCAATGTAGTCCACGTGTAGACTCAATATAGCCCACGTGTAGACTCAATGTAGCCCACGTGTAGACTCAATGTAGCCCACGTGTAGACTCAATGTAGCCCACGTGTAGACTCAATGTAGCCCATGTGTAGACTCAATGTAGCCCACGTGTAGACTCAATGTAGCCCACGTGTAGACTCAATGTAGCCCACGTGTAGACTCAATGTAGCCCCCGTGTAGACTCAATGTAGCCCCCGTGTAGACTCAATGTAGCCCACGTGTAGACTCAATATAGCCCACGTGTAGACTCAATATAGCCCACGTGTAGACTCAATATAGCCCACGTGTAGACTCAATATAGCCCACAAGTAGACTCAATGTGGCCCACGTGTAGACTCAATGTGGCCCACGTGTAGACTCAATGTGGCCCACGTGTAGACTCAATGTGGCCCACGTGTAGACTCAATGTGGCCCATGTGTAGACTCAATGTGGCCCACGTGTAGACTCAATGTGGCCCATGTGTAGACTCAATGTAGCCCACGTGTAGACTCAATATAGCCCATGTCAGTGATGCGTGGGTCGATGTACAAACGACCTACAACCGACTGCTTTTTTAACTAACCAGCCTGCAACTCCAACTGCAAGAAAAATATTTGAAAAGGACAGACCTTACCCGCTTCTGGACCCACATTTTTAAAACATAGTCAGTGGTGTTTATGGACGTCACATGACCTTACTCACATACCTGCATTTATTTCAGGTAATTAGTGTTCAAATTTGATGTCATTGCTTATGAGTTAATATATTGAGAAAATATTTTCGTTCTGCTTCATCATTCAAAAGTTATCAACGTTAACGCAGCACCTAAACCAGGGGTTGACAACCTGTAACACCCAAAGAGACATTTGAATCCGGTTTCCACAGAAAAGAAAACACTGGGAGCCGCTCATCATCTTTAAAAATCTCAGCCAATATGTCTCAAACCTTACTGTTTTTGTTTGGATATTTCCTGAGCTTCCACTCTCCCAACTTTATTTTCTCTCTTGCTTCCTCCATACTGTAGGATACTGACCACCATGGACGACACCTTCATGAAAATTCACTTAACAAATTATATTTACCAGGTTATTTTAACCTTTATCTCAAACGACAGACCCGACCAACAAGAACCCCAATATCATGAAAATAATTTTCAATGATCTGCAACTGCAGGTGACCGCGGGCACACGCTCACTTCGGGTCAGTTCACACATCACTGCTATGTATAGAGTCAATGTAGCCTATGTGTAGAGTCAGTCAATGTCAATTTGAATGGTATTATGCTAGTTTCTGTGATGTTTGCAAATATTGTTGAATGACTGAAACTTGATTTGACGTAAATAGTGAATGACATCGAAATCACAACATCTGTCAAAAAAAATCACAATTAAATTTTTCTCTAAAAATCATTCAGCCCTAATGTACGTATGTACGACTTGATGATGCTGACGGGCTAACGTGTTAGTTTGGACAAATCTAGTTGTTGGGTGGTACCTGTTTGAGAAGGCGTTCAGATGCAAACAGTTTCCTCTCCAGTTGCAGAGCTCTCTGACTCTCAGACAAAGACTTCATCCTCTGCAGAGAAAGCTCATCTCCCAGACGCTCTGAATCCTTCCTGAAATGCACGCACACACACACACACACACACACAAAATATTTAGGGTGAATCCCATTTCACCCCTGCCCCTTCATAAGGGGGTAACATAACTAAAACTTTTAAACTAAAAATTATTTTTTTAATAAATTGTGATTTTTTTTCTCATGAGATAAACTTTTTCTTTTTTAATTAGAGTGTGAATGTAAAAGCGTCTGGTGCTGACTGATGGAGGTACTCACACAGCGTTGTCGAGCTTCATCTGCAGCAGATCAGCGTAGTAGGTTGGATCTTGGCTGCTATCACTGTCTGTGGGCGGAGCTTGAGCTTTCTGTGACTTGAACGTCATCTGCACGAACACACATCATATGTAACACCCGGAGGCTCATTTCACACACACACACACACACGTGTATATATATAAACTATATATATATATATAAACTATATATATATATATATATATATATATATATATCGTAGTATGTTGCAATTCGTAGGGGAAAATTTATGAATTCTCACTTCATTTTTGAAGGGTGACTCGCTTTTGATGTCCATTCCAAATAAAGTAAAGTGGAAGTGCTCATAACGGGACGCAGCCTGAGCGTTTCAGCACTCACCTCCACTATCTTCCACTCTCCACTCACCTCCATTCTCTCCAGTCTGTGCAGTTTGGTCATCAGGTTGTGGATCTCTGCATTTTTGTCAGTCAGTGTGGACTGCAGTCTCTCCAGCTGAGCTGGGTCAGCTCTGGAACCCTGCAGCTGGATCAGGGTGGCGATTTGGACCTACACACAATATACAACTGGACTTAACACACACACAATAATAATAATAATAATACTACATTTGATTTATCAGCATCTTTCAAGGTTCTTAAGGCGCTTAAACAGAATTATAACAAGGTATATAACTAACTTTAAAAACAAATGGATAAAAAAATTACTGTAGCCGGTGAAAAACATTTAATTAAATGAAGGAAAAGAGCAAAAAAAATAGTTAGATTTTGGGGAGTGTGCTATTTGGAAGAGGTGACTTTTGAGTCTGCTTCAGAAGGTAGTGTTACATTCTGGATGTTGGTATGTCTTGTTTTGTTGGTTTTCAGTTTTTCTGTCATTGTTAGTGTCTGGGCTTTTATTTTGTTATGTGGGTTCATGTCACTCTGTGGTGTTTTACTTCCTGTCACCGGTGTTTTCTCCGCCCTCATCTTTAATTTCCCTTTGTGTGCCGCACCTGGGTTTGGGACTGACTACTCAAGCCCCTCATGTGTCCTGATCCAGTCACAAATTAATTTGTCCCCAAATATCAAATGAGTGTTGTTAATTAACATCTTGTTTTTTCTGGTTTTTGTTCCGTTACTGCCCTGTGGTTTCCGTCTGTATGTCACTGTCTATTTGTTATCGGACCAGGATTCTGAACCTGACCACGAGCCTGTCTAATCTCCATCAGTGCCTCAGCGGATTCTGGATACCTGGCCAATCGAGCTACCTTTGATTACATCTGGTGGGGAAAAATTGCATTGGGTGGTTATATAAAATTTGGGTTGCATTTGCCAACATCTGGGGTTTTTTTTAATATTGCGAAAACAGCACAACAAACTCTTATTTTATGGTTTAACCACAATACAAATACAAAATTCAGTAGACTTCACTCACTCGTATTATGGTCATTGAATTTAATCGCAGTAAGTTATTCAGTCACGTAACAACATGACGTTGTGGCGTCACATCAACAAACTAGCATAGTGTGCAGACGCAGAAGCCTGATGTTGGTTAAAAAGGAGATGGAAGTGCTCACTCCAGACCATAGTCACTTGCCCGATTTGGGCAGAATTTTTAACTCTTTCAACTTCCAAAAGTGCAGATATAGGCCGGAAGTAGTCGCTCAAAAATTTTAAGTAAATCACCCAAACCTGTCCCACATGTCACATGACCTAATGTAGTTTGACAATGGAGATTCTCACATATTGGAAGATATTAGCCACTTTCCAATAACATATCCACAGCAGGTACAATCACTCATTTGTTCAAAATACAAATGTCAAACAGCGGATGTGAAACTTTATGTCTCATAATTATCCACAGAGGAACCATATTCCAACAAACGTAGTCATAGTCCAACAAAAACATCCAAAACAAAAAAAATGTTCAAATGTAGTCTATATGTTGTCCAAAACTCATCAAAACATCAACAAATATCCACAAATGGCTATTGCATCATTTAACAGGACCCATCTCCTACATTCCAGTGAAGAAATCTTGGTGAAATTCAGTGGAAGTTTAAAGTGGAAGTGAACCAGGATTTCAATTCAAGTAGGCAGGAGGTAAGGGAGGGAGGGGGGGAAGTGAGGAATGAGGTTTGCAAGAGAGGTTACAGCTCAATGGAAGTGGATGTTATGTTTGTAGAGGATGTGGCCAAGGATGAGAAGGTAAATGATAAAGAGGACAGAGCCCTGGGGCACACCAGCAGAGACACAATACACAACTGGAGAGAGCACACACACACACCTAGACTTACCTTCATGCGTTGCAGTTGTTGTGCACTAAAACTGTACTGTTTCTGCAGTGACTGGTAGCGGTTCTTCATGCTGATCAGCTGTTTCTCCATGGCAGCGCGTTTATCCTCCAGCTAAAACTCACAACAGCAACATGTCGTTATTAAGCCTCTGCTGTCCAGCTGGGATTTTTACACACATTTTACACTTCCAGTTCAAAAACATCTGATTACTTTTTCTAAACTTAAATAAAAAGTCAGAATTCAACAATTGTTAATTTTTTTTAATTCTGGAAAACAACTACAATTTACTAAAAACCAAACGACCAGAGTAGCATAGAGTCTGCCCAGTGGTTACACTTGTACAGTTGTATACCGGATATACATTATTTATAGCACTTCCGGGTCGAATACTTCCGTGTTTTAATAGCAGTCTAGTGTTTGACAGCTGTTCAAAGATGACAAACTTTTTCCTCGAGATGTCAGCAGAACCTCCTGAAAATTGTCTATTAAGGATGTCCACTTATTGGTTCGGATGGGAAGCATCACACCCAAGAGCAAGTAGGAGAAGGAATATAAGATGTATATTTGGAATTACATCGACAAGTACGAAGTTAAGTTGAACTGTGGTTTACTCTCAATGCTGACAACACTACTGTAGCTACATAGCTAACAGTGCTTAAAGAGCCACTTCCTTGGTTATTACTAGCTTTGCTTAAAGGGATTATCTGCAGTAAATATCAGTTTAGCTAATTTTTTTTAGATGATTGGGAGTCCATACATATAGTTGACATCCAAAACACATCATTTTGATGAACACTGACAAATTTCGATTTTGCCATTTTGAGCACAAATGTGTCAGCATGGAAGTGATTAGGGCATGTCTTTTTCCCGAAACGCAATTTTTTTTATCTCATAAATTTAACGTGTTATCTCATGGTTTAGATTTTTTACAACTTTTACATTTTATTCTTTTATTCTATGTATTCTTAAGAGGAAGCCTGAAAGCGTTGATTGCCGACACACTCTGGAAACTCACAATTTCATTGCATTCTTTTTTAAAACCATAGTCCAGTATTTCATTAGAAATGTAAATGAAGCTGTATGCAACAGCAAAGCTGAGCCTACTAACAGGTTGTTGTTTTAAAAAAAGAATGCAACAAAGTTGTGAATTTCCAGAGTGTGTCGGCAATCGACTTTTTCGGGCTTCCTCTTATGAATGACACACTATCTGAGGACATGAAGACCTCAGGACGCTTGGGTTTGTCTTTAGGGACCCTCTACTTTCTACAATGTAAGTGTGATGTTTAGAACTTTAGAAGAGTTAGTCTAAAAACAGCGTTTCGTGTCGGCGAAAAAGACATGTCCTAGTCACTTCCATGCAAAATCGAAATGTCTCAAAGTATTGTATTTTCCACACGATAAAGCGCATTAAGTGAAGTCAAAATCATGAGATAAAAAGTCCAAATTATGAGATAAGTCAAAATTATGAGCTAAAAAGTCAGTTATGAGATAAACCATCAAAATCATGAGAGAAAAAAATAGTGTTTCATGTCAGCGAAAAAGACACACCCTAATAACTTCTACAGTTTGGTTCAAAACGGTAAAATCCAAATTTCTCAATATTCATCCAAATGGTGTGATTTTTCTGTCAACTATGTACTCCCAGTCATCTAAAAATGAGCTAAACTGATTTTTACTGCGGATAATCCCTTTAAGCATAAAATGTAGTGACATTGTGATCAAGAGAGATCATGTAAAGGGTTAAAGAATGTCAAATTAATGATTACTTCATTTGTATGATTAGGGCTGAGCTAGATTAAAAAAATAATATCTAATTACAGCAGAAAAATAAAATTATGTATATTTTTGTGGCATGTTGGTAGTTTTTTTTTTAGGGGGGTTTGTGTGGGTTTTTTTGTCATTCTTGGTGTTTTGTAGTTTTTTTGGGTGGGTTGAAGTTTTGTGGGGGTTTTTTGTAGTCGTTTGAGAGTTCTTTTGTGTTTTCTGACGCTATTATCCTTCTATTATAACCACAATTTTTGATTCATAAGACATGATGGCAGAAATTATTTTTAAAAAATCATGTTTTGGGTTTTTACATTAAAAAATGGTTTGTTTACATTAAAAACTAATTTAAAAGGTTAAAATAAATAATTATTGAGTATTTGGTGTTTTTGTATTTAGAGCTAAAGTTGATAAAATACAATCAAATGTTAAAATAAAAAAAAAAAAAAGAGTTTAAGTGTTGTCACATTATTCCACAAGTGTTGATTTGATTTGACACATACTTGGAAGTTAGTAAAGGCCTTTATGGGTGAAGTGGATTTGGGATGTTCTGGTGTAGGGTGGAGTAGTTTTTACCTCAGCAAACAGAGAGTTGCCTTTGCTGTTGGGGTCCTGGGCCTGCTGGAGAGCCTGGTCCAACTCCACCTGAAGGTTTCTGCTCAACTCACGTGATTTCTGCTCCAACACACCATGAAAAAAGGACATTCAACACACAGATATGAATACTACTAATGGTTTTAAGAGGCCTGGCAAGTCATTAACGCGAGCCTAATGCTAGCCTTAGCCTAGTCCTTGCAGCTAGGCTAATGCCTAGTTGCCATTAGCCAAGGCATTAGACTAATGGCAACTTGGCAACAAACATCGATAAAAACATAACCTCCTTGGCAGAGGTAATTATGAGATAAAAAGTCAAACTCATGACATAAAACGTAAAAATTATGAGATGAAAACAAAAAATAATGAGATAAAAAGTCAATACATATATAAGGTGCACTGTTGGTTTTGGAGAAAATTCAAGTCTTTTAAATCTTTTAAAACTTTCTCGTCCATAAAATACAGTAAATAAATAAATCCACTGATGTGACAAGTTTGGGACAGCGCAGTGGTTAGCACTGGTGTCTCACAGACAGAAGGTCTCTGGTTCAATTCCAACACCAGACCTGTGTGGAGTTTACATGTTCTCCTCGTGTCTGTGTGGGTTTTCCCCAGTTTCTCTGGCTCCTCCCACCATCTAAACACATGCACTGATTGGTTAACTGGTTAATCTAAAAAAATATTGAATTATGAAATAAAGTCAAAATCATGAGATTAAAAAGTCAAAATTATAAGATAAAAATGAAATTCCAAGTCACTAAGAACAACCAGAATTAATCCTAATATAAGGCGCTCTGTCGTTTTTCAAGAAAATTAAAACATACTACATTCTACATGCTATTTCTAGATTATTCTTTCCATATTGTGGTTAGCGTGCCGATAGCTGTCAGTACTGATGATATGCTAGCAGTGCTATTAGCATACTTACATTTTATGTAGCCTTCAACCCAGTTACTGCAGCCTTTCAGCAAGACAGCCCAGGGAATATTACAGTCCTTACACGCCCACTTTTCAACAGTATCGATCGTTAACTCCAGCATGACGGACAGATTGGTGGTCCAAACTGCTGGCATGTTGCCAATCCAAATGTTCACTGAAGCTAGTGATTGATAACGTATGGAACTGTGTACTTCTGTTTAACTTCCGTACCCCTCAAGCGTAAAAATGGCCGCCAGGTGAATAAGGCAAATGGGTGCGAATGTGAGAGTGATTGTTTGTCTATATATGTTCAGCCCTGTGATGAACTGGAGACTCATACAGGGTGTACCCTGCCTTTGCCCATGGTAGCAGGATTATGCCCCCAGTGACCCCCACGATCCCAGTGAGGATAAAGTGGGTTCAGACGACAAGACGAGGGACTAGTTTGGGCCTAAATGCCAGATGTTTCTGATGGTCCTGTACCTCCAGAGCGTTGAACCAGGACACAGCTTCCTTTTGACTTTCCTCCTTCTCCTCTGTGACTCTGTCCAACTGACGCTGCAGGTTGACGACGTTCAACTGGAACTGCTGTTCTCTGTACTGATGGTCCTGGACACTCTGCTCCAGCTGCACCTGTCAACAACAAAACAACTAATATTCAGAGAATGCCTAATCTCGCCCCTATTTTGTGCCAATGTCAAGTTTCTATGACAAACCGTTCTTGAAGTAGAGCCAATGATGTGATTTTGACCTTTCTGATAAAAAGTGACCTTGACCTTTGACCTTTTGCAATATTGATAATTTGGTTATATGTATATATGCGTAAGTGCGGGTAATATTATGATAATATATCCAGTATTGATTAACTTATACCGTGATATGTCTATGCTTGACACACACAAACAGGGTTACACAAGTTAATTTGGCCAGATGTCACCTTTGACCTCCATAAAGTCAAAATAATGCATTAAAAGTTTAAAATAATGTGTTAAAATGTCAAAATAATGCGACAAAATCACATGATAAAACATCAAAATAATGTGATATAACGTCAACATAATGTGATAAAAGCAGTGTTAGACAAGATCATTTTGCGACATGTTACCTTTGACCTTTTTTCAAAATCACTCGATAAAAACTCACAATCGTGACATAAAAGACAAAATCGCATAATAAAAAGTCAAAATAATGCAATAAACGTAAACAGTGTTACAGAAGTCAATTTTGCTACATGTCACCTTTGACCTCCCGGGACCTGAAAAACTATTGGTCATAGGTGATAACAGCACCTGAAGTGTCTACGAAATTGGCCGTGAGGTGATAATTAGAATTTGTCTAAGTGCATATGAAGGTAGTGACTGTGATGGTGTGGATTAGAGTGTCCATGTAAAAAACCTGCTAAACCCTAACCCCAGTAGACCCCAGTCGAGCATCCTCACCTTCACGTTCTCCAGCTCCAGGACCCTCAGCTGCACCTCCATCATCTCAGACGTCATGGAGCTGTGTGTGTGCACGTTCATAGCCTCCAGCTCCTCCATCTTGTTATTGAGCTTCTCAGTCTGAACATCCAGTTTATGTCGGAGCTGCTTCTCACTCAGCTGGGATTCCTCCAGAGTCGCCTGCACCCTCAGCAACTGACAGCAAACACAAGGACAAACATCACCCTACTGCAGTGGCTCTCACATGGGGGTACATGGAGGTACTGTGGGTGTGTGTGTGTGTGTGTGGGGGGGGGTGAAGCTTTTCAAAATTCTTTTTAAAAAAAATAAGTATATTTTCCGCACTATAAGGCACATTAAGTGAAGTCAAAATCCTGAGAGAAAAAGTGAAAATTATGAGATAAAATGTAAAAAATTATGAAATAAAAAGCCAAAAACATGAGATAAAGTTAAAATTACAAAAAAAGCCAAAATTATAAGATAAAAGGTGAAAATTACAAGATAAAAAGTCAAATCATGAGATACAAAATTAAAAATTATGAGATAAAAACCCAAAATGGTGAGATAAAAAGTCAAAATTATAAGATCAAAGTCAAAATCATGAGATAAAAAGACAAATCATGAGATAAAAAGCAACGATTATAAGATTAAAAAGTCAAAATCATGAGATAAAAAAGTACAAATTATAAATCACTAAAGCACAACCAGAATTAATCCATATATAAGGTGCTCTGTGGTTGTTCGAGAAAATCATTTAATTGCGCATTAGAGTCTGGAAAATATGGTACATGTCACACATCTTTACCCCCCATGATTAAATAAAAAATATTGTAACTTTTATTAATCACTTGGCTTTAACCCCTTGACACCTGAATTTATATACTGTATAAGTATATAAAAAGTGGAAATAATTAATTTGACTACAGCACATAGAATAAACAGATTTTTTTGGTGTGTTGCTTTTGTGAATAATTGTAAAAAAAAAAAAAAAAAAAAAAAAAAAGGTTGGACCTTGTTGTTGAGTTCATTCAGTGCTATGTTGTGGCTGCGCTCCAGGTTGTCCTGCTGCTGCCTTTGCTGCTTCTTCACACAGTCCAGGTCGGACTGGAGCGACTCCAGCATTCGGCTCTTCAGCTGTACATCCTTCTGCAGAGAGTACTTTTCCTGTTCGAGCGCCTGACACACAAACAAAGTTCACAAACACACATGAACAACAAGCCACAATTCACTTCATTCACTCAGTAGTTCCAGGCACAACAAACCCCACCCCCCTCAGAAAATGTTTATTTCTTAATGGACATCTTACTCTCAAAACACAAGTGAAAACTCACTTTGGTGACCTTGACCTTTGACCTATATTTACCTAAATTGTATGCGATCTATTCTGGACTGCCTCACACCATTACTAAATATTTAATGAAAATAGTTCCAGTCGTTTTTGTGTAAAGTTGCTGAAAAACAAACAAACAAACAGAACCAAACCAGAGTAGTTGGACATGGGACTGATTCAAAACACGCTGAGGGGTACACCTTCCCGATATCAATAGTGCCTCACTGCTGTGTCCTGAAATGTACATCCTGAAAGAGGAAAATAATCGTACCATGGACAGATCTTCCATTGCTTCCCTAAAGATAGGAACTTGGCGTGAATGGATCAAAATCATAGAGGGATCCTGATCCATATTTCACGGTAAGATAAGAATAATTATGTCCACCGAAATGCATTAGCTAACACATTAGCTTAGCTTACCAGACTTGCATCAATGATAAATAGTGCTAACAGCCTAATGTCACCATGAAATAAGAAAATATGAATGTGTAATTACCGTACTTTCCACACTATAAGACTCACTGGACTATAAGGCGCATTAAGCAATGTCAAAATCATGAGATTACAAAGTAAAAAATGATAAGATAAAAATTAAAATTCCAAGTCACTTAGCATAACCAGAATAAGGCGTTCACTGAAGCTAGTGATTGACAACATATGGAATGTGTACTTCTGTTTAACTTCTGTACCCCTCAAGCGTAAAAATGGCGGCCAGGTGAATAAGGCGAATAAAAGTGGGTGTACAGATGCTCAGACCTCCAGGGCATTGTTCATCTCCACCCTCTGCTCATCCAGTCTGCTCTGCATCTCCACCTGCTGGTGGAGCAGATCCAGGCCGGCCTGGGCAGCTTGCTGAACCTGCTCCTCCTTCTCCTTCAGCTGGCTCTTCAGCCACTGCACCTCCTCTGTATGTGCTGCACACATCTGGACAAAGAAAAGAGGAACGTCTAATGAACACAAACCTGGTGTTGGTAAGGTTCCTGGGGGTCGGGACAGGACCCCCAGGAAACCTGCTGGGACTACTTTCGCTTTGACCAAAACTGGACCCAAACCGGACTCAGGACACTGTCGGGGGAAAGTCACTGTGGGTGCACCAGAGTAAAGACACTGGTGACATACACATTCATCTGAAAAATACTGAACTACCCCTTTAAGTTGCAGGACCCATGAACGATTAAATTTTTTGCAGCATTACAGATACTGACCCATGTATTTAAAACACTATTTTTAATTCGATCCTTTAATCAGTTTGTGAAACTAACACAAGTTAAAATTTTGCGGACTGTTCTACATCAGGTCGAATCAACTCATGTCTAGATCAAAAGTGACACGTGAGGAGGAAAACAAGTGGTGAATATTAAGTCTCCCTTAACCATAGTCCTCAAGTTAAAGGGAAAAATTACAATCTGTTGTTGTCAATTCAAAGTTATACCTATTATTAGTTTATAAAGTCTACACAGAGTCTGGAGCATGTGATTCACACTATCCAGTTGTGACCTGTGGGATCAGCTGGTATTATGAATATAAACATTATGGGTCACTTAGTTACGTTTCAGTTAAGTTATGGCTCGGGTAGTCATAATTAATTCTAATTCAGTTAGTTATAGTCCAGTTAGTTACGTTTAAAGTCGTTATAGTTCAGTTAATTATGGTTCGGGTAGTTATGGTTCAGTTAGTTATAGGTCAGTTAGTTTTGCCTCTGTTTTACTAGTTGGGGGTTTATAAACACACGTCAACACACAAGTACGCACTGGAAGAAAATAAGTTCGTTATTCACGTTTGTTCAACTGGGACTTATAATAGTAATACAAACAAAAACTTGGTAAGTGTAAAAAGTAATAATACTAAAAATAATAAACATGGTAGTTATAATAATAGTCATTAAAATAACGTAGTAGTCGTATCGTTCAGAGCTATTCAACTCCGTTCGAAATGTACGTTTGCCTTTAACGTTTGAGCAGAAACTGACAAAAATGGGTTAAAACACTGATAGAGAACATTCTTACACGTGGATTGAGGATATTCACACATTGTGAGAAATACTAGTTTGTTTAATTACCTTAGCAAAGTCCAACCGGATGTCAAGCCGCCAAAAATTTGAATTCCGTTTGGAAGGAATCGTCGCGAGTGCAAGACACCGTACTTTCGTCTCTTCCCATTGGTTACGACAGTGAAAGTCCCGCCTCGTCCTCTTTTTCTTCTTCTTTTGTGTTTATTTGGCTAATGGCAGCCATTTTAGGATCATTCCTGCCCCCTTCCGGGAAAGTGTGGTCTGACGATGGAAACGACAAAGTGCATGTTTTATGAATGAACACAATAACACGCGTTTTGAATGTAATCATCTTATTATTATTTAGCGAATTCGATTGTGATTGTTCTTAGATGTCGTGTCGGAATTTTCGTAATAAAATTGGAACAAAGTGTGTGTTGTTATCTATGACCAAAAGATGGCAGTAATGTAATAAAAAAATAATGAGAAAGGATAACAGCTGCACTATATCAACCATAGAAGAAGAATCGACAGCAGTGGAACAGTAGAAGAAGAAAAATATAAAAAGAAGAAGAAGAAGAAAAGAAAGAAACATGGCTGGTGACAGTGACGTGAGTGTTTGTTTATTAGCAATAACAGCGACTGTGTTTGTGTCAGTTTGTTATTTATAGACTTGTAAGTGAAGAAAGTGTCCTCTCTAACTTCGGTTTATTCCGTATATGTGTCAGTGAGTACAGTATGTGTATGTTGTTCTACTGTTCATTCTATTAAATTGTCAGTGAATACAGTTTATGTCTGTTGTTTCAATATTTATTCTGTTACATTGTCAGTGAGTACAGTATGTGTCTGTTGTTCTAATATTTATTTTGTGTCTGTTCTGTCAGTCAGAGGTGTTTGAGATCACAGACTTCACCACTGCATCAGAATGGGAAAGGTAAGAAGACCTATGTGTATGTGTCAGTATGTACCTGTTCTGTCTAGAACAAAGAAAAATAATAAAATAAGCAACAAAATCCAAACACATGCACTGATAGGTTAACCGGTTAATCTAAATTGTCCATAGGTGTGAATGTGTCAGTGATTGTTTGTCTATATATGTTAAATCCTGAGATGAACTGGCGTCTCATACAGGGTGTACCCCGCCTTCGCCCATTGTAGCTGGATTAGGCCCCCAGCCCAGTGACCCCCGCGACCCTAGTGAGGATAAAGCGGGTTCAGGTGACGAGACCAGGCAACAAAATGAACAATAAACTAACAAAATTAAGAACAAAACTGAATAATAACTTAACAAAATGAGCAAGAAAATGAACAAAAATGAATATTTATAAATGATCAGTAAGATGGGAAAAAATTAGCAAAAACATGTACTTAAATAAGAGAGAGAGAACTAGTTTTGAAATGTGGTCTCATCAGTTTTAATTTAGCCTTTTTCTAAATTGGTTTCCTTTTTGACGCCTGTTCCATGAACAAAACTCAGTAAAAACACTGTTTAAAAATATTTATGAATATTTAAACTGAACCATCCATTACAGTTCTCTCTCTTTCTTTTTAAATATTTTTTGCAAATGTTTCCATATTATTAATAATTTTATAAATATTTATTACTTTTTGTTTATTTTTCTACCTTTTGTTTTTATTTTATTATTTTTTCTTTAATTTTGTTCCATTTGTGTCTTAATTTGTTCATGTTCCAAATTATTTTTTAGCTTATTATTCATTTTTGTTTATTTTATTGATGACTTTGGCCATTTTTGTTCATTTTGTTGCTTATTTTATTCTTTTTTTTTTTTTTACTGTGGAACTTCTAAGGCGTCAGGAGTTAAGGGGTTAAACTGAATCATATGGAAGAGGAAAATATCTAAAACATGCAGGACAAAGGCCCTCCAGGACTGGAGTTTGACCACCCTGGTCTAGAAGAATTGCTCGTAAGACATTTATGTGTGTGTTTATTTGTGTATTTTAGGTTTGTGTCTAAAATTGAAGAAGTGCTGAATGACTGGAAACTGATCGGAAACTCTTCAGGAAAACCATCCCCAGAAAAGGTATTTGTCCCGTTACTCTGTAGTTTATGAAGATTAAATGAAGAATTCACCTCCATCTGTAGAAAAAACAGTAACAGAAGAATGAAGAAACTCTAAACAAACATTATAAATTAATGGCACATGTAAAAGACTTCAATTTTGTACAAAAACCACAGTGCGCCTTGTATATGGATTAATTCTGGTTGTGCTTAGTGACTTGGAATTTGTGCTTTTTATCACATAAGTTTGACTTTTTATCTCATAATATGAACTTTTTTAAGGTTTGATTTAGTTGAATAAGAGGATGTTTTGTTCTATGTTACAACTCAACAAGATTGGCAGTTATTTTGACTGTTTAGTTTCACTTAATGTGCCTTATATATGAAAAAAACCTAAAAAAAAATAAACCATTTATTGACCATGTGCCTTATGGTGTGGAAAATATGGTCATTATTATAATATGAGAAACAGAGAAAAATGAAGAAACAGTGACATTTCCAACCAAATATGTCACAAATTAATGAACTGTTTGGAGAAAATATGGTTTTCAAATTTTTTATGCAAAAGTTTTCTTTGTGTAATTTAAGGGAAAATTGATAAGGACTGTTTCAGTTTCAGATGCATGCCATTGGTTATTTGTAGTGTTTTTGTCAGTCAGCCCGTCTCCTGTGACCTTTGCCCTCAGGGTGAATACACCAGTGGAACATGGGAGGAGAAGACCCAGGACATTCACTTTGCAGACTTTAAGTTCTCCATAACTCACCACTTCCTGCAACAAGAAAGTTTGGACGACCAAGGAAAAGACAATGAAGAAGGTACGAGAACATGTCGTCCTTTAAATTATGTTAGTTGTTAAATTCATGTAAACACTGCTGCGGCTGACACAGGTGAATGCACAGGGTCATTTAACCCCTCCCCTTCACCCTAAACCCCTCCTTCTTCTCCAGATTCCTTCCCTTTGGCAATGCAGGATCTTCTGTGCATAAATAATGACTTTCCTCCTCGTGCTCACTGTTTGGTTCGATGGTGAGTTTAAACTCAGTCACTCTAACACAAACACTCTACTTTTACTGCTCACACACATACTATATTTTAGTTTAGTCGTGATTTCATGAACCCAAACATGTTGAGTAGCCTAAAGTTTCATTGCAGAAATATAAAAAAATAAAAAGATAAAACTATTAGAACCAAATTACTATAGTAGTCACTTATTTAGTTGTTGTTTTCTTCATTATTTTAGTCAAAATAAAATATTGCCGAAAATAAAATAACATTATGAGGGGATAAAAAGCCAAAATTATTAGATAAAAAGCCAAAATTATTAGATAAAAACCTACATTTATGAGAAAAAAAGCCAAAATTCCAAGTCACTAAGCACAACCAGAATGTATATATAAGGTGCTCTGTGTTTTTTTGTAGAAAATCTAATCTTTTTAAGTATACCTTATAGTCCGGAAAATACGGTAAATATAGATTAAATCTGTATATTTCATTAAGATTAATCCGAATGAACCCTGGGATCAATCTGATAAAACATTGTAATCATTTGGCATTTGACAGACCTTGTCTGTGGAGGAGGGGTTTTGCTATTTATGTTTCCATGGCGACAGGTATGGCTTTCGGGAGTTTGTGGTCATTTCACCTGGAGCGAACTGTGAAGCTATCGTCAGTGAGTCCAAGTGTAACCTCCTGCTGAGCTCCATTTCCATCTGTCTATCCAACAGTGGGTGGTAGGTCCACACACAGTCTACGAAGACCATTATAGTCTTTAAACACCACACACAAGACAGACTAAAGTTGTTGTCACTTGTTTCAGCTCCTCCTCTTCCTGTATGTTTGTGTTTCAGTCAGGTGCCCATGTTGGTACAGATCCAGCAGAGGTGGAGGAGGATGTTTTGGGGGGAGTGTCAGGGTCCGGGGGTCCGCACTGACTTTCAGATGGTTCACCTTCGAAAGGCGCCCAGTCAGTACAACCACCTGTCTGGTCTGATGGACATCTTCAAATCCAAGATGGTAAGAAGATCACTAATATTAATTTAAGATTCTGTCTACACTGGATGTTCTGTTCTAGTCAGGGTCAGTTTTTTTATTCATTTATCTGTAGGCTTTTTTTTTTTTATTATTTTTTTGTATTATTTGTCTGTATTTTGTTGTCATTGTTTAACTCCACAGAGGGGGAGTCAACAGTGTTTGAGATCAATGCATATATCTGTAGACTTTTTGAAGTATTTATTTTTTAATTGAAGAAAATGGTTGAATTTCTTAAATTCAAAATATTAAAATTGTTCTAATTTGCTTTCTACTGATTTTGTGAAAATAATGAGATAAAAAGTCAAAATTATGACTTCTACTATAGTCCATTTGACTTTTTAATCTCACCCAAAAGTGGTTGGGTGAGATTATTGAAAGTACCGTGTGTGTGTCCCCGCAGAAACATATCATGCTATAACTCAATGAATACTTGAGATATCACCATGAAATGACACTGGCATATACATATAGTTAATGCACATCAGATGCAATGATCCATTTGAGTAAAGGTCAAAGGTCAAGGTCAGAATTAACTAAAAAGTCAAAATCACGTTATCAGTTGTAACTCAAGAACGGAGGGTCACAGAACTTTCAGATTGGTACCAAATGATGTGGAATGAAGATTTCTATAATTCTCAGAATATATGTTATCACCTACGACCAATAGTTTTTGAGATCTCTGGGGGTCAAAGGTGATGTGTGGCAAAATTAACTTCTGTAACACTGTGTGTGCCAAGCATAGACATATCACACTATAACTAAATCAATACTGTATATATTATCATAATATTACACGCACTGACGCATATATACATATAATAAAATTATCAATATTGGAAAAGGTCAAAGACCGGATTGTCATTGAAACTGGAGATTGACACAAAATAAGGGTGAGATTAGACATTCTCTGAATACTAGTTATTATTATTACTCTGAGCTTTAATTATTTTACCCTTTGACCCCTGTCATCTGATGGTTTGACTCTCCTTATCCAAAGTCCCACCAGCATTAATTTAATTTAATTTAATCATTGTTTTGTATTTAATTAAATGTTTGTTGTATTTAATTCACCTAATTTTATCATATTTTATAATTGTATTATTTTAATCTCTCTCTCTCTCTCTCTCTCTCTCTCTCTTAGGGCTGCACTCTCTCTCCTTTACCTCCCATAAACATCTCCATTCGTTTCACATACGTCCTCCAAGACTGGCAGCAGTATTCATGGCCACAGCAGCCTCCAGGTAACACACGTTTACTGAGTTACCTACTATTACGGTACTTCGGTAATTAGTTATTTACCTTCATGTAGTTAGTTGGTTGACAAGATGACATGAAATAAACTTTTTTATTTACTCATTCAAACAATTTATTTTTTTTATTATTAATCACACATTATTATGCTGTGTAAAAAATAAATAAATACAAAAAAATCCATGACGTTTACAAAACTTTCTGGGTCTGTTTACTTTTCCAAAACCTTTCCAGGCCTGGAATTTGGATTTTTCAAATTCCAAATCTTTTCCAGGTTTTTTCAAAATGTATGAACCCTGATGGAATGATGGCTCCTCCTCCTTTTTTATCATCTCCTGTTTCACTTCTATTGATAACGCAGTCGTTTCTTCTTTTCCTTCGCACCAGAATTACTTTCTTTGGGCTTATGATGAATAATGAATACGTACTGTAATAAAGTTTAAATGAACACACTGGGAAAAACTCACCAAACAGCAGTAACTCTGTCCTTTACGCCTGTTAGAACTCTGTGATGAATGAGGGCCAAAGGTCACCAAAAGCATCATGGGTAGCTCCCTCTGAGCCAATGGGTTGACAGTTGTACAGTACGTACTGAATGTACTTGCGTCCTGGGGGTATGACTGTATTAAATTTGGTCAAAAGTGTAATAATAATAATCGTTATTTATACAGCGCCTTTTAAGAGCATAAAAGAACAAGGTGCTTCAGCAATAGAGGTATAAAACACATAAACAGTAGCCTAGCCGGGCTAGCTCCACCTAGTGACAGTAAATCTAATGTTCTATCGTAGTAGTCTAGTTTCGCTCAATGTAACTTTTGTCTAGATTTCCCTGAAACAGGTCGACCAATCACTGTGAAGTATAGAGTCAGGGGGCGGGCCTAACAAAGTGACGCTGCAACGATTAGGAGAGAAACAAGTGTAAACAGCCATAGAAGAAGAACAACAACAGGTGTAGATTTCCTTTTATCACAGATGAGTGAAGAATGTGAGAAAACGTCAACAATCTTTAAATTCTTTTTACAGAAGCGACAACAGTCGTTCAGATCCATAATCCACCATTTTGTTTAGTCATTCCTAACTTTCTCCAGACTCCTCCGTCAACTTTCCGGCGCTCTAACTACGTCATCCTAAAGATTACACTGATTGGTTGTAGTACCGTCCTATTGCATACAGAGGATTTGAAAGACAACCTTTTAGCCCCGCCTCCCCTGACTATGAAGCACCACTAGACCCATACATGGAATGAATAGGGATAGCACTGCTAGGCTACTGTAAATGTGTGTCCACACTGACCGCGGGAAGAACTCTGTGACGAATGAGGGTCAAAGACAAAGGAAAAGCATCATGGGAGGGAGCTCCTTCCCAGCCAATGGGAGGCCAGGGGGGTGTTGGGAGAGCAAATAGGATGCTACGTACAAGTGTACAGAACTGTATTTACATGTCGGGGATTTTGTAACTTAACATCGTAACGTAAGGTGTTTTGTAACTTGGATTATTCGTTGGTTGGGTCTCTCGTAACTTGAGGTATTACTATATTCACTTCTTTGAGTCTGTTCATGAAAAATGAAACACAATTATCATATTTTCCGCATACTGGATTATAAGGTGCATTAAGTGAAGTCAAAATCATGAGATAAAAACTATGAGATAAATTTTATTAAAAGGTACCAGTATCATTACATAATGGAACCAGTAGGTACTGTTGGTACCAGTCAGTAAAACTATTTTCTCTCCATCAGATTTTGACACACTGTTTGGAGGAGAGGTTGGAGGAGTCGAGTTTGGAAAACTTCCATTTGGAGCCTGTGAGGAACCAATCAGGTACTAATGTGAAGTCAGTACTATCGCTATGACGACCAGGTACTGTAATGAATATTAACTGGAGTGCATTCACAGACAGTGTGTTTATGGGTGAAACTGACATAAGACAGAAAGCTAATCCTCTTCCTTCTGTCTTTAGTGAACTCCACTTGGCCACCACATGGCCTCACCTCACTGAGGGAATAGTGGTGGACAACGACGTCTACAGGTAACTAACTCTGCTGTTAGCTGTTGGCTTTACTGTCTGAGGTAACACACACACACACACAAAAACTGTTGTAATTATTCTTTTTTGCCTGTTTTATTCTTGCTTATTTGCTAGTTTTATTACCTCTGTGTAGGAGGTTATGTTTTACCTCACATTTTGTTTGTCAGAAAGATAACTCAAAGTATGGACAGATTTTGATGAAACTTTCAGAGATGATTAATAATGCGTCAAGGAAGAAACCATAAAATTTTGAGCTATAAAGGTCAAAGGTCAAGGTCACAGTGAAGGTCAACAGTTCAAACACATCAGTGGTGATATCTCAGAATCCAGACCAGATAGTATCAGGTGTTTTATTTTTCCTTCACTTCGTCTGACCTTCTGACCTCAGATGAGATAACACCCATAGGCTCCATGACGTCACGTAAAGACGTCATATGATGTCGCACCAATGGTATATTTGGTAAATGTATGACCTTTACCTTAAAGCAGGTTATTAACATATTTATTTAAATCAGACAATATCTTGTGCTTCATATTTAACATTAGATCTAACATGTGACATTTGGTCGTTGTGCGACGTCACATAACGTCAGAGTGACGTCATACGTGGTCGAATATTGAAATGGCTTTCTTTGGATTTCTTGGAATTTTATAAACCCTATAAGGGATTGTTAATGAAATGAAATGAATTGTTAGCAAACATGAGACACTAGTTTACAAATCAGTTTCGATCATCCAGATCCAAACCTTAGCTTCACTGAGCTCTAGGAGTCATCTAGTTTTTGAGTATTTGCTAGTTTTAGTCTCGCATATTTATTATTTTTATTTACAGCTACAGGTGATGAAATAGAAACAAAAGGGCATGATTAAAAACAAACTATGGAAATTGTTTTTTAAATGACTTCACAAGTGTGTGTGTGGGTGTGGGAGGAGCCTATGGGGCTTAAACACATGTGTTGTTTTCTTCTGCAGTGACCTGGACCCTCTGCAGGCTCCTCATTGGTCTGTCAAAGTTCGGACAGTGGAAAACCCGCAGTGTTTACTTGGTAATATTTGACCTTTGACCTTTCCACACCTCCACTGTGTGTTAAATATGTCTTCTTCAACATGTGAATTTAAAAGGATGAATAAATTCAGTGTAATAACAGAATACATAGCATTATCTGAATAAGTGAATGTCTCTTTATAAAGTAGAAGAATGTACTTCTACTCATACTCGTCATCTTCTGCCTTATCCGGGTCATGGGGACAGCAGCCTCAGTAAAGCAGCCCAGACTTCCCTAACCCAGTTCCTCCGGGGGAATCCTGAGGCGTTCCCAGGCCCCCAGAGATGTAATCCCTCCAGCGTGTCCTGGGTCAGCCCCGAGGTCTCCTCCCAGATGGACATGCCCAGAACACCTCCCCAGGGAGGTGTCCTGGAGGCCTCCTCACTCAATGCCCGAGCCACTTCAACTGGCTCCTCTGGACATAGAGGACAAGCGGCTCTACTCCCAGTCCTTCCCGGATGTCTGAGCTTCTTACCCCATCTCTAAGGCTGAGCCCCGCCCATCCTGCGAATGAAACTCATTTCGGCCGCTTATGCCCATAATGTCATGCTTGACCCAAAGCTCATAACCATTGGTGAAATTAGAAGAATGTATAAAAGAAAATATTACCATATTTCCCACACTATAAGGCGCACTATCAACTTTTTTTTTTTTTTTTTAAGTTTTTCATATATAAGGCGCTTTAAGTGAAGTTAAACTTATGAGATAAAAAAGTCAAAATTCTAAGTCACTAAGCACAACCAGAATGAGTCTATATATAAGGTGCACTGTCATTTTTGTAGAAAATTCAAGTCTTTTAAGTGCACATTATAGTCTGAAAAATGCGATATCTATCTATAATTCAACAAATGTGTGTCGTGTTTGACTGTAGAATGCCTAACACCTGCACAACTCCACCAAGTGATTCAAATTTACGAGGGTCACTTTTCAGTACTATGGTGAAGTACAGTGCAAAGTTTCACACCATTACGACAAACAACAATAAAGATATTAAACTAATTTAATTTTCTCTTTCTAACTTTGCCACTCTAAGCATTGCCTAAGTCCCACCCACTGATTTGGCTACACCTGCAGCATAGTGCATTCCTACAGTAATGACAACTAACTGCTGTTCTGCACTTTCACAAGGTCTCTGTATGCTCATTCACATGGGAGTTGAATTATCACTGGACGTCAGTCTTTAGTCCAAACACAGTAGGTAATATGTTGCGGAATTATTACTGAGCAAATGATGGACATGGCCCATTTGCATGGGACTAAGAACTCAAACATTCTCTGTAAATATTCTGAATTACCAGTGGTGTTTGGTGTTGAAGCATCATGCTCATTTCATGTGTGTGTGTGTGTATTTTCTCTGCAGGGGATTTTCTGATGGACTTTTTTAAAATCTGCTGCAGCAAAGAATCCACTGAAGACATTTTAGGAAGAGGACTGACAGATGAAGAGGGCAAAGGTCAATAACTGTAGCACCCTGTACACCCCTACTGTAGCACCCCGTACACCCCTACTGTAACACCCCGTACACCCCTACTGTAGCACCCCGTACACTCCTACTGTAGCACCCTGTACACCCCTACTGTAGCACCCTGTACACCCCTACTGTAGCACCCCGTACACTCCTACTGTAGCACCCCGTACACCCCTACTGTAGCACCCCGTACACTCCTACTGTAGCACCCCGTACACCCCTACTGTAGCACCCCGTACACCCCTACTGTAGCACCCCGTACACTTCTACTGTAGCACCCCGTACACTTCTACTGTAGCACCCCATACACTCCTACTGTAGCACCCCGTACACTCCTACTGTAGCACCCCGTACACTCCTACTGTAGCACCCCGTACACTCCTACTGTAGCACCCCGTACACTCCTACTGTAGCACCCTGTACACCCCTACTGTAGCACCCTGTACACCCCTACTGTAGCACCCTGTACACCCCTACTGTAGCACCCTGTACACCCCTACTGTAGCACCCTGTACACTCCTACTGTAGCACCCTGTACACTCCTACTGTAGCACCCTGTACACCCCTACTGTAGCACCCTGTACACTCCTACTCTAGCACCCTGTACACCCCTACGGAGCATCCATTTAAATAATTAAACAGCAGTCAGAGCCAATGATGGAGGTTGTGAATCAAATGAAACGTTGCTTGTACAGCCCAGAGTGTCTCCGCCCCGTCTTGAACAGCTGTGGTTTCTTGTTTTTTTTTTCCTCTACAGACAGCGGTGACATCAGCTCTGCACTGTCCAAACTAACAGAACCATCATCAGCTGCTCCCATATCTAAACTGTCAGTGTCCAACATGGTCCACAGCGCACGCAAACACATACGACGGCGCAGACACATCCAGGAGAGTCCACTCAACACCGACTTACTCAACTCCATCCTCCTGGTGAGGCCAGCACTGACATGGGCTAGCTAGGCTAGTACTGACATGGGCTAGCTAGGCTAGCACTGACATGGGGTAGCTAGGCTAGCACTGACATGGGGTAGCTAGGCTAGCACTGACACAACAAACCTCACCCCATCTTAAGCATTTTATCTCTTAATGCTCGTCTCCCTCTCAAAATGTCAGACTATGTTCCTGACCTTTCAAAGTGGCTGAAGGTCAAAGGTCATGATGTCAATTTGGAGCCCACCTGTATTGATCCTGGATTCTGGATCACTTTGAAATGTTTTCTCCATTTACTGCAAGGTAAATTTTCAAAGTGATCCAGAATCCAGGATCTCTTCCGGATCATCACCAAAATCTAATCATTTGTTCCTTGTGATACCCCCAATACGTCATGAAATTTTCATCAAGATCCGCCGATAACTGTTTGAGTTATCTTGCTAAATAACAGACAAACAAACTCTTGCAAAAACATGACCTCCTCGACAGACTTCTTTTCATTCGGGGGGGGTTAGTTTTATCTTATTTTATAGTTTCCCCTGGAATGAAAATGGTTGTTTTGTTACTTTAACTATGTCTAAAGTTTATTCTTTCAAGGGGAAGTACATAGTCCACCTGGTTTTTGGAGCTAAGCCCCGCCCACTATAAACTTTAGTTCAGGAGTTTTTTTGTCCTTTTTCAGTATCTTTTCCCAGATGCTGCAGTGGAAAAGTCCTCAGACAGTCAGAGGAATAAAACTACAGCATCCACTACAAGTGAAAAAAACAACCACGACAAAGACTCAGACTACGTAAGTACTGTGGTTCTGTTATTACATTTACACTCTACTAGCCTAGTCAAACTAGCCTCTCCAAGCGGCAGTAAATCTAATGTTCTATTGTAGTAGTCTAGTTTTGCTCAATATAACTTTTGGCTAGATTTCCCTGAAACTGGTCGACCAATCACAGTGAAGTATACAGTCAGAGGGCGGGCCTAACAAAGTGATGCTGCAATGATTGGGAGAGAAACGAGCATAAACAACCATAGAAGAAGAACAACAACGGGTGTAGATTTCCTTTTCTCACAGATGAGTGAAGAATGTGAGAAAACGTCAACAATCTTTAAATTCTTTTTACAGAAGCGACAACAGTCGTTCAGCTCCATAATCCACCATTTTGTTTTGTCATTCCTAACTTTCTCCGGATTCCTCCGTCAAATTCCCGGCGCTCTAACTACGTCATCCTAAAGATTACGCTGATTGGTTGTAGTACCGTCCTATCGCATACAGAGAGACTAACAGAAAAGACCAACAGACTATTGCCTCCCGTGGGCAATAGTCTGTTGATCATTCCATGTATGGGTCTAGTGGTGCTACATAGTCAGGGGAGGCGGGGCTAAAAGTTTGTCTTTCAAATCCTCTGTATGCAATAGGATGGTACTACAACCAATCAGCATAATCTTTAGGATGGCATAGTTTTAGTGCTTTTTTTGGCATAGCTTTTGCTCTTTTTAATTTTTTTAGCGCACTTTTTGTAAGTTCTAATTATTTGTAGCTTAGTATTAGCCTCTTTTAATTTTCGTTAGTCTACTTTTAGCTCCTTTTAATAGTTTTTAGCTTAATTTTTGCCAGTTGTAATTGATTTTGAGCTTAGTTTTAGCGGTTTTTAATTGTTCTTTGCTTATTTTTTGCCACTTCTTATATTTTTTTTAGCTTAGATTTGGCTGTTTTGAAGCAGTCTTATAGTTTGTGTGTTTACAACCTTTACCTCTAGTTAAAGTCTGTTCCAGTGACGGTACAAAACAAATGATTGTGTTTTCAGAACCTTTACCTCCAGTTGAAGTCTGCTCCCAGTGACAGTTTGGTGTACCGCCTGGCTCTGTGTATGAGCCTGGTGAACTTCTATCATGGCGGTCTGCGTGCCGTCGCTCACCTGTGGCAGGAGTTTGTGCTGGAGTTACGATACCGATGGGAAAACAACTTCCTCATCTATGGGTGAGAATTCTAACCTGACTCACTCCAGATGTATGGATGCTTCTCATGTCTGCTCGCATCTTCCATCTGGGAAAGCACCATTAGCTTCTCTTTGTTAAGGTGGGGTTGTCGATCAAAATCATTCACCCTGATTGGAGAAACCAGGTGCTTGTCTTTTTGAGTGACGTACTATTTCAACCAATCAGATGTAAAGTAGATGATAGAAGTAGAAGTTCTGATCACACCTGGTTGGTAGAAGAGTCATAACATCCTTACCACCAATAAATTCTTTCGAAACTGTTCTGTTCAACTTTTAAAGAATCAATATGCACTAGTTTTAACAACACCATTGAAATTGCAGAATCAAAGCCCAGTTCAGTCTCCTCCATGCTAGCCACCATGTTTTTCATAGCTACTGTTTGGAGAGTCTCCCTGTATTCTCTCTGGTCACGCTATGATTACGTCCTAACTGTTAAAATCACGCCCAAGAATCCTGATGGTCCGTAGACAACAGAAGGTCTACGGTGGTTTAACAGACCCTTGTGTGAAGCTAACGAAGCTGAGTGGAATCACACGAGGGTCGGTGAAAGCCAGGCTATGAGAACACTGCTGGAGGAGACGGAGAAAAGGTTCCTTCTATGTCAGGTTTAAACTGATTTACTGAATATTTAATCAATCCTTGGATGTTTGTGTCTTTAATAAATCTGTATATGTATTTGTAAATCTCATTTACATATGTTTTACAAGAAAATAAAAAAACTATCTTTATTATTCAATTAAACAATGAAAATATTATTGTAATTGTTAAATAACTGTAACCAGTAACTTTAAAATTAATGAAATAAACGTTTTTAAATGTTTTACATTTTTAATTCAACTTCACATTTGTAATTGATCCTGTTTTATTAAACTTTTAGTTATTCTATAATGTAACACAAGATAATAATATAACTATACTTTCAGAATAATAAAGTTTAATTTTTTGATAAATCCATAATATAATTTTTTTCTTTTAATTGATTGAATTGTTTTTCTATGTTAAAGACGTCTCTCTTGTAAATTAATCTCTTGTCTTAATGAGACTAACCTGAATAAATTAAAAATTTATAAATAACACAATTAAAATTATCAAAAATCATTGACGCAAATTAAACAAATTTGAATGAATAAAAATATGAATGGATAAAATGACGAAGACATTAAAAAGAAAGAGAATTCCACTGCTGCTCCCTTTCACACTGTCTTCACGTTCCATTCAAAACATGTCGGGGATTAAAGGGTTAAAGCATAATGTTTCTCTTTGTAAATTTAAAAATGTTCATGTCAATTTATTGTATTTACACAAAATGATCATTTCACAAAAATATATGTAACCTGAGCAAATATGAACATTTTGAAATGTCTGAAGAACAAATTTACCAATGTTAATAAATGTTTTGTTGATCTACTGTGGTCTGTAAGTTGTAAATTACATGTATAAATGATAAATTGAGACATAATATTGTTCAAACTGCACATAGTTGCCTTAAGAAATTCCAGTTTGTTCATATTATTCACATTGTTTTAAAAGGATGTAAACATTTTCATGACATAAAATGACATTATTTTTATATTATGTTATTATTTCACTGGTCTGACCCTCTGTAGATCAAACTTGGCTTAATGTAGCCCCTGAACTGAAATGAGTGTGACACCCCTGGGTTAAAGGGGTGTCAAACTGGGCTATTAACAGTTTCCTGTCTTGGTCTGCAGACTTCCTGCTGGATCTCCAGATCTGCGCTGTTGTCTTCTGTTCCAGAAACTGCAGGTAAAAAAAAAAGATTTTTATCAACACATTTGTCAGATGCACGTCTCTTAAATAAAAATTAACTACAGAATGGGTCCAAACATTAGGTTCATTTTTTTACGTCACTTATAGTCCAGTGCGCCTTATAGTGTGGAAAATACGGTGCTTACTTTTTAAAAGAATTTTGAAAAGTTTCACATACCCCCATTTGAGAACCACTGAGCTACAGCGTACAAATGTTGGAAGAATTGTGATGGGAGAGAACCGAACCATTACCACATCTTTTGGAACTGCTAAGGCTAAGCCCCGCCCTTCTACTTCCGGTCCATGGGTGCTTAGCTTGCAAAAAAATTTAATGGGAGTAAATGGAGTGAGTCAAGCTAAATTCTGATTCCATTTAACAAGTGCTCTGAAATTCACATGTGATAGCGGTTAATAATAAATATTTGATGTGTCATTGACAGACCACCCGCTTTTGATGGGACACAAACGTGACGTTACGTTTTATGTGGGCTTAGAAAGAGACTACAATGAGTGGAGTCTGTGGTGACGTCACATGTTCTCCAGGCGTGTAGTCCAAATTATGAACAGGTTTTACGCACAAATGAATCAGCTGTGGTTAACAGAAGCAGTGTAAACACACATCGATAATTATCATTTATTATGAGCTACAACATGTGTGTGATTCAGGTCGCATGACAAACCAGATACCATTTTAGCATTTTATTTCCCATTGAATACCATTTGTTAATATTCTGACCTTGGCCCCCAAGAGCCTCCCAGAAGGTGCAGAGACTTAAGCTCTACATTTCCAGCAGTGTTTAAAAGCAGAAGGCAGCTAGCTGTTTGGGTGTCACCCAACATGTTAGTTCTCTCAGGCTCCGGAAATGTATGTTGGGTGTTGACATTTCAGATGAAAGTGAAAACTCTGCTTCTGTGGTCCGGGGTTCTTATCTCAGCAGTTAACACAGTTGTATTTTTCTTCTAGATGTTGAACTGTTGTATTGAAAGGAAGAGGGCGAGGGATGAAGCCCAGAAATTGAAGGACGGATCCAAAGAGTCGACCAGAGCAGCATCTGCGTCCTCGGGGAAATCCTGGGAGTCTTGGAGTGACAGCGACGACGAGTTTTTTGAGTGTTTGAGCGACCAAGGTGAGATGGAGGCGACGCAGACAGAAGGACGAGGAAGTAAAGCTGAGGGACGTCTGCACCGATACAACAACCTGACCCTGCTGCACTCCACTGAGCCCCTCTACATCCCAGTGACCCAGGTGACCTTTGACGTGTTAGTGTTAGTGTCAGTGTTGACGTGTCAGTGTCAGTGTTAGTGTCAGTGTTAGTGTCAGTGTTAGTGTTGAATGTGTTCTTTACAGGAACCTGCTCCAATGACAGAGGATCTGTTAGAAGAACAATCTGAAGTTTTGGCCAAACTGGGAACAACTGCTGAAGGAGCTCATCTGAGAGCACGAATGCAGAGCGCTTGTTTACTGTCTGACATGGAGTCATTTAAGGTAAAAAAAAACAAAAAAAACCAAACTTAACTCTGGAGTTAAGGATCCCTGTTTACTGTCCCGATCCAATCACATGATCAGAAATCTTGCTCTTAGTTGATTTCATAATGTTCTATAGAAGTATCTGATCGGGACTCGGTATCGAGAGACACTCAAAATCAAATGACTTGAGGGCAAAAAAAAAAAAGAAGATCGGGGACATCCCTAGTTAGGAGCAGAACTCCTAAAAACGGTTCTTTTCCACAGGCAGCGAACCCCGGCTGTGTCTTGGAGGACTTTGTGCGCTGGTATTCACCCAGAGACTACGTAGAGGAGGAGGAGGAGGAGGAGGGAGGAAGAGTGGTGGTGAGAGGAGAGCTGAGTGCCAGGATGAAGATCCCAGGAAACATGTGGGTGGAAGCCTGGGAAAGCACCAGAGCTGTTCCTGCACGGCGCCAGAGGAGGCTGTTCGACGACACCAAGGAGGCCGAGAAGGTCAGTACACTGTAAAAAATGATCTGTGACGACACTGAGGAGACCAAGAAGGTGAGTACTAGGGCATTAACAACAATGCCGTTTTATTTAGTCAGACCCACCACCCCCTGTTTTACCTGTAGCAGCCATGTGTCCTGTCTGACTGGTCTGTTTATGTGTCGAGAAAGAATAACATGTGATTTGTCGACTTCTCCAAATTTAAGTTGACTTGTTCTACGGGAGTCGACGTTTCTGTTAATGCCTTAGTCAGTACACTGTAAAGAATGATCCATAATAAGAACAGTTGTCACTAACAGAACCTGACCTTTGACCCCCTCCCTCTCCTCAGGTTCTCCACTACCTGGCAGTGCAGAAACCTTCAGACTTTACCCTCCATCTCATTCCCTGTTTACTTCATGCAGCCATTCTGAAGCTGAAAGAAGAGGGTGAGTTTGTTTCTTCTGTAGTTTTTTTTTTATTTAAACGGTGGTTTGGAAAATACTGCACCAGCTGATCACACGTTTACTTTACCTTTAACTACCTGTTAAAAACATCCTGCATGTGTCAGAAACTCTCCACAAAAAAATGTGACACTTCAAAATGAGCTTCCTGCTCCAGTATTTTTTAACATCTGAACACAAACTTCTGCTTCTGTTCGTCTTCAGAGTCTGTGGAAGACATTCCATCAGTGAAAAAGGTCCTCCAGCAAACGGTGTCCCAGGCCAGTAAACTACTGCACCAGCCCAACCATGACTATAAGACTGTAGAGGTC
Organism: Siphamia tubifer; assembly: GCA_020466265.1. Classification (NCBI taxonomy): domain Eukaryota; kingdom Metazoa; phylum Chordata; class Actinopteri; order Kurtiformes; family Apogonidae; genus Siphamia; species Siphamia tubifer. The sequence continues at coordinate 3,228,227 of CM035792.1, read as the reverse complement.
AGACACCCACTGCCCAAACACCACTATCTATCACTGCCATATGAGCCTACACATGTGACTGTTTTTCATGTTGCAGGAGTTCATCCATCAGCTGGTCACCATAGAAACGGTCATCACTCAGGCACGCTCACTGAAGGCCAAGTTCATGGTCGGTGACGGAGAAAAGTGGAACGACACCGAAGACCTGAAGACGTACGTTTGAGTAGAACCAGCCTTCCATGTGCTGTATGCTAGTGGGCGTAGTCACAGAAGGACACGCCCACTTTTCCCTTTAAAAGAAGATCAATTTGAGCCAAATTTAGTGTATTGTACTATATCTGTTAGTACATTTTTGTGTATTTTTTGCCTTTTATTGTATTTTTTATACATTTTACTGTACTTATACAATCTATACTATATATTTAAGCACATTTTTGTGTATTTTTAGTGCATTTTATTCAATTTTTTTGTGTATTATACTATATTTGTTAGTACATTGAGTACATTTCATTCTAATTTTTCTGTAGTTTTGTACATTTGTAGTCTATTTTGCTGTACTATATTTTTTGTACATAATTGTGTATATTCAGTGCATTTTACTGTGTTTTATCATGTATTTTTTTGGTGTATTTAGTTCATTTTATTCTATTTTTAGTACATTTTAGTGTACAGTAATGTATTATATGTTTATTCATACATTATACTCTATTTTAAGTTCATTTTACTTCATGTTTTTAGCTAATTTAATTCTTTATAGGGCATTTTACTCTATAGTGATTTTTTTTTTCTAAATTTGTATGTCATTCGGCTCTATTTATTGGGTATTTTATGACATTTTTAGTGTTGGGTTCTTTCCAGGTTTATTTTAGTTGTATTTGTGTTCTTCCCAGGTTTGTCAGTTCTCTGTTGGAGGAACCAGAGGTGACAGTGTTGGGAGCTGCTCAGGGTCCAGCTGGAACAATTATCCACAGACTGTTCGTTAACTCCCAAAGGGTAACCATAACAACCACTCCTTCAGTAATACAAGGACTTGTGCTGAATGTAGAGTGGCGGGAAAAAAGTTTTCACACCCTTTTAGTTTGACACAAACTGAAATATTATCATGAAATATTTGTATACTTCCAAAACCATGTTTGCATCAGACAAACAAAGATGTGTTTATTATTAGTTAAAAACTAGTGCTGTCGAATGAATAATCACAGGGTTCCGTTGGCTTAGTTTGAATGAATAATTATTAAATATTAATTTACGTTTTTTTTGTGTAAATAGACTCATTAAAGTTGTAAATATATCTGCACTGAACCAGATTAATCTAGACAACGCATTAGCCTCGTGCTAGTATTAACTTCATGCTAGCATTAACCTGGACTGAAGCGTGTCTAGTAAATGTGTAATTGCAAATATTTGTGTGTTTATATTTGTGTTTGTTTTCTTCTTCTGCTCACATAAAGCTGACAGATTTCACCAGTGATGAGGTAATGATTTAAATACATGTGCGAATGTCTGAACCCCCCCTCCCTCCCCCAAATGGGTTAAGGGTTAGTGGTAGAACAACAAACGTTCACGTCAGAGGAGTAGAGGACCCCACCCCCCTTTTAATCTGAACACTAGACGACCCCTAATTTAAATCGAGTTGTTTTGTCGGAGTAAAGGGGGTGTGTCTGAGTTAAGGGGGTGTGGTCTCGCATCTTCTTCTTTAGTGTTGACCCCTGCCTCTCTTTTTGACCCCTCCCCTTCTTGTTTCCATCAGTCCGCTCTCTTGTCTCCACTGGACGAAGACATGGTCAGAGCAGAGGACAGGAGTGCGGGCGGAGCCAACTACACCACGCCCACTTTCCCGCCTCCAGCGGGACGGGAGATTCTTTTCCGAACCTGCATCCCCCAGCCAGCACCGTACTCTAAGCCCCTCCCACAACGCCTCTTCTGCGTGCTGATGAAGGAGGAGTTCCGATTGGCCGGAGCCTTCTCCTCTGACTCCGCCTTCTTTTAGCTCCACCCACATGGATTTGATTTAGGTTTTTTTTTCTGGTAAATGAAAACAAATGTTAAAATCTTCTTTAATGATAAAATAAACAGAGTTAAACTAATAAATGTCAACAAACACATGATGATTTTCCCTCTTTCCTCTTCTTTTTTCAGTTTTTCCTCTTGTCTTCTTTATCGTCATTTTTTTTCTTTTCCTCTTTTACCTTGTTTTTTTTCCCGAATTTTTCTTCCTCTCTCCTCTTCTTTTTTCCTCTTGTTTTTTTCTGTTTTTTTTCTCTTGTCTTCTCCCTCTTTTCTTTTTTCAGTTTTTCCTTGTCTTCTTTTTTCTTTTTCTCTTTTTTCCTGTTTTTCTTCCTCTTTCCTCTTAATTTTTTCCTTTTTCTTTTTTCCCTCTCTTCTTTTCTTTCTGTCATTAAATCATTCCAGGTAAAAACTGATCATATTTTCTAATCCATCAGATTGATATTGATCAGTTTTATATCTGTTTATATTATTAGTAAATGTGTTTTATTTCTAAATATATTCCATGTTTTCTGTTTAATGTATATATTTTATTTTAATCCCCTTCAGCTGTTTCTGTTCAGCTTCTTCATTTACTTTATAAAATAGTTTCAGTCGCAGCTTTAATACTTTTTTTAACAGTTTAATTTTAAAATGTTTTAAACAGAAACAGAATATCCTGTTTCTGAATTTAAATTAAACTATATTGCATTAGTTAAGATAAAACCAGTCCCAAAAAAACCCTGAACATACCTTGATCTGAGACATTTGTCAAAGTTATCGGTAATGAAATGATTAAAACATTTACACTAACTGAAATAAGTGCGAGAATTAAAAGTAAAAAATAAAAAAAAAGAACTGAAACTGTATTGTGTGTTTATTAAACTAAAACTAATTAAAAGAAAAGTTATGGAAAAAATTCTCTTTGTTTTTGTGTTTGTTAATGGAACTACATTTTGGAGAAAAAAAATAGAAAAAAGTGAGAGATATATTTAAATATGAAGAAAATAAAAGAAACATATATATATACATATATATATACATATATATATATATATATATATATATATACATATATATATATATATATATATATATATATATATATATATATATATATATATATACACACACATTCAATTTCTGTTTTCATATCAGGAAGTGTAAAGCAGATAATGGGCCATGTCCACATCTCAGACTCAGAATAGGAAACGAGGAACAAATCCATTTTCAATTTCCAAACAGATCCTTTTCTACAGTTCATTTGTTCATGGATAGGAACTGTGGAAAATAAAAAGTAAAAAAACTGGGGAAAATAGAAAAAAATAATAAAATAAAAACAGGAGCAGTTTTTCATCACTGATTTGTTCCGCCCACGTGCGCTTGGGGCCAGTGTTGTGGAAATGCTTCTGTACAGATATTATTCTACACTTCACTGTGTGGAAGGATATGACATATATAAGAACAATTATTTGAAAAAATAAAAAAAGAATTTTAAAAATAAAAACGTTTTTCCCGAATTTAGGTTCCCATAGTTTCAGAGTTGGTGACCCATGGTGTGACTGTGTGAATATATCAATGTCCCCATAAAGATAGTAATACACACACACACACACACACACACACACACACACACACACAGAGTACAGTGTGTAGTATTAGTGTGGTCAGTAGGGGGCAGTACAGACCCATGAAAGCAGATCCAGGGGATTTTATTATTGAAAAAAAATCTATTTGGATTCAGAAGAAAGAAAGTTAATTTATATCTAATAATAAATAATCATATTTTATTTTGGTAAAGCTAATTCAGCTTTATCATACAAATCATTTGACCTTTTTTAACCATTTAAATGATTTCTATTGATGATGATAATGATGAAAAAAACACAAATCATGAATTAATGACATGATTTAATGGATCAAAAACACTGGTTAGAATGGAACTAATAGAGTAATATAACTACAAAATATATAGAAATTACCAAAAAATCTACAAAAAAATGAAACAAACAACACCTATATTTACAAAAAACACAAACAATTAATCACAGGATTTCTGCTTTAATGTAAAATGTATCCAAACACTGTTTAGAATTAGATAAATGAAATTACAACATGCATATATATATATATATATATACACATACATCTACCAAAGCACCACCTAAAACAATAATAACAAAATGACATGATTTCTGGTCTTAATGAAAGTTTTGAGAATGTTCTGGTCTGGATACTTTTACCCCCCCCCCCCCCCCCAAACAGCTGACTGGATTGATGCCAAAAACCCCAATTAGAACCAAACACACACAGATGGTTGTTTGTCATATATTTCATACTTTACATAGAGAAGAGGCTTTCACTTCACTTCATTTTTGGGGGGGGGGGGTCAGCGTCTGGAAGGATCATCTTAAAAAGGTCAAACAGATCCCAGCACTGTCATAAAAACTACACTCTTCTCTTTGTTTCCTACAGTTTATGAAATAACTAACTGAGCATGTGCAGAAACACAGGGGCGGGCCTTAGCATTAGCAACTAGCATGAGACTCTGTCTAGACATTTGTAAAAATCTTTATTTTCTGTGTCTTATGTCATAGTTTTGTCAAGTTCTGTTTGTGTCACATTATGATTCAGTTTTGTTTTGTTATTTTTCTTACTTCCCAGTGGAGAGAATTTTTCTCCGAGGTTGACAACAGATTTATTTACATATACCACGCCCCCAACTAATTTCATTGGTCAGCCAACTCAATAAGCATCACTGATTATTAACTAAAGCAATACAGAGGATTTAACTATGTCATTTATCAATAATATTCTTATTAATAGTTCAGATATTTAATTGTAGGAACAAAAAACATGTAATTATTTCCACACAAAAAATCAGTTATTTAATTTCAGAATTTAAAAATCCAGTTATTTCATTTTAGTGCAAAAAATATTTAATTCCGCTACAGAAAAATCAGATATTTAATTTAAGTGCAAAAAAAACCTCAAAAATGTAACTTCAGTGGTAAAAATTCAATTCCTAGTATCATTATAAATTGATGAGACGGTTTTATTCCCTCTGTTGTTCAAGTTTTTTCTGTCTGCTGCTGCTTCTTTAAAATTCTACATAAAAACCTGTGGTGTTTGGAGGCAGACGGGGTTTTTCTTTTTCCCCAAAACACATTTGACTGAAGTCTGAGTTTCAGCACAAAAACCGCCTGAAGTTTAACATCTTTTAGTCCCAGAGGAACTGAAACTGTCAAGTGGGCGGAGTCATCAATGTTTAATAACAGGCTGAGGAAGTTTAAAATAGGACACGCCCCCTTCTGCCTCTGCAGCACTTTTACACTGAGCATCAAACAGTTTATAAAGATGTTACATTAGTATGCAAACACAGTCCATGGAACAGCAGAAGAGTGATCCAGGCTTTGACCATCGCCCACTGTCTCTAAGGACACAATCAGAGACAGACTTTCTGGATCTATAAATTACAGGCCACAAAGTATCCAGGATTGAATGAGGACCTTGATTTCAGTGTTTTTCTCTGATTTTACCGTAAATTGGTTTGGGGTCTTTTTGGATGTTTTTCTTACTTTTTGTCCAAATTATAAGATAAAGAGTGAAAATGATTGGATTAAAAAGACAAAATTTTGTGATAAAAAATTTAAATTATGAGATAAAAAATCAACATTGAGATAAAAAGTCAAAATTATGAGCTGAAATCATGAGATAAAATGTCAAAATTGTAAATATGTTCATGCATTAACTATGTTAAAAGTTTAAGAAAAGAAAAGACCCAGTGCAACATTTTTATGGAGTTTAACCCAGAGCCCCCACAGCCCTGAGCACCGGCCCTGGATACATATTCATATACAAGTGTTTTGTTCATATGACAGAATGTTGGATCTAGTCCATGGTACGGTGTCCTCTCACTGTCAAGTGGTGGAGGGGAGGGGGTAACAGTTTTAATATATTCTCATAATTAAAGGAAAATCAAAGAATTAATAATAATAAAAGTGACTGTGAAGGTAAAATGAAATAATATAAAGTCAAAGCGCAGACATCTGTTCCCCCCTTCTGTCCTGAACTAATGAACTGAGCAGTTAGTGTGTGTGTGTGTGTGTGTGTGTGTGTGTGTGTGTGTGTGTGTGTGTGTGTGTGTGTGTATAAGGGGGGGTGACTTTTCTAAAGCCTTTGTCACCTGGACATAAAGAAACTGTTGAAACACAGAAAAAACAAAAAGCAGAGAAAATGAAACCATCTGCTGCTTTAAACAAGAATGTATTTATTATTCATTTATTTGTTGGGACAAAGACACAAAGACAGGATTTAGGAAACTGTGTCTATTTAAAGTCCTGAAGTCATTTCATGTTCATTTTTGTCATACAGTGTTTTTTGAAGGGTGTTGGATTCTAATCTTCTGTATGTTGGTCTCAAAAAATGTCCCATAATGCCTCAAAATACAGAAATCCAATATGGCCGCCACAGTCAGGTCCAAATCTGATGAATGAGTTAAAGTTTATGACTGTAGAAAGAAAATGTAATGAATGTAATGTTCTTTATATGTTTTCATGTATGGAGACTTCAATGACACACTTACATTTAAGATTGAGACTAAAGAAAATGCTGGAAATTTAATGTTTGACTTTCAAACGGTGGCTCTGTCCTTTACACCTGTTAAAACTCTGTAATGAATGAGGGTCAAAGGTCACTAAAAGCATCATGGGTAGCTCCCTCATAGCCAATGGGATGATACGAACAGTACGTACAGTAATGTACAGAGTATTTATGTCTCAGAAGTTTCAGTTTCCTTTCGTAAATAGAATTTTCATTCGTATTCAGATGAAAAAAGGGAAAACAAACCAAAAAAAATACATTTGTTACCTACTTTCCTATCTGCTCATTTGTTTTTTTGTTTTTTTTTGTGTTCTGTTTTGCTTTTTGTATATGTTTAGTACTTCAGTTATTTATTATTGGTATTGTTATTATTGTTATTATTTTTTATTATTATTATATTTTTTGTACTATGCACTATATTACTATAAGATGAATTCAGGTTATTGGGGAAGTGAAGAAGGGGTAGAATTAAATAAGCTTATGCTTCATCCTACTCCTTTTCGGACATGTCATTGTGTATTATTATTATTATTATTATTATTATTGTTGTATTGATTATTGTTGCACTTTGCACATGTTCGAAATAAATCATTCAAATCAAATCAAATCAAATCAAAAATTGAGGTAAAAGTTTTTCGTTACTTAGATTATTCATTAGCTGAGTCTTTCATAAGTAGAGGTACCACTGTATATTTATTTATTTAAAAAAAAACACAACAAAAAGGAGCACCGAACAGGAGAGTCATCAATGGGTCGATCCATGTACAATAATTTTTTTGTAATAATACTTATTTATTGATTTTATTTTTCTCTAGATATTTGAGATACTTTATATTTTTACATTTTAGATATTTGTTCTTACCATGCATGTTTACACTGAACAGGGAGGTGTTGTTATTTCACTGTGTGCGTATAATGCAAAGTACATGTGTATAGTGACAATAAAGGCATTCTATTGTATTGTAAATATGTATTTTAGTGGGGTTTTTCTTCATGATTTATTTATTTGTTTATTTATTATTTTTATTTATTCATTCATTCATTCATTTTTATTTATGTATTTTTCAATTTTCTTTTTTAAAATCTTTTTCAGCTGGTTGAATGTTTATTTATTCCTTGTTTTTTTTACACTGCTTTTAACCTAGGAGTACAATATTTAATTTATTTTGTATTTTGTACTGAGAAATAATAAATAAATAAATAAATTTAATTTTCAAATTTTCATCATTATATTTTATTTTATTTTATTAGAAAAAGAAGATGTGTTAATACACTCACAACTCAATGGCTACTTGATTACAAACCTGGTCCTAATGAAACATGGAAACAAGCGTGTGTGTGTGAGAATATATAAAAATATAAATATTTTAAATATTATAACATATAAAGTTTGTATATGTAAAAACAAAAGTATGAGTAGAGGACAAAACGTTGTGTTTTTCTTCTTTCCTTCCTCAACATGTCAGAGTTTCCTTCTGTTGTGAAAATCACCTTCACCTTCTGCATTCATTTGACTGTTAATGAGAACAAACAAATAAACTAGTATTCACAGAATGTCTAATCTCGCACCTATTTTGTGTCAATGTCAAGTTTCTATGACAACCTGTTCTTGAATTAGAGCCAATAATGTGATTTTGACCTTTCTGATAAATGCGACCTTTTGCAATATTGATAATTTCATATGTATATATATATATATATATGTGTGTGTGTGTGTGTGTGTGTGTGTGTGTATAGTTAATATATATCAGTGTGTGTCATATTATAATATATCAACTATTGATTAAATTATAGCGTGATATGTCTGCCACATGTGACCTTTGACCTCCCTACAAAGTCAAAATCATGTGATAAAAAAGTCAAAATAATGCAATAAAATGTCAAATTAATGTGATAAAATTTCAAAATAATGTGATAAATGGAAACAGTGTGATAGAAGTTAATTTATCCACATGTTACCTTTGACCTCCAGAGATCTCAAAAACTATTGGTCGTAGGTGATAACACCAATTATGAGAATTGTAGCAATCTTCATTCTGCATCATTTGGTACCAATCTGAAAGTTTTGTGACCTTGACCTTTGACCTTTACTCAAATGGATCATTGCATTTGATGCGCATTACCTATATGTATATGCTCATGTAACACACAGAGTGATTTAAATAATATCATTAACCTTTAATCAATTTTGCTTCAGGTCAAAATTATTATTCATTTAAAAACAAAAATGAAAACTGAAAAAAAAAATCGTTATCCGTTTTTTCATTTTGGTTTTGGAAACAAATAATGAAGAAACAACTTGTTTTTTTTTCGTTGTCTTATTTTTGGTTTTTATTTTGAAAAACCAATGAAGGAATGATACACAGATTTATTTTGTTGTCTTATTTTTGTTTTGTTTTTAAAAACCAATGAACAAATAATACAGGGATTTGTTTTGTGGTCCTGTTTTTGGTTTTATTTTGAAAAACCAATGAAGGAATGATACACAGATTAAGGAGACTGACCTTTAACATGATGGAACCAACAGGTGGTGTTTGGTTCCATTTCCATATTTATATTTGTATTTGGACACAGAACACACTGGTCATTTGGACCCCCCTCCATGGGCTGAGTGAAGGTCAGACCCCCCCACCCCCACCCCCCACCTCTCTGAGCTGTCTGAAGGTCAGACAGTGTCCTGAGGGCTGAGCAGTAGAAGGTCATCATCATCATCATCATCATCATCATCATCATCATCCATCCAGATGACAGATGGAAGATGAAGAACAGAGCATGAGCATGTCCCACTAACAAAACTAAAACTATACTCTTCACAAGTGACTGGGTTTTTGGGTGTTAATATGGTAACCGGGGGATCCATGCGAATTGAAAGGGATAGTTGGATATTTTTCACTCCAGAACAGAGGGTCACAGAACTTTCAAATTGGTACCAAACGATGCAGAATGAAGATTTATACAATTCTTATAGTTGGTGTCATCACCTCCGACCAATAGTTTATGAGATCTCTGGAGGTCAAAGGTGACTTCTGGCCAAATTAACTTGTGTAACACTGTTTGCATTTATTTCATTAAATGCAATGACTTTTTTATCTTGTGGTTTATATATATATATATATATATATATATATATATATATATATATATATATATATATATATATATATATATATATATATATATATATATATATATATAATGAAATTATCAATATTGCAAAACATCAAAGGTCAAGGTCGCATTTAGCAGAAAAAAATTGGCTCTAATTCAATGTCAAGTTGTCATAGAAACTGGAGATTGGCACCAAATATGGGTGAGATTAGACATTCTGTGAATACTAGTTCGATTAGTAATTGTTATTGATTGGTGATCGATATGGAAGGTAGCGTGGCTGCATGACCTGATCAGGGAGGGGTTGGTCAAACAGCATTTGGTTTTCCTATCCTTGGATATGCAAAACGCCAAATCAGGATTCTGAATTTGTGTGCGTGAAATAAAATAAAATTGAACTGAACTTTTCTCACTTTTCTCGATGCCACTAGTCTATTTTTGAAGGTAGGAAGTATTCCAGGAGTGTTATTAATCATGCAAACCGCTGTATCCAGCTGCAGCCGTGTATTGTGTTTGTCTTTCCAGTTCAGAAACAACACTTTGGAGCACTCTTTTCACTTTTATTTTTTCAGACACAGGCTGTTCCTACGCTTCCTCCCGCCCGCCCAACACCAACCCTTCCACATGCTACTGGCCTACTTTCCAAACCTTCCATGGTGTTGTTCATCACTGCAAACTTCAGCAGAAGAGTCGGTCTGTGGGGAGAAAATAGCCTCCCCAAGGGACGATGGAAGCATCTGAATCCCAACTGACTGTGAGGAGGAGGAGGAGGAGCAGGAGGAGGAAAGGTCCAACACTGCACATGCACACTAATACTACACACTAGTGAATGTGAGTGATGGGCCATTCACTAGCGTTAGCGTTAGTATTAGGGTTAGTAACTATAACATACTATAGTTTTCTGTCATAAATACTGCAGTAATACTACATATTTCTTGGTCGATGAAATTGGTTTAGGAGCTTCAACTGGGTCTCGAGGTTGGAGGGGAGCATTGAGTCAGAAGCGGCTGTAGTGAGCTGTGGCCATAGGGTAGCCGGGGCGATAAACCCCAAACCTGCTGGTGGACTCCAGAGGTGAGGGGAGCCCTCAGGCTGAAGAAGGAGGGCTACAGGCCATGGCTGTCCTGTGGGTTTCCAGAAGCAGCTGACTGGTACCGGCAGGCCAAGTGGGCTGCAGCTGCAGCTGCAGCGGTCACTAAGGCAAAAACTTTGTTGTGGGAGGAGTTTGGTGAGACCATGGAGGAAGACTACCGATTGGCTCCAAAGAGATTCTGATGAACCTGATACGTTATGTGTGTTATATGTAAAGAACTGGACCCAAATGCAGAACTCAAAGACAGAAATCAGTTTCACAGTTTATTAATAATGTGCGTGGAAAGTGCGCTTCTCTCTTCTTTGTGGTCTGTTACATATGGGTGACTTCTCGTAATGGACGTTAGCTGAAGCACAATGAGATCAGAGGTCAGACGAAAATAGGTCATACACATTAGATTGATAATCAGTCCAAAAGAAAATACAAAACATGTTACCGGGGTGAAGAAAGAGGTCCATAGCCAGGTGATCCGAAGTCCGATGCCGCACAGATGAGGAGCAGGCAGAGGCGGAGTCAAAAGCAGGCTAAAGGTCAAAGCAGGGATGTGAAAACCAGACAGAACCAGAATACAAAAACCAGAGGACAAATAGGGTCAAAGCCAGGAAGTCAAGACAAGATAAATCGTTCATAAATTATAACCAGAGGAAAATAACAAATTCACGCTGTACTGTGAGAAACAAGAGGTATTTATAGAAGAAACAACAGGTGACACGAATGGGTGAGGTGATTACAGGGGTGGAGACAACAGCAGTGACAGGAAGCAAAGTAAGAAAGCATGAACATGAACCCACATTACAAAATAAAAGACCCAAGATTCCAACAATAACAAAAAACACAGAATGACAAACAGAAAATAAGACACAAACAAGACGCAGGAGCCGAGGCTGTTAACAAAACTGTCCGGTGCCTCAGGGGGGGAATCTGCCCACACTGTTTACTGTGTGGGTGTGGAGCTGCAGACCTCAACTGAGGATTCAGTTGGACGGTGGAAGGAATACTTTCAGGGGCTCCTCAATACCACCAACATGCATTTCGGGATGGAAGTAAAGCTGAGACCGAGGGGCAGGTGGACCGATCTCTGGGGCAGAAGTCGCAGAGGTAGTAAAGTCACTCTGCGACAGTGGAGCCCTGAGGATCAATGAAATCTGTCCTGGGTATCACAAGGCTCTGGATGTTGTCAGTGTGTCTTGATTGACACGTCTCTGCAACATTGCATGGACATCGGGGGCAAAGCCACTGGAGTGGCAGACCGGGGTGGTGCTTCCCATCTTTAAGGGGACCAGAGGGTGTGCTCCAACTATCGTGGGATCACACTCCTCAGCCTCCCCGGTAAGGTCTACTCCAGGGTACTGGAAAGGAGGGCACGATCAGTGGTTGAACCTCAGATCGAGGAGGGGCAATGCGGTTTTAATCCCGGACATGGAACAGTGGACCAGCTCTTTACCCTCACTGGGGTGCCGGAGGGGGCATGGGAGTTTGCCCAACCAGTCCACATGTGTTTTGTGGATTTGGAAAAGGCTTACAACCGTTTCCCCGGAGGTATCCTGTGTGTGGGGGGGTTGATCCAGGAGTATGGGGTGGATGGTCTCCTACTGGGAGCCATTCAGTCCCTGTACTAAGGACTGAGAGTCTGGTCCGCATCACTAGTAATAAGTCGGACTGGTTTCCGGTGAGGGTTGGACTCTACCAGGGCTACCCTTTGTCACTGGTTCTGTTCATAACTTTTATAGACAGAATTTCTAGGTGGGGGAGGGGTGGAATTCAGTGGCGGGAGGATCTCGTCTCTGCTTTTTGCGGATGAATGCGTGAAAACACGTTTTATTTTCGTGACCCCAGGAAACCTGCTGGGACTACTTTGGCTTTGACCACAACTGGACCAGCTGCTGAAGACATTCACATTCATCTGAAAAATACTGAACTGTCCCTTAAAGTCTGTAAATAGCTCCATGTTCCACAGATCATCTTCTTTTCCACCCTCTGAGCGACCAGGTTTTACTTTTCAGTGAATAAAGTCTGATGAAAACTGATGAAAACTGATGAAAACTGATGAACGCTTTTACTGTGACACAACGAAGAAGCAGAAAAACCTCCGAACTGAAAAAGAAGAACACACCACCTGTGTGTGTGTGTGGGTGGGGGGTAGTGAAGTTCCCCCCAGGTGTTTTCTCATCCCTCTGTTTTCCTCTTTTTAAGACAATAATCTCACACATCCTGCTTGAATATTTCATGAGGGGAGGAGTCACAGCCATCTGGTTTTTCTGATAAAGAAACAACTGGAGCAAAGTACTGTCTCTGATGACACACTACTACACACTACTACACATTACTACACACTACTACACTATACTACACACTACTACACTATACTACACACTACTACACACTACTACACTATACTACACACTACTACACTATACTACACACTACTACACTATACTACACACTACTACACACTACTACACTATACTACACACTACTACACTATACTACACACTACTACACTATACTACACACTACTACACTATACTACACACTACTACACTATACTACACACTACTACACACTACTACACACTAGTTTGTCCTCCATGTTTCTTTCTTCTGCCTTCCGGGTCATACTGAGCATCAGACGTCATTTCGTCACAGACCTTTTCAGGCTTTCACGGCGCATTGTCACGTGAATTCACCTGAAAACTTAAATATTTTCAATTTGAGCGTTAATGTGTATTTATGGCAAAATGTGCTGCGAGAACATGTCCAATGCGCTGCCCAGGGCAAATGTGTGTCCAAACGTGTCTATGCGTTGACGTATCTAATCTTGATGTGTGAACATTTGTGTTTGGTGTAGCATTAGCATTAGCATTAGCATTAGCATTAGTTTCATTGTGTTTTGTGATTATATGTCTTTTGGAGCAGTGACGTGAGCAGCTGGATTTTTCTCTCTATATTAAATAATTATTTATTCAACTCTACATGGTTACACACACACACACACACACACACTCACACACCTACATTATCATACGTGTGTGAGTGAATATTTAATACCTGACCCTCACTCAGAGCGTCTTCAGTCTTTAATGTTTGTTTACACATCTGTCACCTTCTCCTGTATTCAGGTTGGTCTAATGATGACTTCTGTTACCACACACACACACACACACACACACACACACACACACACACACAGACTCTCATTGGCCTAAAATAAATCCATCTCAGCCAAACTTTTATCCATGTTCATAGGCAAAAGTTACATTAAGTGTAACTAGACTATTATGATAGCACATTAGATTTGCTGCCGCTAGGAGGAGCTAGCGCAGCTATGCTAACTTTTAGCTAGATTTCCCTGAAACTGTTCGACCAATCACGGTGACGTATAGAGTCAGAGGGCGGGCCTAACAAAGTGACGAGTGGAAACAACCATAGAAGAAGTACAACAACTGGGTGTAGATTTCCTTTCATCAAAGATGAGTAAAGAATGTGAGAAAATGTCAGCAATCTTTCAATTATTTTTACAGAAGCAACAACAGACGACAAAAAAACACCAAAAACTCAAAAAGTTAATTTGATTGTAAGATTCACTGAAATGCACTGAAAATACACAAAAATGTAATAACAAATACACTAAAATGAATGCATACAGTAAAGTACACTAAATTGCGCAAAACGTACATTATAAAACATGAAAACCCCCCACTAAAACTACACAAAAATGACATGAAAATGCACTAAAATGCAATACAATGTACAATAAATATAGTAAAATACACTAAATTGCACTAAAATTACATTGTAATACGCTAAAAAATACATTAAAATACACAAAAAACACACTACAAATACTGTAATACACAAAATGGACTAAAAAAAACACACTAAAATGCACGAAAAACACATTTTAATTTACATGCACTAAAAATCCACTAAAATACAAAAATAATATGAAAATGCACAAAAAAATCCACTAAAATGCCCTATATATATATATATATATATATATATAGTTAAATACACATAAAACCCCACTAAGAACACAAAAAATAATAGAAATCACTTACTGTGAACATACCAATGGCATTAGCCTAGTGCTAGCAGAAACCCAGACTAGGATTAAAGGTTAATGTCATATTATTTATATATATATATATATATATATATATATATATATATATATATATATATATATATATATATATATATATATATATATATATATACACATATACATATACATATATATATATATATATATATATATATATATATATATATATATATATACACATATACATATACATATATATATATATATATATATATATATATATATATATATATATATATATATATATACAATGTAAAAGACTTTATATTAGTTGAGTGTTTTTGTGTGTAAAAGGTGTTAGCGGGTGCTAGCAGGTGCTAGCATCAGATGTGAAGGTTATGCTCAGACTCAGTGTAGATAATGAAAGCGTCTCACAGGAACACTGCTCTGCTCCGGCCTACATTCACTCACACACAAAATCTTTTTCTGTCGACTTCTGTCTGGAGAAATCACTGCCTTTTAGAAAATGGTGTCTTCGTTTCCCTGGAGACACTGGGACGTTATACATGTCCCCAATGATTTTCACTTTGTTCTGAAGTCACTGTCGCCTGTTGAATTTCATTTACCACGTCTGTCCTGTGCACGTAAGCCAAGCAACGCCCCAAAAGGACGACACGCTAACAAACACCCAAAGTAGATCATATATAAAACATAATCCTGTTTCAGTTATAACTATGGATAAATAATTTAATAAATAGAAAAAGAACTATTGATAATATCAGTTAAAACTGGTTTTAAAAGTAATTTGGTTCAAACATTGTGAATCTTCCACTGAACAAATAAAATAACGCTGTATGAAATTCATGGTTTTATTTTATTTTTCTACAACTGTGTAATAAACTGTTCTAATTCTGGGGTTAGTCTGTGACTTTTCCTTCCTTTAGTTTCTCCATATTTAAATAAGAAATATGGGTCGTGTTTGAGGGTCGATGTCGCTGTGGGCGTTAGTTTGTTGATTCCTATGGTTGATTGGCTCGAGCTGCTGCTTTGTAATTATGATAAAAATAAAGTCAAACATCACATGTAGTATCTGCTCTAACATGTTGTGAAGGTCAGAGTTAGTGTAGAATAAACAGCTTTTTGTGCTCGTCCTATATTCTATTGTTTTACATATAAATGCATGGACGGAGGTTTTTGTCCCATCTCCCCCTCCCCCTCCCCCCTCCCCCCCCCCCCCCCTCCCCCCCCCTCCTCCCCCTGCTCCTGTAGCATTGACGACACATAGATTTCACGTTGACGTTGCACATATTTCACATTAACGATGCAGATATTTCACATTTTTCATTCCAAATAAATAATTCTGAATTTTTAAAAATGTAAACGTAGCCATTAGATAATTTTTTACAGTGTTTTTCCTGCAGTTTTTTTTTGTGCTCGTCCTATATTCTATTGTTTTACATATATTTTACATATAAATGCATGTACGGAGGTTTTTGTCCCATTTCTTCCTGCCCCCCCCCTCCTCTAACCCTCTTTCCTGTAGCACATCTGTGCCCAAACAGCCGTGGTGTAAAAAGCCTTCGCCTAAAGCCAAACAATAGCTGCCCTACATGGTGAGAAATGTGACAAACACAAGCATCCTCTGTTTACTGTTGTTTACTGTTGTTTACTGTTGTTTATGCAGAAACAGATGAATTTTCCAAAAACGAACGGGACGAGCATGAATGATTGAAGGCACATGGAGAGAGAGGAGGAATTTATCTGTGGCGAACAAACCTGCTGATTAGCATAAACCAAGAGAACAAAAGAAAGAAGAGGAAAGAAAGGAAAGAAATATAAGGAAGAAAGAAAAGAGAAAAAAGAAAGAATAAAAGAGGAGGAAAAAGAAAAGAAGAGAAATAAAAGAATGAAGGAAAGAAGAAAATGATCCACACACATACACACACACACACACACACACACACACAGGAGGTTGGTGGTTTTCTGGCTTCATGGAAATTACAGATCATTTGCATCAGGTGACCTCCAGCAGAGTGTGTGTGTGTGTTTATATATGTGTGTGTATATGTGTGTGTGTGTGTGTGTGTGTGTGTGTGTGTGTCTGTGTGTATGTGTGTATATATGTGTGTGTGTGTCTGTGTGCATATATGTGTGTGTGTATGTGTGTATATATGTGTGTGTGTGTCTGTGTGTATGTGTGTATATATGTGTGTGTGTGTCTGTGTGTATGTGTGTATATATGTGTGTGTGTGTGTGTGTATATATGTGTGTGTGTATGTGTGTATATATGTGTGTGTGTATGTGTGTATATATGTGTGTGTATGTGTGTATATATGTGTGTGTGTATGTGTGTATATATGTGTGTGTGTGTGTGTATATATGTGTGTGTGTATGTGTGTATATATGTGTGTGTGTATGTGTGTATATATGTGAGTGTGTATGTGTGTATATATGTGTGTGTGTATGTGTGTATATATGTGTGTGTGTGTTGACAGACGACTGTGACTCCACCCACTCATTTGCGTCCTCAGTGAAAACACTAGTGTGTGTTTTGTTTGTCCCCACCAGTCCTCAACCCTAACCTGGGACAGAACAAATGTTCAGGGAAAATCACCTCTTTCTTGATTTAATTTAATTTAATTTAATTTAATTCAGTCTTAGTAAATGTTCTGTGTCGGTCGTTTCAACTAGAATAAAACAGAAATACTTTAATATTCCTACAGTTGTTAAATAGTTTTAGAACAGCACCTGCATTCACATAATAACTTAAATAAACTAAAGGTATCAAACATAAGGCCCAGGTGCCAAATCCAGGCCGCCAAAGGGTCCGATTTAGGCCTTAGGATGAATGACACTGAAGTCGAGGTCTGCACAGGACACAATTATTCTGATGTGAGTTAAAACGTGGCGTACAGAAGACCTCTGACCTGGGGTCGCTCTGGGTGTGAGTTCTTCTGATCGAGACTCAACTCAGCTGGTGGATGTTGGTAATGGTCCCTGTCACACTGTGGTCCAGTCTTCTGGGAGTGGGGTTGTTTGGGAATGTAGCAGCGGGTGGTAAACTAAGGCCTCGTCCCATTTGTCCCTCTTAAAACTTCCACTTGGTTTTAAGTGCCCCTAAAAAGTAAATTCCACTCATCAAGGGGAAATAATTCCCCCTGAAAATGGGACACCACTCGCCAAGTGAACGTAACAAACGTGCTCACGTCACACGCTGACAAGTCTACCCCGCCAAATATGAAACCACCCCTCCGCGAGACTGACAGCAGCTGACTACTATTTACACGGAGGACAAATGGCGGTCCCAGCTGTGTTACCTGTTGTGTTGGTTCTGTTTATTTACCTTCGGGATGAGCAGAGAAGAAATGCGGCAAACAGAAGACGCATTCGCCGTCTACTTTGCCTTTCAGTCTTGTCTCAGGTATGTTGATTTATTTAAATATTTTGATGTTTTTTTTCTTCAATAGTTGGCGATTTATAACATTAACGTTAGCATTACCGCTAGCTTGACAAGGTAACATTACCGGCCATAGCCTCTGTGTGGTAAACTCACTGAAATTCGCAGTGCATCATGGGTAATTTCATCTTCCACTCAAAACGAAGTCCGCAACCAACCTCACTACATTTTGAGGGTTGATTTTAAGGGCAAAATCGCACTCCCACTTGCTCCCCTCGGTAATGGGACACCCTACCCCTACACATGAACGCGCAAAATCTAGGGTTAGGGGAAATTTTAGGGTTAGGGGGAGAAATGGGACAGGGCCTAAGGCTAAACACCGATAGTCAGCCAGTAGACTAACCTGAAGGGAGTCCGTCACAGTCCTTCCAGGGGATTTGACCTCAGCTGTTTACAGGGTCGGCAGGTGTCTCTCTGCACCTTAACAGAATTCATAATTTCTCAAAACTTCATATATGATACATTTCACTTTAGCCAATCACATACTCTGACCCGGGTCAAATTTAGTAATCACCAAGAGGTAAAACAGAAGAGCTCTTCTCTTATTTTACCGATTGGTGAGTGGACCTTTTCCTCCCAAATTCAGTGTTATTTATAAATATTCATTCATTGGAAGGCCTTATTGGGATCACCAAGTAGTGTCTGAGCAGCATGACCTTGTGGTAAGATTCAAAGGTTCTTACCTGGTACCTGTGGTGTATCAGCCAATGCCCAGCGATCACGGACTGCTTTGTCCAATCACGTCAGGGTCACCAAATGTTGTGGATTTTCATCATGGATCAGGGATGTCACCACCAGAAGTTGAGTAGGAAAAGACTCAGTTTATTTCGACATGTGTCTTTTATAGTCCATTTTCAGATCCCAGTTACCCACACTAAACCTGCTCTAACCAGTTCCTTGACGTCGTCTGACGTCAGGGCTTGATGTCGTCTTCTAGTAGAATCACAAGAACAGAACATTCACTCCCAGTCCTTGACATATTTGACACACACATAGTTTGAGCTGTGAGACCATCTCTACCATAAATATATGTGTCTTTATATCTTTACATACATATAAGTATATATATTTCCTTCACTTGGTTCTGGGAGGAACCCCTCGCAAGACCTCTGCCCATCTCATGTATATATGATAGTCAAAATTAATCATTTATAGCTTTTATTTTAAACATATTTTTATTTTGCGGGACTGTCCCACACACATTATGTTTTTTAGGAGTTAGTGACATTATGTAACAGCTTCTAACTTCTCTAAAATAACGTGTTGTTTCTACGAGTAAAGGTTGAAATGTGTGTGATCTCACTCACACACACGCACACACACACACACACACAGAGTTGTAAATGAAGCCAAGGTCACACATCTGTTTGAATATGTGTCAAAGTAAAGACCAGTTCACAGCTCATCAACGTGTGTGTGTGTGTGTGTGTTTTGTCAATGAAAGCTCAACTGACAGGTGGGGGGGTATGTGTTCCCTCTAGGCCTAAAGTCATCTACTTACCGTCAGGACTCTAATGGATCCAGTGACAGGTCCTGTCCCCCCCCCCACACACACACACACACCTGTCCCCCATCCAGTTGTTGTGCAGATCACATCAACACCCCACATGGACCGAAATAACCAATACTATATATATATATATATATATATATATATATATATATATATATATATATATATATATATATATATATATATATATATATATATATCCTATATATGTCCTACACCTACAAAATGTTATTAGATTTTGTAGGTTTCTAACTAAATGTAGCTGAAGAACGTGAGTGTTTTTAATAAAGCATGTTCAGTTCAGGTGATAATAACTGATGACCCTGTGAAATTAATTAAACCACAGTTTATCATAATGGAGAGAGAGAGAGAGAGAGCGAGAGAGAGAGGGTGAAGCAGCAGTGTGGTGTCAATGCCAGTGAAAATGAGGCTGTAGGGCACAGGCACACACACACACACACACACACACACAGAACGCATGCAGAACTTATTAAATTAGCATTGGTCTCCATGGGAAGCACAATAATTGTCCTCCATGTCATTAAATTTGGCCTGATTTTGGTTGCACACACACACACACACACACACACACACACACACACACATACACACAGTGACCTGATGATAACTCACTGAACAGTGTCATATTGCAGAAGCAGAACCATATTAAAACTCAATCACTATTAAAACTAAAAATGTTCCATTGTTCTTCTCACTGCCATCTGAACATATGGAGCCGTTATGATGTCATCATTTCATTAACCTAATAAACTAGTATTCAGACAATGTCTAACCTCATCCCTATTTTGTGCCAATCTCAAGTTTCTATGACAACCTGTTCTTGAATTAGAGCCAATAATTTGAGTTTGACCTTTCTGCTAAATGCGAGCTTGACCTTTGACCTTTTGCAATATTGATAATTTGGTTACATGTATATATGCGTCAGTGTGTGAAATATGATAATATATCGAATATTGATTAAGTTATAGCATGATATATCTATGTTTGACACAAACAGTGTTACACAAGTTAATTTGGCCACATGTCACCTTTGACCTCCATAAAAAGTCAAAATAATGTGATTAAATGACAAAATCACACAGTAAAAAGACAAAAGGATAGTGCCATCAGGTCCTCACAGCTGTGATGTCTTGCTATCAACAAAAGGGAGTCGTTCAATAGATCATAAAATCAGAATTGAAATCCATTGAGAATTGAGGGAGAAGAGATTTTAGTGAATTGTTCACGACGACGGACGAAGCGCGATGGCAATAGCTCATTGTGACTTCATCTGGATGAACTAATCACAAAATAAAAGTCCAAATAATTTGATAAAAATCTAAAATAATGTGATAAACACAGTGTTACAGAAGTTAATTTTGTGACATGTCACCTTTGACCTCCATAAAAAGTTAAAATCACATGATAAGACGGAATAAGAAAGAGATGAGCGACAGTCCGATTATGATTATGAGGAGATAAAAGACTGTATGACAGTGACATGTGACATCACAGACCGTTTAAATTAATCACACAGTTTAAATTAATTATTGATTACGTTGATTAAGTAAGAAGGGGGTCTGGGGGCGAGGAGTAATTAGGATAACATTTAAATACACTGATAATTAGGTTAAGATCAGAGCAGGGAGTTGATGAAGAGGATGATGAAGAGGATGATGAAGAGGATGTAAGTACTGAAGGTCGGGGGGGTTATCTCATAATTTTGACTTTTTATCTAATAATTTTGACTTCACTTAATCCATTTTATATATGCGCCTTATATATGAATAAACTAAAAAATAACCCATTCATTGACAGTGCACCTTATAGTGTGGAAAATATGGGACGTCCAGTCCAGGCTTTGAAATGAAAGTTTAAGTTCACTTTATTATGAAGTATGTTCATTTAAAAGCTCCTGTTTGTGTTGTGTGCAGATAAATGGAGCAGTTTACGTCCCAAAGTCTGGTTACCTCTGTCTGTCTGCCTGTCTGTCTGTCTGTCTGTCTGCCTGTCTGCCTGTCTGCCTGTCTGCCTGTCTGTCTGTCTGTCTGCCTGTCTGTCTGCCTGTCTGTCTGTCTGTCTGTCTGTCTGCCTGCCTGTCTGTCTGCCTGTCTGTCTACCTGTCTGTCTGCCTGTCTGCCTGTCTGCCTGTCTGTCTGTCTGTCTGCCTGCCTGCCTGCCTGTCTGTCTGTCTGTCTGTCTGCCTGTCTATCTGTCTGTCTGCCTGTCTGCCTGTCAGCAAGATAACTCAAAATGGTTGGTTGGTAATGGGGAGATCTGGAAATGACTAGATTTTAGTGGTGATCGAGGGGGGGTCTACCTTGGTGCTCTCAGAGTGCTTTTATAGTTAATCTCATAATTTTGGCTTTTTATGTCATGATTTTTTAAATAAGTAAATGATGGTGATGGGGGGGGGCTCTCAGAGTGCTTTTCTAGTTCAAATATATTCCTGCTGAATAAATCTGAACTGACTCACATATGATGTGCTTTTTTGGGGGGGAATATGGCTCCTGATATGATCTGTAGGCATCATTATTCATCTTTTCCACCTGGTCTGGTGTTAAAAAAACCCAAGCGAAAAATCTGGAATATGAAAGAATTGCAATTTAAATCCAATCTGCACCCAAAAAAAATCATAAAAGAATCAAATCGGCATAAAAGCATCTCGTCCCAGCCCTACTTTACACACTGCCTTTGGGTACAGAGAGCATCCCAATTCTTTTTATTCCAGCAGCAAATCAAGTTTATTCACAAGAGTTTTCTAAAGAAACAAACAAAGAGATGAGGGACAGTCCGATAATGATTATGAGGAGATAAAAGACTGTATGAATGTGATGTGTGACATCACAGACAGAGGGGAAACACACGCTAACGTTAATTAGCATTGCTAATTAGTGACAATTCAACAATAATTAAATGAAAAAGTGACATTTAAATTAATTATTGATTACGTTGATTAACTAAGAAGGGGGTTTGGAGGCGGGGGGCAATTAGAGTAAATTTTAAATACAATATTTAATTTAATTACAATAATTAGGTTAAGATCAGAGCAGGGAGTTGATGAAGAGGATGATGAAGATGATGTAAGGAATGAAGGTCGGGGGGAGGGGGTCCCCACTCATTCCCCGTGGGTTTGTTGGGCCTTTTTTGAGATAGTTGAGGCCTAAAATGTCTGATGCTACATGAGCTATTCTGAAAAATTGTGATGAAAGTTGTGTTGCTTTTTAAGCTTTTGGGGGCGGTGGTCATAGACACATATATGTAAACGCCTCATAGACTGTCCACATATATCATCATTTTGACTTTTTTACAAAGGACAGAGGACAGGAAAGAGCTACTGCTGAATCTCAAAGTGTAATTATTGACTCAATTTTAAAGCGATTGTCAAAGTGATGTTTTAAAAACGTCACAGCTGTAGCTACTGCACAAAAGGTTCTGGTTTTTCCACTGCCTCCCTCTGAATCCACAGAGTTATTTACAGGATGAAGCAACATGTGCGCGACCACAAGTTCACATTTGACCACTGAAATGATGCACTAGTACCAATAGGTGCATTTGGAAGGGAACGCTTTAAAAAAAATGATGCGATAGTACCAATGCAAATAAAATATTAAAAAAAGTTTGTTTAAGGAGCGCTACCTGGACTCAAAATAAGTAATAATAATAAGAGGTGTTCTATTGGATAGGAAAAAACAGCAAAAAGAAAGAAAAATTCCAAGGCACTCTCTTAAAAATGAAGAATGAAAAGCCTTTATTAAACTGGCTTGGTTACAAAAACCTATAAAATCATATAAAAACATATAAAAACCCCAACGCGTTTCGGCATAATAGCCTTCACTTCAGTTCTCACAAGTTCAAACATCTAGTCCCAGCTAGTGTAGTGAACCTATAAGAATTTGTCTGACACAATAAACAATACTAACAAACTAAGAGACACAGCCTGTCCCACAATATACCGAGACCATATATTATCATGCCATGACAGTTCTGCAGAATCTGTATTCAAATGTTAACATCAAACTTCTGACAATAACACTGATATGATGGATAATACAACCAGGCTATTATGCCGAAACGCGTTGGGGTTTTTATAGGTTTTTGTAACCAAGCCAGTTTAATAAAGGCTTTTTATTCTTCACTTTTAAGAGAGTGCCTTGGAATTTTTCTTTCCTTTTGCAAATAAAATATTACCTGGATGAAAAAAATGCAGCAGAAAAAAAAGTACCCTTTCAAATGCAGCTGTTGGTACTAGTGCATCATGGGTAAGGGTTAGGGTACTGTAAGATAAACAGGAAAAGGCAGAAGGAACAGATCAAAGCGTCACAAATGACTGGTCACATTTTGTGGGAAATATATTGGTTAAAATGACAACATCTTCATACAGTGATTGGCTGGATTTGTGTTGAAGTTCCATCCTGGGGGGGGGTCTGCCTTCAGTTAATGTATGTTCAGTAGTTCCTGCTCTATTGTCTCTGTGACACTAAATAAATATACACTTTTGAAGTTAGATCTGTTTCTTTTTCTTCTCAGTAACATAAAATAAAATAAGTCATTGCAGTTAAATTGTCCATTTGTATTGAATCAAACTGAACTGAATTGTATTTAATCTATTAATGTTTATGAATTACCCTGAAATGGATCATAGTCTGTGAATCGAGGTTCGAATCAGATCGTTGTGTGAGTGAAAGATTCTATCTATCTGTCCGTCCGTCTGTCAGATTAATATATTATAATAAAATCTAATTATTATTAATAACAATTTTAATATTTTTACTCCAGTTTCTCTCTCTTTAAAAAGCTGATCTCTTTTTCTTTTTCTGTCTTCCATTTGTCCTCTGACTATTGGAACTTCTTTAATTTGCTCTAGTTCTTTCTGGGGTGGGGTGTGGGGGGTGTGTGTGGGGGGGGTGATTTTCCCTTGTAATTGAGCTACATTACACATCTATTCCCTATTCTCTACCCATCTGCCCCCCACCCCTCCTCTTCATAAACCTATATATATGCATAAATATTTAACTTTCATTAAAGGACAGTTTTATTATATCAGTATTTAAATGGTAGGTTTGTACTAAAACAGACAGAACTGAAATGTTATTAAAGTCATTGTTTACATTTACTTCACAGATTTTGAATAAAATAAAACTAATGGGGAAGATTAACCATAAAAGTAAAAATAATAATAATAATAATTAAGCTCTTTCTCTGACTTCTTTTTGTAAAAGATTTTAAAACAATGACAAAGAAGAAATAAAAACTAAAATATAAGTCATACAACAAATATAGAATAAAACGAAAGAATAACTACTCAACATTTAGAAGTACAATGCATATGCGCACAGACACACACAAATATATATATATATATATATATATATATATATATATATATATATATATATATATATATATATATATATATATATATATATATATATTCTGTGCAGGATCTTAGCTGTTCCTAACAATGTTCTCTTTTGGACACAGATCTCTGATGTTGTTCCTGGTATCTGCTGGAGACATTGTCCCAGCTTGGGGGTCACTGCCCCTAGTGCCCCCATCACTACTGGTACCACTGTTGCCTTCACACTCCACATTTTCTCTAACTCCTCTTTCAGCCCTTGGTATTTCTCTTCTCTTCTCATGTTCTTTCTTTCTCATGTTGCTATCACTGGGGACTGCTACATCTATCACCACCACTGTCTTCTCATGTTTATCCACCACCACTATGTCAGGCTGATTGGCCATCACCATCTTGTCAGTCTGGATCTGGAAGTCCCACAGGTTCTTGGCCTGTTTGTTCTCTGTCACCTTTGGGGGGTTCTCCCATCTTGACCCTTGACCTCCAGTCCATACTCTTTACAGATGTTCCTGTACAGTATGTCCTCTACCTGGTTATGCCTCTCCATGTATGCCTTACCTGCCACCATCTTACACCTGCTGTGATGTGCTGGACTGTTTCAGGGGCTTCTCTACACAACCTACACCTGGGGTCCTGTCTGATGTGGTAGACCCCGGCCTCTATTGCTTGTTCTTGTGCAGCCATGAGTAGTGTCTCTGTGCTGTCCTTTAGTCCAGCCTTTTCCAGACACTAGTATGTCTTTTCCATATCAGACACTTCCTCCTTTTGCCGATGGTACACGCCATGCAAGGGTTTGTCCTTCCATGATAGCCCCTCTGGTTCCTCAACTTTACTGGGCTTTTGTTGCCTGAGGCATTCACTTAGTAGTTGGTCATTGGGGGCCATTTTCTTGATGAATTCCTGGAGGTTCGCTGTTTCCTCCTGGACAGTAGTTCTGACACTATATATATATATATATATATATATATATATATATATATATATATATATATATATATATATATATATATATATATATATATATATATATATATGTATGTATACTGGGTGTGATTTGCACCCCCCTCTCGGGTTTTGGACATCAGGTCCGTTAGGGTCCACTGAGCTCAGCTCTGTGGGGTCTCTGGGAGACCCTCTGACTCGCACTTGCATTAGACTCCTGTGTTTCCAGATGGGTCATGTGGGTTGCCCCCCGCCCCCGCCCCACTGCAGACCACCATGAAGTATCAGTATTATTTTAATTTTAGGGTGTAGTTACTCACTGTGTCAGTAGATGGAGCTGTTGGTCTGAGCTAAACCTGAACCTGCAGTGACTGAAGGTCAGGGTTCAAACACAGTAAACACCCACAAACACAAATATACACATTAAATACACAGTAAATACACAATAAATACACAGTAAATACACAATAAATACACAATAAATACACAGTAAATACACAATAAATACACAGCAAATACACAGTAAACACAGTAAATACACAGTAAACACAGTAAATACACAGTAAACACAGTAAATACACAGTAAATACACAGTAAATACACAGTAAATACACAGTAAACACACAGTAAATACACAGTAAACACACAGTAAATACACAGTAAACACACAGTAAATACACAGTAAACACACAGTAAATACACAAATGTAAAATAAAAAAAATAATACCGTTTTTTTCTGGCGTGTGTTCACACATGAATCCTCTTTTACGTCCCCAAACTGTCAGTAAAGTTGAGTTATTTTCAGAAAAGGGAACATAATAAAAGCTGCTTCTTCTCTGTGTCATTAATTACTGCTCAATAATTAATCACCATGAAAATTTATACTTGCACTTCCTGAAGCGCTTTGTGCCATTTAGGAGTTTTTTTATTTGTAATTTTTTTACATTATTGTCTTGTTGTGAGTGTCCTGATATTAAAGACACAATAAATATACACACTGTAAAAAAAAGATTTTCTATGGAAACTATGGAAATAACTTACAGTTTAATTAACAGTAATAATTACCAGTGAAATATACCATAACTGGTTACATTTTAACTACTGTATTTTTCAGGTGCACTTAAAAGACTTAATTCTCACTTCTTAACTCTGTCATGATTTTGACTTTTTTCAAAATTTATTCAATGTTTTATTTTTTCAGTTTAGTGTTATGTTATAATTGTTCAAATTAGTGACATGTTATTCAAAACATGCGATAAAATCTACTCGACCAAAATGACTACACATCATTACCTCAACTTTATTAAGTAAATTCTATAGGTTTGTTTTACAGTTCAGAAGAAAAACACACACACACACACACACACACACATATATATATATATATATATATATATATATATATATATATATTCTAAAGCAGGGGTTCTCAAACTTTTTTGGCCCAGGTCCCCCTTGGAGGGGTGAAATTTTTCCATGTCCCCCCTCATCTGAAAATGATAAAAAATCACTTCAACAATGATTATTATGAAACAATGATAACCTTTTTTAATAGTGCTTTTGTGCAAACCAGCCACATTTTCAGGTATTATAATATAAATGAACACTTCAGAAACAACAATTTTAAATAATTTTAAAATAATAAACGGAACAAAAGACACACAAAACCGTGTGTGTGTGTGTGTGTGTGTGTGTGTGTGTGTGTGTGTGTGTGACAGACAGACAGACAGACAGACAGACAGAGACTTAATGAGAGGGATGATCTTGTCAAACTCAATATAACTATCAATGTACTTTCTCTTTTTAGGGTTAGGGCGTTTGTTTTTGTCATTGTCATTTTCATTGTCATTTCTTTTACCACTTCTTGAGGAACTTGGCGGACACAAAAATCGATCCATGTTCGCTGCAGGGTGGCTAAAAATAGCCTGTGACTCGCTCCGTCTCAATTTAGTCAAGCTGGCGTCAAACAGCGCTGTTACTTCCGCCCGCTCGCTACAAAATAAAACTTCCGCATTTCAAAATAAAACAGCAAAAAAACAAAAACAAAACAAAAAACCTTGAATAATTTCACGTACCCCCTGGACATGCGCCACGTCCCCCTAGGGGTCCGCGGACCCCAGTTTGAGAACCGTGGTTCTAAAGTACATGGATCTGTGTATCATTCATTTTTCAAAATAAAACCAAAAATAAGACAATGAAATAACACGTCCTTCATTATTTTGTCACTCCATCCCGTCCCACTGCCCGTCTTCACACTTATGAGGACCAGAGCCTTCAGCTGCTCTGACCCTTGACCTCTGTAGCTCTGCCACCCTGTCTCTTCAGACTTACTGCTCCACATGGTCTCTCCTCCTCCTTTAGTATATTTATATTTTTTATCTTGCTACAGTCCTGTCAGATTTCTCATTATTTATTTATTGTTATTTTATTTTATTTTGTTATATGATAGTGCAGGTCTCCCTTGAAGAACAAAATCATTGATCTCAATGGGACACACCTGGGTAAATAAAGGTAAAAAAAAAAAAAAACGTATTATCTTGCTACATCTTTGTACAGCGACCTTGGGTGTCTTGAAAGGTGCTTTTAAATAAAATGTATTATTATTATTATTATTATTATAATTTCCAAAACCAAAATAAGAAAACGGATAAAGATGCGTTTCCCACTTTTTTTCCTCTGTTATTCATACAAACACAAAAAGGAAAACTGAAAAACTGCATCGTTATCTGTTTTTTCATTTTGGTTTTAGAAACAAATTATGAAGAAACGACTTGTTGTTTTTTTTCATTGTCTTATTTTGAAAAAGGAATGAACGAATGATACACAGATTATACAGGAACAGAAGTGGAACAGAAGTGGAACGTGAAAACAACTGTTGTACCAGTGGTGGGTGGGGCAGTCGTCATGGTAACGAGGTCAGCCATATGAAAAATATTAGCATCAGGGTGAAGATTAGAAGTGCTACAGAAAACAGAGTTTATGGGATGTCTAAGGATCTGACGTATAGAGCGACTGAGGCCTAAGAAGAAGAGGAGGAAGAGGAAAAAGAAAATCAAAAATATAGAGAAGGAAATTGTGAAAAATAATATTTATACAAAATAAAAAAGTGCACAGATGCCTAAATTAAAGAAACAACAAATAAACAGAAGGAAAATAAAGAAGAAAATCCTCCTGTTTTCTTCTTCCTCCTTCACCTCTTCTTCCTCTTCATCCTCCTCTTCTTCTTCTTTTTCCTAATTTTTTTTCTTCCTCCTCTTGCTTTTTTTTCTTCCTCCTCCTTCACCTTTTCTTTATTATCTTCCTTTTTTTCTCCTCCTCCTCTTTCTCCTTCCCATCTCCTCTTCTCCCCTCCTTTTCTCCCTCCTCTTCCTTTTTTCTCTTTCCTCTTCATCCTCCTCCTCTTCTTCTTCTTTTTCCTAATTTTTTTTCTTCCTCTTGGTTTTTTTCTCCTCCTCCTTCACCTTTTCTTTATTATCTTCCTTTTTTCTCCTCCTCCTCTTTCTCCTTCCCATCTCCTCTTCTCCCCTCCTTTTCTTCCTCCTCTTCCTTTTTTCTCCTTCCCTTCTCTTTCCTCCTCCTCTCATGTGACAGTGTCTTTATACTAACCCCAGGAAGGAAACAAAAACACATGTCAACAGGTGACTGCACACAGGCGCGCGCACACGCACACACAGAAGAATTGGGTTCAGAACATAGTGGGTTAACAGGGATAAACGTCTATCCCTTAGTTTTTAAGAAGGGGGGCGTGACAGACAGGACAGTCGTCCAATCAGCAGCCAGTTCTCACAGTAACGGGGGCAGAAAGAGGGCGGGGCCAGCGGACAGGGGAAAAAAGGAAAACAGAAGAATGAACAGCATCAGTGAGAGAGAAGAAGAGACCGCAGTGAGGAGGTGCCAAACGGAACCGACACCGAACCATGAGCACGAGCACCGAGCCGTGAATGTACGCACGCGCAGGACGGATAGCATGCGGCTGTTATTTTTCCTCCTGTATGAATTATTTTGATGTGTTTTTTTTTTACTCCTCCGTTAACTCCGCTCCATCACCCTCTCCTGTGGTTCCGTCACTAACGTTCATTGGAATGTGCGCAAAAAAAGAAAAGCTGCTTCAGAGCGCATCATCCACACGGTTTTTGCTGCTGCCGGGACCCACGGAAGGCGCCTTTAACGGGCTAGAGAGCACACGCCACCGGAACATTTACCGGGAATGATTTTAACAAATAATAATAAATAAAAGAAAATGTTTGCGCAATTTTTGAGAGTTTTACGCATTTTGGAGAGTTTTTCCACATGAGTCACGTACGTGTAAATGTCAATCTGCTGCTGCTGGAACCCACGGAAGGTGCTTTTATACGGTACCAGAACATACACGGTACCGGATCCTTTACTGGGACTGTTTGTTTTTATGATAAAAGCTGACACTGGAAAACATGTGCGCGACTTTGTAGTTGTACGCATTTTGGAGACTTTTTTTCCTCTCATAGGATCTGAAACGGGTGACGTACGTGTTAATGTAAATCTGCTGCTACTGGAACCCACGGAACGACTGTAGAACACACACGGTACCGGGACTTTTAACAGACAGGACAGTTTTGAATAAAAGCCCACATTCTGGAAAAACCTTTGCGTAATTTTGGAGACTTTTTTGTTTTTAAATGGATGATGTGTGTAAATGTGTACTGCTGCTGGAGCCCACGGAAGGCGTGTTTGTACTGACTCAGGGTACCGGGATTTTTAACGGACAGGTCTGTTTAAAACAAAACGAACCTCAGGAAAACCATATCGCAATTTTGGAGACTTTTCTCAAATGGATGACATGCGTGTTAAATGTCAATCTGCTGCTGCTGGAACCCACAGAAGGTGCGTTTAAACGGCACTAAAACACACACGGTACCGGGACATTTAACGTTCGGGACTGTTTCTAATAAAAACCCACACTATGGCTTTGGTTTTGGAACGTCCGTGTGCAATTTTGGACTTTTACACATTTTGGAGACTTGGGTGACGTACGCGTAAATGTAAATCTGGCGCTGGAACCCACGGAAGGTGCGTTTAAGAAGCACTAAAACACACACGGTACCGGGAGTTTTAACGGATGGGACTGTTTTGTAACGTCTGTGCGTAATTTTAGAGTTTTACGCATTTTGGACACTTGGGCGCGTAAATGTAAATTTAATGTAAACCCTAAGGTTTTTCGGATCTTAAGGTTTTTTTTGTTTTTGTTTTTTTTTACCGTTTTTTTCCCTTAAGTGCTTGTTTTTTTTTCCCTCCTCGGCTATGATTGCGCTTCTGCTCGCGCTGTGCGTCGCGGATGGAGTGCGCAGTCAGATCCGTTACTCGGTACCGGAGGAGGCAGAGCACGGAACCCTGGTGGGGAACATCGCGGAAGACCTGGGTCTGGACCTCACCAAACTGGTCTCGCGCCGGTTCCAGGTGGTGCCCAGCTCCCGGTCTCCGTACCTGGAGGTCAACTTAGAGAACGGCGTCCTGTTCGTTAACGACAAAATCGACCGGGAGCAGATATGTAAGCAGAGCGCGAGCTGCCAACTCAATATGGAGGTGTTTTTGGAGAACCCTCTGGAACTGTTCCGGGTGGAGATCGAGGTGGTGGATATTAACGATAACCCGCCCAGTTTCCCGGAGACCGACATCACAGTGGAGATCTCCGAGAGCGCCACACCGGGAACGCGCTTCCCCCTGGAGAGCGCGTTCGACCCGGACGTGGGTTCAAACGCCTTACGCACCTACGACATCACCACCAACAACTACTTCTACCTGGACGTTCAGACGCAAACGGACGGGAACAAGTTCGCGGAGCTGGTCTTGGAGAAGCCATTGGACCGGGAGCAGCAGGCGGCGCACAGGTACGTGCTGACGGCGGTGGACGGCGGGCAGCCTCCGCGTACCGGCACCGCGCTTCTGGTGGTCAAAGTGCTGGACTCCAACGACAACGTTCCGGTGTTCGAGCAGCCGGTGTACACGGTAAACCTGGCCGAGAACGCACCGGTGGGGACGCTCGTGATCCAGCTCAACGCCACGGACCTGGACGAGGGTCCGAACGGGGAGGTGGTCTACGCCTTCAGCAACCACATCTCCAGTCGCGTCAAAGACCTGTTTGGTATCGACCCACGCACCGGACGCATCGAGGTGCGCGGGGAAGTAGACTTTGAGGAGGCCGGACTGTTCCAGATCTTCGTCCAGGCCAAAGATTTGGGTCCCAATGCCATTCCCGCCCACTGCAAAGTCCTTCTCAAAGTCTCCGACGTCAACGACAACGCGCCGGAAATCACCTTCAGCACCGTCACCGAGTCAGTGAGTGAAAAGGCGGCTCCCGGTACCGTGATCGCGCTGCTCAGTGTCACGGATAAAGATGCGGAGGAGAACGGGCAGGTGCACGTGGAAATCCTGGGGGACGTTCCTTTCAAATTAAAATCCTCTTTCCGGAACTATTACACCATCCTGACCGATGGCCCGTTGAACCGGGAGCAGGCCGACTCCTACTCGGTCACGGTGGTCGCACGGGACAAGGGGTCGCCGTCATTGGCCTCCAGTAAGTCCATCCGGGTCCAGGTGTCGGATGAGAACGACAACGCGCCCACGTTCACGCAGCCCGTGTATGATGTGTACGTGACGGAGAACAACGTACCGGGCGCGTACATCCATGCTGTCACAGCTCTGGACCCGGACGTGGGCCCGAACGCGCTGATCCGGTACTCCATCCTGGAGTGTGATATCCAGGGCATGTCGGTCCAAACCTACGTGTCCATCAACGAGGAGACCGGGTACCTTTACGCACTGCGCTCCTTCGACTATGAACAGCTGAAGGACTTCCACTTCCGGGTCCGGGCGTCGGACTCCGGAACTCCGGAACTGGTCTCCAACGCCACCGTCAAAGTCATCATTGTGGACCAGAATGACAACGTTCCCTTGGTTCTGGCACCATTGGGGAAGAACGGCACTGCTAAGGAGCCCCTCCCCCGCTCGGCAGAACCGGGTTACCTGGTGACCCGGATCGTTGCCATGGATGCAGACGACGGGGAGAATGCGCGGTTATCCTACAGCATCCAACGGGGCAACGAAAACGGTATGTTCCGAATGGACTGGAGGACTGGGGAGCTCCGAACCGCAAGGCGCGTGACCCCCAAGCGTGACCCCCACCAGCTGTACGACCTGCTGATAGAGGTCCGCGACCACGGCCAGCCCCCTCTGTCCTCCAGCGCCAGCGTCCAGGTGGTGCTTGTGGACAGTGTTTCGGAGGGCCGCGGACCAGGGGGTGTGGATCGTGGGGGGACCGGGGGGACCGCAGCCAAAGAGGGCGCTCTGGACCTCACCCTCATCCTCATCATCGCCCTTGGCTCCATGTCCTTCATCTTCCTCCTGGTCATGATCGTCTTGGCCGTGCGCTGCCAGAAGGACAAAAAGCTGAGCGTGTACGCATGCGCGTGCGGAAGCAGCGACTGCTGCTTGGGAGGCTGCGGCATGTGCTGCTGCTCCAGGCAGGGCATGCGCACGCGCAAGAAGAAGAAACTGAGTAAGTCGGACATCATGTTGGTGCAGAGTGCGGTGCACGTGGGTGGTGTGGGCGGGGCCGGTTCCGTTCAGGTTCCGGTAGAGGAGTCCGGTTCGTTCGGATCCCTGCACCGGAAGCAGAACTACTGTTACCAAGTATGTCTGACACCGGAGTCCGCTAAAACCGACCTGATGTTCCTGAAGCCCTGTAGCCCCGCCCACAGCCTGGACACTGAACATGCGTGCGGGACCATGGGCTCAGGGGTCACCGGGGTCACGGGGTTCGCGGAGCAGCAGCCGGACATCATCTCCAATGGAAGCATTTTATCCAACGAGGTAAGAAATGGTCTGTTCTGCACATATGTGAACTTTGACCCAGCCAAGACTGGGTCACGTGAGGTCACATAAGGTCACAGGGAGGTCAAACACAGTCCGGTCTGTTCTATTTCATTTTATTTTATATTTTTTTAAACATTCTATTCAATTTTATTCTATTTTCATTTATTCTATTTTTTTTATTTAATCTTTTTCTGTTATATTATTTTTTTCTGTTTTATTCAAATTTATTTTTTTTCTTTTATTCTATTTTATTGTATTTTCATGTATTCTATTATTATTTTTTATTTTATTTTATTCTATTTAATTTAATTTAATTTATCTTTTATTTGAATTTATTACATTTTCATGTATTCTATTATTTTTACATTTGTATTTTGTTCTGTTATATTATTTTGTTCTATTTTATTGTATTTTCATGTATTCTATTATTTAATTTTGTTCTATTTAATTTTATTCTATTTTATTTCTCTTTTATTTGATTTTATTACATTTTCATGTATTCTATTATTTTTACATTTGTATTTTGTTCTACTTTATTTTTATTTTATTCCACTCTATTCTACATTTCTTCAGATGAATCAATATAATTTAAACAGTTTATCATTTACACATGTGTGTTACAGTGGATTCTTTTTTTCATATTCATATTTGCTGAAATGAACATTTTTGGTGAAATGACTGGTTTAATGTAAATGTAATTTTTACATTTAAAACAAAACCAGTCATTGGAATTATCAGTATTTACAGGTTAATATGATATTATTATTGCCTTCATTGACATTTCTTCTGAAAAAGAGGTCATTTTTAAAAGTATTATGTTTATGTGTGTGTGTGTTTGTGATGATCATGTAATATAAAAATGACATTTGTTTGACACAAATCCATTTTACAATGTTATGATCAAGTGGGAACTTAACTTAAAAAACTCAATCCCATGCTTACAACTTAACCATGAACAAATGGAACACTGGCTCAATGTTAAAACAGTGAGCCAGTGTTCCAGTTTTTACAGTCTACTCAAAAAACAAAAAATATGTAAATAAACTAAATCAGTGGTAGAGTTCAGACCTCAGTGAAGCAGCACCAGCCTGTGCTAACGCTAACACATTAAACTAGATCAGTGGTAGAGTTCAGACCTCAGTGAAGCAGCACCAGTCGGTGCTAATGCTAATGCTAACACATTAAATCTGCCAAGGTTTGGATCTGGATGTTCAGAACTTAATAAACTAGTGTTCTGTGTTCACTAACCATTTATTTTATGGCTCATTAACAATCCCTTAGAGGGTTTAAAAACATTCCCAGAAATCCTGGGTCCTGTTTTTCACATATGTCCATTTCAATATTCGACCACGTATGACGTCACTCTGACGTTATGTGACGTCGCACAACGACCAAATGTCACATGTTAGATCTAATGTTAAATATGAAGCACAAGATATTGTCTGATTTAACTAAATATGTCAATAACCTGCTTTAAGGTAAAGGTCATACATTTACCAAATATACCATTGGCTTGACGTCATATGACGTCTTTACGTGACGTCATGGAGCCTATGGGTGTTATCTCATCTGAGGTCAGAAGGTCAGACGAAGTGAAGGAAAAAAACAGCTGATACTATCTGGTCTGGATTCTGAGATATCACCACCGATGTGTTTGAACTGTTGACCTTTGACCCTTATAGCTCAAAATGTTATGGTTTCTTCTTTGACATATTATCAATGATCTCTGAAATTTTCATCAGAATATGTCCATAACTTTTTGAGTTATCTTTCTGACAACAAAGAGACAAACAGACACGAGGTAAAACATAACCTCCTTCGTGGAGTAAAGGATATATATATATATATATATATATATATATATATATATATATATATATATATATATATATATATGTATATATTCAGCAACCATTGGACCCAAAAACAAGAGAGTCTCGATTGGTGTGTTAGGCATCTTTATTTTTCTTTGCAGTTAATTCCTCATATTTTTAGCAGTGTGAAAACTGTGGCAAAGCATAAGGTTCAAGGTTACTTTATTTGTACCCGTAGGTAGACGTTTGTGCAGATAGAGTAAATGTGTTTAGCATTACAACAAGACACACATTGTACCTATTAAGCAGATACCTGATCGAGTGTCAAGACAAGACAAAGGACAAAAAGTGCTCAGTGTTTCACCATTCAGTAGTTTAGCAGCAGGGATAAATACAGCACAGTCCTGCAGTGGTTAGCACGGTGGTGTAGTGGTTAGCACGGTGGTGTAGTGGTTAGCACGGTGGTGCAGTGGTTAGCACGGTGGTGCAGTGGTTAGCACGGTGGTGTAGTGGTTAGCACGGTGGTGCAGTGGTTAGCACGGTGGTGCAGTGGTTAGCACGGTGGTGTAGTGGTTAGCACGGTGGTGCAGTGGTTAGCACGGTGGTGCAGTGGTTAGCACGGTGGTGTAGTGGTTAGCACGGTGGTGCAGTGGTTAGCACGGTGGTGCAGTGGTTAGCACGGTGGTGTAGTGGTTAGCACGGTGGTGTAGTGGTTAGCACGGTGGTGTAGTGGTTAGCACGGTGGTGCAGTGGTTAGCACGGTGGTGTAGTGGTTAGCACGGTGGTGTAGTGGTTAGCACGGTGGTGCAGTGGTTAGCACGGTGGTGTAGTGGTTAGCACGGTGGTGCAGTGGTTAGCACGGTGGTGCAGTGGTTAGCACGGTGGTGCAGTGGTTAGCACGGTGGTGTAGTGGTTAGCACTCGTGCCTCACAGACAGAAGGTTGTTGGTTCTATTCCCACACCAGACCTTTTTGTGTGGAGTTTACATGTTCTCCTCGTGTCTGTGTGGGTTTTCTCCAGTCACTCCAGTTTCCTCCCACCACCCAAACACATGCACTGATAGGTTAACTGGTTAACTGGTTAATCTAAGTCACCCTCAGGTGTGAATGTGACAGTGATTGTTTGTCTATATATGTTCAGTCCTGAGATGAACTGGAGACTCATACAGGGTGTACCCCGCCTTCACCCATTGTAGCTGGATTAGGCCCCCAGTGACCCTAGTGAGGATAAAGCGGGTTCAGATGACGACATAAATAAAGCATAAAACCGATAAATAAAAACAAGATGTGATAAAGCAAAATCCTAAAAAAAATAGTCTAGGATAAAAATCTATGATTAGTAATTTAAAAATCAAGTCACAATAATAATAATAATAATAATAATAATAATAATAATAATAATAATAATAATAATAATAATAATAATAATAATAATAAATAGAGCAAATAAATAAATAGGATAAACAACTAAATTAGTAGACAAGTGCAGTGGCACTATTTTTTTTATTGAGCTCAGTGACGACAACAGGAACCAAACAGTTTTTATAACGATGTGTCCAGTATAGACTGTTAGTCCAGTATAGACTGTTAGTCCAGTATAGACAGTTAGTCCAGTATAGACTGTTAGTCCAGTATAGACAGTTAGTCCAGTATAGACAGTTAGTCCAGTATAGACTGTTAGTCCAGTATAGACAGTTAGTCCAGTATAGACTGTTAGTCCAGTATAGACAGTTAGTCCAGTATAGACTGTTAGTCCAGTATAGACTGTTAGTCCAGTATAGACAGTTAGTCCAGTATAGACAGTTAGTCCAGTATAGACTGTTAGTCCAGTATAGACAGTTAGTCCAGTATAGACAGTTAGTCCAGTATAGACTGTTAGTCCAGTATAGACAGTTAGTCCAGTATAGACTGTTAGTCCAGTATAGACAGTTAGTCCAGTATAGACTGTTAGTCCAGTATAGACAGTTAGTCCAGTATAGACAGTTAGTTCAGTATAGACAGTTAGTCCAGTATAGACAGTTAGTCAGTGCATGTATGCATGTCTGTTCGTTCATTCAAGGGAGCATGAGGAGAGTCTGCGTTAGCTAACCCCCCCCCCTCGAGCAGCAATGAAGAGCCGAATGTCAGGGGGGGGTGGGGGGGCAGACCTCCTCAGTGTGTGGGTGGAGCAGGACAGTGACAGCCTCTGTCTGCAGATAGTGACTGTGCACTAGCCTAACAAATCCCACTTGGAAAAAAATACACTAAATGCACTAAAATGATCCTAAAACGCACAAGAATTACATTAATTACACTAAAAACACTAAAAACCTTATTGTTCTTTTTGTTTCAGACTAAACGAACTGAACTCACTTATCTGGTGGAACGACCACGAAGAGTTAACAGGTACACAACTCACTACACATACCTCACCACACAGTACACACAACTCACTACACACTGGGCTAAGTTCTAAGCAGGAGGGCCAAAGCAGTAGGGCTAAAGGGGCGGGCCCAGAGGTAGTGGGTGGGGTTCATCCTGTTTTGTGGGCCTGAGCATGTGTGTTTGTTTTCAGTTCGGCGTTCCAGGAGGCGGACTTGGTCAGTTCCAAAGACAGCGGTCATGGAGACAGTGAGCAGGGAGACAGTGACCACGACGCCACTCACAGGGGACACTCCTCCTCTGGTAAGAACGGCCCTGTGTGTGTGTGTGTGTGTGTATGTGTGTGCATTTGTGTGTGTGTGTGTGTGTTAGTTTCCCTTAAATCCTTAAGGGTTTTCTGTCAGTGTTTCTTCTCCAGATGAACGTGTAGTGAATTTAAACATCAGTCAGTAAATGGTGTCGCAGCGTCGCAGTGAAACACGTTCAAACATTCACTGCAGTGGATGGATGGGTGAGTGGATGGATGATGGATGGATGATGGGTGGATGGATGATGGATGGTGGATGGATGGATGATGGGTGGATGGATGATGGATGATGGATGATGGGTGGATGGATGGATGGATGATGGATGGATGGATGATGGGTGGATGGATGATGGATGGATGGTGGATGGATGATGGATGGATGGATGGTGGATGATGGGTGGATGGATGGATGGATGGATGGATGGATGGATGGATGGATGGATGGATGGATGGATGGATGGATGGATGGATGGATGGATGATGGGTGGATGGATGAGTGGATGATGGATGGGTGGATGATAGATGGGAGTTCAGTTTCAACATTTTGGCCAAATCCATTTAGAACTGTTTGAGTTATCTGACAGACAGGTAGACAGACAGACAGGTAGACAGACAGACATTAATAACACATACACACATGTACTCACACACACATGCACACACTATTGTGATAAATTCCTCCTTAGGACTGTGGTTCACCTTATCGCTGTGGTAACAGCGGCTCATGTTATCACTGCGGTAACAGCTGGCTGATCAGTAATTCATTCATTAGACGTCGGCATACTAATTATAAACTGAAGGTTAGGATTTAACCCTTAAAACACTAAGGGTTTTCTGTTTAACCCTTTAACCCAGAGTAGTATTATGGGCTGTTACCATTCAGTAAAGGGGTGGAGTCACAGAGACAACTGTTTGACCAATCATGGTCTGTCCCCTTTTAGTATCAATAGGAACCAGGGCGGAGGGATACGAAAAATGTAGTTACCATGGTTACAGGTACAAGTTTGAAATGTGAGTGGAGTGGATACTATAGTGGAAAACACAACAGAACACTCAGTTCTGCTCTCAGACCGGTTCTACCTGCACCAGCCTTTCATACACAAACACAAGAGCTTTTGAAAGGGGAGTGAAAGGAGGCCAGCCCAAGGGAATTCTGGGTAATCCAATACGAATGAGTGTGTGCTGTGGTTGAATACATACTCTACTTTTTAGGTTGGCTCAGATGTTTCCTAGGGGGCGGGGTTTGTTGTACCTGGGGTGGGGTTTGTTATACTTGTAAACACTTGTTCATCGTCATTTTATTAAACACTTGTAAATGTAATATTTCTGTCAGCGAGGTTGGTATCATTTCACACTATTATATTTTACTAGCCTAGTCGCGCTAGCTCTCCCTAGCGGCAGCAAATCTAATGTGCTACCGTAGTAGTCTAGTTACACACAATGACCCTTAGGTCGACTGTTCCTTAGTTTGGGGAAATAAAAACTGAGTGAATGAGACCGCTCCATGTGTTTGGAGTGAACTCTAGGAACATTTAAAATGTTACTACCTGAGGACCTGAGGGTACCAGAGGGTACCAGAGGGCTCATATGTCAAAAGCAGATCTGATAAATAAACAGGGGCCACAACAATTAAGACAATTAAAAAACATTAAAAGCACTTTACAGTCAATCCTGAAGCTGACAGGACCTCCAGACCTGAGCACTGGTGTCATATGTTCTCTCTCTCTCTCTCTGGTTCTTGTCTAGTTTAGCCGCACTAGACCTCCAGCAGTAAATCTAACGTTCTATCGTAGTAGTCTAGTTTCGCTCAATGTAACTTTTGGCTAGATTTCCCTGAAAGTGGTCGACCAATCACGGTGAAGTATAGAGTCAGAGGGCGGGTGGAAAAAAGTGCGACGATTGGTAGAGAAACAAGTGTAAACAACCATAGAAGAAGAACAACAACAGGTGTAGATTTTTTCCTTTTATCACAGATGAGTGAAGAATGTGAGAAAACATCAACAATCTTTAAATTCTTTTTACAGAAGCGACAACAGTCGTTCAGCTCCATAATCCACCATTTTGTTTTGTCATTCCTAACTTTCTCCGGACTCCTCCGTCAACTTTCCAGCGCTGTAACTACGCCGTGCTAAAAATTATGCTAATTGGTTGTAGTACCGTCCTATTGCATAGGGATTTTAAACACAATGTGTTACTAGACCATATAATGAACAGGGTTAGCACCGCTAGGCTAAGATTTGACTCCTTTTCTCTTTCACTTTTGCACTTTTACCTCTTTACTTTTCCTCTTTTTACACTTTAGTTCTTTACTTTTTCTGTTTGTCTTTTACTATTTCATTCTTTTACTATTTCATTCTTTTACTCTTTTTTTTCTTGACCAGTTACTCCACTACATTTTTTCCTCTTATTTCGTTTACTTCTTTTTTTCTTTCTCTTCTGTGTCTTTTCTTACTCTACTCTCTGTTTAATTCTCTTAAATCTCTGGAACATTTTCTTTAGGTTTATGTTTGTTTTATTTTAACCTTGTGGATGCTTCAGGTTAACCTTTGACCTCTGACCCCCTTCTCCCAGGTGCAGACCTGTTCTCTAACTGCACAGAGGAGTGTAAGGCACTGGGCCACTCAGACCGCTGCTGGATGCCCAGTTTCGTGGCATCAGAAGGGGGGCACCAGGGCCCAGACTACCGCAGTAACCTGCATGTGCCTGGTATGGACTCTGTCCCGGACACTGAGGTATTTCAAAGCCCCGCCCCCCAGCACAACCACGCACACAATCACTCATTCTCCACCTTTGGCAAAGAGACGCCGCTCTGTCACCAACACCTAAACCACCTTCATCATCATAATCATCATCCTCCCCTCAGCCTCAGCTCTACACAGATGATAGACTCCGCCCCTGAGCCTTATAACCCCACCTACTTAAGTGAGTATGTTTATGACTCCACCCCCTTTAGCTACAGAGGACTTATAGGTTAAGCATGACATGGGAGGAGCCTATTCAGCTAGTGGGAGGAGCTTAATCAGGTCTTTGTGGCAGTCAAGTTATGTCAGATTATTATGGGATGCGATGTTACTATGGGATGCAGTGTTATTGTGGGATGTTGTGTTACTATTGGATGCAGTGGTATTATGAGATGCAGTGTTACTACAGGATGCAGTGTAATTATGGGATGCAGTGTTACTATGGGATGCAGTGTTATTGTAGGATACAATGTTATTATGGGATGCAGTGTTATGAGATGCAGTGTTACTACAGGATGCAGTGTAATTATGGGATGCAGTGTTATTATGAGATGCAGTGTTACTATGGGATGCAGTGTTAATATTGGATGCAGTGTTATTATGAGATGCAGTGTTATGAGATGCAGTGTTACTACAGGATGCAGTGTAATTATGGGATGCAGTGTTATTATGAGATGCAGGGTTACTATGGGATGCAGTGTTATTATGAGATGCAGTGTTACTACAGGATGCAGTGTTATTATGAGATGCAGTGTAATTATGGGATGCAGTGTTATTGTAGGATACAATGTTTCTATGGGATGCAGTGTTATTATGGGATGCAGTGTAATTATGGGATGCAGTGTTATTGTAGGATACAATGTTACTATGGGATGCAGTGTTACTATGGGATGCAGTGTTATTATGGGATGTTGTGTTACTATGGGATGCAGTGTTATTATGGGATGTTGTGTTACTATGGGATGCAGTGTTACTATGGGATGTTGTGTTATTATGGGATGTTGTGTTACTATGGGATGTTGTGTTACTATGGGATGCAGTGTTATTATGGGATGTTGTGTTACTATGGGATGCAGTGTTATTATGGGATGTTGTGTTACTATGGGATGCAGTGTTACTATGGGATGTTGTGTTATTATGGGATGTTGTGTTACTATGGGATGTTGTGTTATTATGGGATGTTGTGTTACTATGGGATGCAGTGTTACTATGGGATGTTGTGTTATTATGGGATGTTGTGTTACTATGGGATGTTGTGTTATTATGGGATGTTGTGTTACTATGGGATGTTGTGTTACTATGGGATGTTGTGTTACTATGGGATGTTGTGTTATTATGGGATGTTGTGTTATTATGGGATGTTGTGTTACTATGGGATGTTGTGTTATTATGGGATGTTGTGTTATTATGGGATGTTGTGTTACTATGGGATGTTGTGTTACTATGGGATGTTGTGTTATTATGGGATGTTGTGTTACTATGGGATGTTGTGTTACTATGGGATGTTGTGTTATTATGGGATGTTGTGTTACTATGGATGCAGTGTTATTATGGGATGCTTTGTTGCTATGGGAGGCTGTTTTATTATGGGATGCGTAGTTCTTCTCCACTCCATGTGAAGAGCTTTTTTTCCCACCAACACCAGCACTTATCCTCCACTCAGGGTAGATCACTGTGGTGATTATGGAAATGAGTGGAGTGGGCGTGGGTGGGGGGTCAGAGGAGGGGGTGGAAGGAAGAAGAGGATAGAATGACAATTAATCTGATCAATGAGCCGCTGATACAGAGCCCCTTTGTGTCCACAGAGGTTCAGGTCTGGG
This sequence comes from Siphamia tubifer, assembly GCA_020466265.1. Lineage (NCBI taxonomy): Eukaryota > Metazoa > Chordata > Actinopteri > Kurtiformes > Apogonidae > Siphamia > Siphamia tubifer. The sequence goes on along the minus strand of CM035792.1, from coordinate 3,185,251 downwards.
TCTGGGAGGGTGGGTGGGTGTGTGTGTGTGTGTAGGGGGGTGTGTGTGTGTGTAGGGGGGTGTGTGATTACCGTCATTAAACTGAGACAGACTGGGGAGGGGCTTTGTTTTTGCTGCTGCTCTTTTGTTCTTGTCCTAAATAAATTGGCCGTGAAATATTCACCAGCGCAGCACATCCAGAGCCAAGGAGGGACCCCCCCGACACACACAAATACACACACACACAAACATAGACACACATTTAGAGCCAGGGCATCCCATAATACCAGGAGGACCCCTACCCCTCCCACCCCCCCACATACACACACACATTATCCATGAACCATTTCTCAGGAGTGAAGTGAAGTGACACTAGCTGAGTATTGTGAGACTTTCTCCCACTGTGTGAATGAGGCCATTTAACAACATTATACTGTCTGTATATGTGTGTATGTGTATGTATATATATATATATATATATATATATATATATATATATATACATACACATACAGACTAACTGTATTTTTCTTTCTGTTTCTTGTTTCTTTCAGCGGGGTAATTCTTTTTCTAGTTCCTTCCGTGTGGATTTGTCGGAGACGGCATGACTTTGCACAGCCCCCCCCCACACACACACACACACACACACACACACACACACCCTCCACTCTGCAGGCCACCATCTCCACTAAACAAGTGGAAAACAATCTATTCACATGTGACCTGAGACCCCCCCCCCCTCCAGCTCCATGGGTCCCCTCCTCAGAATGCTGCAGGGCTTTCACCCCCCCCCCCCCCCCCCCACACACACACACACACACACACACAAACACACTCTCAGCAGGACTGAGAACTTGAACTCAGAGGAGGAGGACGGATGCGACGGTGAAAACAATACGCCATCGCATCCGTCTGTGATTTTTCGCAATCTGTGTGACTGTTTACACTGATGTAAATTTACTGACTGATTCGGAACACATGGACCAGAACCACAGGAACCAACAGAACTATGGAGCCAATGGAACTATGGGAACCAATGGAACAAATGGAACCTATTGAACCACAAACTGTGTGTCCTGACCCATATGGAACTGATAGACATGAGACGGAACCAACAGAACTGACAGAACCCCCAGAGGAACCAGAACCACAACATGTGTGTGACTGTTTACAACACTGATGTAAATTTATGGACAAATACAGAACAAATGGACGAGAGCCAGAACCAACAGAACCATTGGAGGAATCAGAACCACTGATGGAACCTTTGGAACCTTTGGAACCTGTGGAACCTGTGGAACCTGTGGAACTGAGCCCTTTAGGTGTTTTCTGTTTTCTTTCTGTGGCACTGGTGCAGAACTGTACAGGAGAACTTCACCACTTTAGTTTGTTTTATTCTGTCGCTGTGGTTCCACTGTTCTGATCAAACTGTAAAAGAACAAACACTGTAAAAAAAAAAAAAACCCTAAACTTAAGGGTGTTTGTCTCATTTCTACTTAAATCTGTGATCACATTTAAAATCAGACAGAAGAACTTATTTATAGACAATAGATCTGGAACTGATCTGAACACAATCAGTTTTACCTGGTTACACTGGAGGGGTTTTATTCATTCAACTAAAACAAAGTGTAAGTTAAAGAAAAAATCATTAAGCAAAAAATGTGGAATTTGGCAAAAAATTAATAAATCTTTAAATAAGCCAAAAAAAAAAAAAACTAAATTAAAAAATGGTTCAATCAAGAAAATAATTATTGAATTAATCCAAAAAAATTCTTGAATTAAGATTATAAAATATTGAATTAAGCACCAAATGTTTAATCATGTAAAATAAAGAAAAAAGGTGAATTAATAAAACTCTTAAGTTCAGAGTTGATTTTTTACAGTGTGGGCTGAATATTATTTTATTTAAACTTATGTTTATTTTATATTTTCTCCTCCACTCTTCTACACCGTCAGTAGTTTTTAATCGTCACCAGTGTTTCCTGTACTCTTTTAAAAATATAAACTATATATAAATTTATCTATAATCACTTGTTGTGAAGGCGTGCGTTCGTTCACTTCCTTCCACATTCAGAGGCTTTTTTTTAAAAAAAAAAGTTTTTATTATTTATTTATTTTTTACGATTGACGACATGAACACAGACAGAACAAGCCTTAGAACACTGTAAAACATATCACTATGACCTTAAATCTATTTCACATATAACAACTGATTTAGTTTTAGTTTTTATTTATTCATTTATTTCTTATTTCAAAATGTTTTGCTCAATTCAAGAAAAAAAAATTTTTTTCTTCATATTCGCTTTTTTTTTTAACTTGATTTTTTAATGTTTTCTTACGGCAAGATTTTATTCAACATATTTTTTTTTGCTTAAATCAAAAAACATATTTGCTTAATATGAGATTTTTTTCCCCTTATGTCAACATCATTTTTCTTATTGTAAGATTTTTTTTTGTTTGTCAAGATTTTTTGTTTCACTTAATTAAAACTTTTCTTTTATTTAAATACAACTCAGATGAACTGAGCCAGATCAGATCCAAATCAGTTCCACATCTATTTTCTATAAAACACTTCTCATAGATGCTTCCGTCTGTCTCATTTTTTACTTAAATCTGTGGTCAAACCCTTAAGGTCAAACTTTGATTTTCTTCTTAATTTCTCATTTATCTGGAATTTTTTTCTATTTTTTTTTTTTACACATTTGAATATTGATAAAAAAAATCATGTCTATAAATAAAACTGAGATAATAATTTAAGATGGAGGTAAATGTGTGTTAATGTAACCAACACACATACACACACACACACACACATACACACACACACACACACACACACACACACACACACACACACACACACACACACTAAATCAACAATAAATTGAAAAACTGTTGAAACTGTTAAATTCTTGGTGTTTTAATTTAACTGGTGTTTGACAGGAGGCGGGACCTTAATGTGATTGATGGGTTTGTGGGCGGGACTAAAAGGGTCAGATAGTAGATAAGAATCACAGCAGCTGATTGTTATTTTATTTTTAATCATATTTAATTTTTTTACATTTTTTGTTTGTTTATCGTCAAAGGGAGAGAAGAACAAACTGACACCAACTTTTTAATTATTATTCTATTTATTAATTTTAATACATTTTCTTTTTTAACTTTAAAATGTATAATATATTTATTTAAGTAAAAGTACTTCATTACTGTAGATTTTTTACATATCTGTACTTTTACTGGAGTAAACTTTTTACTTATACTCTACATTTTTGTATAAATATTTATATAAATATCTGTACTTTATACTCTTTACATTTACGTATATAAATATCTGTACTTTACTCTTTTTACGTCATAATGATATCTCATCTAGATTGTAATTTTTTTTCCCATTTTTCGTAAATGTTCTGCTCATATCCACTAGCAGATAACACTAAGCTAATAAAGTGAGCATTTAGCAAGTAAAGGTAGCACTAAGCTACCTAACCGAGCAACAACCCAATAAACTTAACATGGAGCAAATTTAGCTAGCACCGAGCTAAAAAATAGCTAGCATTGAACTAATAAACCTAGCACCAAGCTAAAAAAGCTAGAACTAAGCTAAAAAAGATAGCACTGAGCTAAAAAAAAAAATAGCTAGCATCAAACTAATAAACCTAGCACAGAGCGAATAAACCTAGTACTGAGATAATAAAGCTAGCACTGAGCTAAAAACAATTACTAGCACCGAACTAATAAACCTTGTACCAAGCTAATAAACCTAGCAACTAGATAATAAAGCTAGCATTAAACTAATAGACCTAGCACCAAGCTACGAAAGCCATCCCTTGGCTCTGCTCTCATGTCAATGGTGATTTTAAAACCAGTGTATTTAGTGCATTTTACTGTATTTTTACTGTACTTTGATCTGATTTAGTACATTTGGTCTATTTTAGCACATTTTACTTGATAGTCAAGGGGAAAATTTATTATTTAATCTAAATTCAGACAATTAATACATTGAAGAACAGTTCACTATTTTAGTTTTAGTTTAGCTTTTCCTCTTTATATATATATATATATATATATATATATATATATATATATATATATATATATATATATATATATATATATATATATATATATATATATAAAGAGGAAAAGCTAAATTAAAACTAAAATAGTTTTAGTTTAGCTAAAACTATATATATATATATATATATATATATATATATATATATATATATATATATATATATATATATATATATATATATATATATATAAATGCATTTTGGTGTATTTTAGTGCATTTTAGTCTATTTTTAGCACATTTTGCTCAAAAGTCAAGGGGAGAAAATGATTATATAATCTAAATTCAGACAATTATTACATTTTCCTGTGGTGTGATTTTAATCCATAATTAAAATTGTATGTGACTTAATTTGAACTAAAGTTGTATTTATTTTCTTTTCCTTGCGTCGTCATAGAAACGGTCTGTACACAGATGCACAGTGTTTATGTTTGCGTGGTTGTTTCTGTGATAATATGGAGGATCATTCAGGAGGATAATCTTCATTTAAAGCTCAGCACATGCTAAAGAGCTTTAAGGTCTGGATAAGACGCAGCGTGGAGGATTAAAACTTTAATTCACCTCAAATCAAACATTTAGAACATCGGAAAAACACAAATACTTAACCTCAATATGGAGTTACAGCTGCGGAAAAAAAAGGAAAAAGAAGAAAATGAAATACCAGCCCAGAATAGGCTCTATTGGTAGAGTGAAATGTAGTAAAATGTATAAAAATTCATAAAAGTACATTAGAAATAGAGTAAAATGCAGTCAAAATATACAAAAATTCACTATAAGTCGAGTAATATGCACTAAAATGCAGTAAAATATCCCAAAATACAAAAAACCCCACTAGAATTGTAATAAAATGCAGTAGAAAAATGTAAATCCATCAAATCAAATATTTATCAGAGCAAAAACAGAAAGATTTAACCTGACTAAAAGAAACAGAAGATTCCAGCAGCTGTTTGAGTTTTTCTGTGCATTCAGTTTATGTTCATGTTGCAATCCTTAATATGCACACACACACACACACACACACACACACACACACACACACACACACACACGTTTAATCTGATTTGTGTTTGGATGTTAAAAGACATTGTTGTGTGTTGGTCAACGTTAGAAATATAAATATTATTTTACAACCTGCTTTTCCACTTTTTCCTTATATATATATATATATATATATATATATATATATATATATATATATATATATATATGTGTGTGTGTGTGTGTGTGTGTGTGTGTGTGTGTGTGTACTGGGTGCAAGGGGGGGATCACCCCCCCTCTGGTTTTGGACTGTAGGGTCCTCCAGTCTATGAGTCTTTCTGTCAGCGTG